>OX422142.1:20263274-20705553 GCA_949129095.1 Volucella bombylans | reverse complement strand
ACTAGTTCGTAGCCAGGTAGCTTCAGATCAGAATGATCTGAGAGGTGTGTGCGGGGATCTACCTGTGTTTCACTAAGTGCCAAAACAGCTGGTCTGTACTTACAGACGTGGACGTACGCAGAAAAGTGATTACTTTTTAGCCCGCGTATATTGGCTACGTCTACCCTGAATTCCCTAGTCATAATCACAGACAAACACAGAAAACACAAACACCGACGATACTAAGCAAGGCTGCGAAGTGGAAATTCTGACGTTGGTTTACCGAATCAAATTGTTGTAGGTGTTATGCCCTTACAACAATATGAAACAGTGCACCAACAAAATTTTCACTCACAACCCGCTATCCATCAGTTGTTACATACACTCAGCCACTGCCCGTACCGTATGGTAAATACAGTAACGGCAGTGATTGAGTGCAAGCAACAGTACTTCGACTAGGAGCGGCAGTGGTGGGATACCCGCACTGTATATATATATTTTTTCTTACTGCACGCACTTTTTTTTTTTGCAAACGCGCGCGGTGTTTTTTTTTTTTGTTTTTGTTTTGGACAGCACACAATAATATTGCGAGTGCACTGGTTGAGCTGTGCACTCGACGGTGGTCGACTCGGTATTCGGGAGTAGATGGCTTGACAAATTAATATCTTACGCCAAATAAACGACTCACATGAATGACCTCATTGGAATAACTAAACTTATAAGGCCTGTACTAGGTGCTAAGTGCTCAAGATAGCTGATCAATCCCACTCTATTCTACGAATAAACAAGACAAAATTGTCAGGAAATCTCTTTGGTGCCAAAAGCAGGTAGATAATTTGCTCCTACGATCTCCCAGTGATATCACAGTGGACCTATTGTACAATTGGTCTAAGGGCAACACAATGAGAATAACTCTAGTCTTTCTATATGTAATTGTAAGAAGGGTAAAACCAAGAACTTTGTGCTACCCACAAAGGTCCTAGCGTTCCTCAAAAAGAGTACTTGAAAAAACTGTGAGAATTTCGTCAGAAAAAAAAACGTACGTATCTGGAACAGCAAACTATGCACGCATCACTGTCCCAACCTCCAGGCCCCCGTCAGTCTAATAATAAACGGGAGAGCTATACTGGTCTTATCGCAAACGCTTTCTGATTGACGCCACGGAAGGTTGGCACGATTTTACCAGTTACAAGCGGCCTCTAATAAGGTCCTGTTGGGTGGCAAGACTTCTAGTAGTCCGCACTAGAACTTAAAACTCCGTACCATGGGAGCTAGGGCCCAACGGACTTCGGTTAAGGCCTGAATTGAAAGAGGTATGTTTTAGGTCGGCCTCGACTCAAACCAAGAATCGAAGCTTTTGCCCTCAGCACAGGTTCCGACTTGGTATCACTGAAACACGTGAGTTCGGACCAGGGGCTATATCCCTCCCCACCGGTGTTCACGTAAAACACAAGAGACGTTCTGTCGCCACCTCCGATTTACTGATTTCACTTAATACCACGTTCGTATCTATACCAAATTATTGTTCATTTAGGCTGGCTATTTTTATCGTTTCATATTCGTTTTCCTAAAATTCAGGTCAAACCACGATTCTGTGAGCAAAACTACAGTAACAGTAATTACATGCATTTGCACTTTAGTCATGCTATTGAGTGACAAATGTACAACTACCTCTGTCCACCTGCGGAGTATCCAATATCCAATAAAACCACTCCCTCACCGCCAAAAAAGCCGACACAATTTATGGTCATGAAACCGACTATTATTCAGCCTTCCCATGAGCATTTCCGAGGGCGCTGATAGGGTCGAATGCTAAAAATTTGCATCCCATGCAACTGATAGATATCACTTTTCTAAAATATGAGTATATATGTATGCTCGTACTTGCTAGCGGTATGGTCAGGCAATATTAAGAGTGACAACATTTTTTTTTTTCCTTTTTCCAACCGCCACCATCAAAAGTCCGGCTGTCGTCATTTGCCGGACAGAAATTTATTGAAATTTGATCAATGCTGACAGTTTTAGATTCAATTCACGACCTCCCTCTGTCATGTGATAGAAGCTAAAAACTGTGAATTAACCTTAAATCGTTATTAATTAGAATATTCTTTTATGATGCACTTTACTGCTAAATGTCCCTTCTTTCCCGGACGCCTTCTCTGGGGTGGCAACTAATTTCAAATGAAAATGCAGTGCATGCCTGAATGGCATGCCATGCTGATCGCATTTAGTCAAATCGTGAAACATGCAATTGCAGTTAATGACCAAACGGAAACATTTACATGGCCATTTTGAGAGGAGACCGGCACGGTGGGGGTGACTACATGGTTAATAGGGGTGAGTGAGTTCATTCAAAGGATATAAGATGGGTGATGTGGGGTAGAGTGGAGTGATTCCAAACTATAAATGCAAACAAACAATTAAATTTAATGCTACACATCGGGACATTCATCCATATTATGCACTTAGCTCTGTTTGCTGGTTGTTGCACCCCTTGCTGCATAAACATTGTATATGCGCCAACAAAATATCTGTAGGGGTTGTGATGGAGTTTAGTTTTAGTAAGAGTTCTGGTACTAATACTAGAGATGGAGTGCCTGCTAAAAACAATTTACATTTAAATAAACATTATGGTAGGGAATTATTATTACAAGGGGTGCAACGTCACGGGCATGTGTACGGGGAGCAGCGTATATAAATTGAAGAGTGCCGAGCAGAGCAATGCAATCATACCTTGCGATTTATGAATAATAAATGCGGTATTTCATTGTTTGTTTGGAGGATGTATAGGGTAAGGTTAGGAGAGGATGTAAATGCACAGATTTATTTCGCAGGACTTGTTACATTGTTGGGAGAAGTTGTACCCCCTGTGGAGGTCGTTTTGCTTTGCATTTGCCATGTCATGTTGCTGATGCTATTTTAATTCTAAACACAACAATGAATATAATTACAGAGAAAGTCAGTAAACGGGATTTGCCCGAAGGTATTAATTGTTTCAAGAAGATGGTTGAAGCCGTCTATAGCCTAATTAGTGGGGTTTGGTGTTTTTGTTTTCTAATTGAATTCAAAGAATTGTGCAAGAATTCAGAAGCGAAGATGTTGAAAGAAAAGGATCTAGGTGGGACTATGCTTAGTTGTAAGACTTTATTACTTAGCATGGATAATTCATAAGAATATCACCACGGAAAGAGCAATCATCTACTGCCCACGAAATTTGATTATTGGCGGACAACTCTGACATTCCCCTGGTAAGCTCCATTATAGTGGTAAGCTCAATTATAGGTACTATGAAATGTAATCTTAGTCATCAATAAAATCCCGGACTTTACAAATTTATTTTGTATTGTCTCCTTTAAAAAAAAAAAATCGATCAGCTCAGCAACTTGCCTCTCCTTCAGTAGGATTTGATTATTTCGTAGAGAGGGAGCAATTATGCAAGTGGGACACATATTTATTTAACATCGAATAAGAACGATTCTTTGCGATTTAAACCCTTTCCATTTCCAAAAAGTCACTTTTGTCTCTCTAGAAGTAGCCGTAAATTATTTCCTCACAGAGATCTTCTTCTTCTGAACAATACACTTGGCTTTATTATGATTTCTCGAATTTTCCCACCCACGATACTTAGCACTGCCTTTGTTTATGATCGAAAACTTGCAGATGAGCCTATGTGGCCAACCACATACTGTTGCCGAAGTGTTGTTAGTATGGAGAGTAACTTGTTCTTGCGATATTCTTCTCTTCGTGTGCAACTCATGGAATATAACATTAAACCGCACGAACGCAGAAGACCGCGATTAGTCGTCTTTCGTAGAAAGTGCCTACACCACGTTTGCGCGAAGCACCTGCGAGCGTGACATTCACAGAGGAAGGACTCAGAGGTGTCATCATCACTCTGGAACGACCTTTTTAGATACGCTCATTGCAAATCCTGTCTTTCAACAGAAGTCTAAACCGAAAACCCGAACACCAAGGCCGGTTCAAGTCCTGCGATATAATAGCAAGTTAGTCGTCGATTAGATATTCTGCTTCACTTGACACCCCTCGACATTTTTAGCAAGCAAGTAGCTGCGACTGCAGCTATTCGCCTTAAAGCGACTAAACAGTGGACAAATAATTCATTTGGCCACGCCAACATTCTTAATACATTAGGAATCCTCACAGAGAACACCGATTACACCATACCTGAACTTTGGTTTGACAAAAACTTCCATGTAAGCTTCCCCTCTAGATCATTCTGGGAGGAGGATGCTTTCATGGAGGACAAGTCAATCCATCTCTACACAGATGGATCTAAAACCGACAGCGGAGTTGGTGGCGGTGTTTTCTCAGATAAGCTAAATCTAAGCCTCTCTTTCCGCCTTCCAAATCACTGTAGCGTGTTCCAGGCGGAAATTTTGGCGATTAAAGAAGCTCTGTCCTGGTTGAAGAAAAACGTGATATCTGCAAAGGATATCCGCATATTTTCGGATAGTCAGGCCGCCATCAAGTCCCTGGAGTCGGTCTCATTGTGTTCTAAAACTGCCCTTGAATACGATCATCTCTCATGGAGATGGCAGAGCAGTTCAACATTCACCTCTGTTGGGTGCGGGGCCACAGAGACATTCCAGAGAACTGCAGAGCCGATGAACTCGCCAAAATTGGAACCACTCTACCTATCCTACCGGACAAAGGTAGTATAGGTATACCAATCGCTACGTGCAAACTAACACTAAAGCTAGATGCCAATAAAAGAACGGATCTTAGGTGGACTGCTGGACAAACATGTCTAGCGACCAAACAGATCTGGCCAAGGCTGGATCTGAGTCGATCTAAGTGTATGATCCTTTTAGATAGGAAACATCTCAGCGTCATAATAGGTGTCATTACCGGACACTGCCTCATAGGCAAGCACGCAAGAAGGCTTGGCGCTTTTACTAACGATTTCTGTAGAAGCTGCATGGACGAGGAAGAGGAGGAGACAATCTCCCACCTACTCTGCACATGCCCAGCTCTCTCTCAGAGAAGGAAGCTTCATCTAGGAGCTTTCTTCTACAACGACCTAAACGATCTAGAAAAAATAGACGTTAACAGTCTCCTACGCTTTATTATAAGCTCAAACTGGTTCCAGTAGTAAGAATATCATAGATCCACGTGGCATCACAATGGGCCAATAGGCCTAAGTGGGTTGGTATTTCCAACAGCCACTCTTACCTAACCTAACCTAATCTCATTTCCCGCGATACCATTGTGATTTGGCCTTCTAACTCCTACAAAAAAAGCCTTGAACTACCTTAGAACTAAGATTCAATAAAATCTTGGGCCCCATAGACGCAGATACTTCGTCGTTTTGATTTTGCAATTAGGATTGCTTGTAAGTTTATCTAGCGAATGATGGAGTCTAGGCTCGTCGTCCTCCACAAAGATGTCAGCGCCATATGCTGGATCAGCTCTAGAGCCATCGATGAAGATTCGAAAAATTTCACTTTCGGTTCAGAGCATAGGAATCAAAAGCTCGACATTTCTGTTTAGGAGCAATCCGAGAAAAAGCAACTGCACACATTTTAAACATTAATTTGGCGGATCCGTGAAAACTTCGCCTAAGCTCAAAATGGAAAAGAAGGCAGTGCAAGCTGCTCAGAATCTGAAAATACCAATATTTTGAACTGATACGAGTATGTCCTGTCAGAAAAACCTTGTGTAGATCGCCAAATGCAGATCTGCACGACGTAAGGAAACCAGGAAACAGATCTCTGAAGGCTAATTTAAATGAAAAGTGGAGTCTTTACAAACCGAAGCAACAAGAATAAAAAAGGCTTATTCATTCCATAGATCGAAAAGCAGCACACTAGTCGATATCATGAAAGATTAAGATCAGCCAAGGTGTAACCACTCAGAAGATCTAGTCGCATCTACAGTGAGTCTAAAACAGCAATTCTTATGTCCGAAAGGCATTCTTTTTTCAGGCAACTAGAATCGTGCGAGATGATTATTACACCAATAATAACGACGCACCCATGAAGCGTCATAATCACTGCGTTCAAATATCTTTCTTTTTTCTCCGTTCTGGTATGTGTCATCGGTTTCGGTGACGGATGAAGCCATTAAACACGATATTGATTCCCTTGATGGTCTCAAGTCGCCTGGAGCTGATGACATGCATCCAGTTATGCTACAAAATGGTATAGACGAGCTGCTGGTAGCTCTATAGGGAATCTTCACTGCTAGCCTGGCACTGCATACACACAGAATGCCTGGTGAATAGTAAGTATGAACCTTATACCGAAAATCGGAAAAGACGGGTAGTCGTCGCTAACGTCTTACAAGAAAAAGGACAGAAAGGACGAGTTACATGTGAGAAAAACTTCTTTACAAAGTCATATCTCTATTTACAATGAAAAATGCCTATAAAGGCGGTAGATCCTACAAAACAACGCTTCGAAATCTGGTTAGCTGCATTAATGGCGCTTCGACAAAAAGTATTGCACGCTGGCTATTTTCATCGACAATGAAGGTATTTTCTACCAGTTTAATGAAACTTTGGACAACACGTGGATAAGAAATATGCGGATGAGTAGGACCCATATTGGTGATACTGACTGCGTCCACTAAGTAATGGCAGAGGTAAATAAAAATTGCCCGCAAGTCGGCGGCATCTAACCTCCACTGCTATGATGCATGTTAATTGATGGCCTGATGCTCTAATGCATTCAGTTGATGATGTATGTATCTGCTGAATCATGCCAAGTCTGCTCTAGGCGTGATCGACGATCAAACTGAGGCTGTTGACTGGTCTGTCTCAGCGGCGGGTAGAACTTAAGGGTGTCACTATCTGTTTTCCTAAAGAAGACAAAGATTTGGGTGCCATTCTGGATAGCAAATTTCTTTTTATATAAATTGTCAAGTTAAAAGTCAACAGGCAGTGTAAAGAAACTTTCGGAAAAACAAGGAGGGTCCTCTGAATTTACACGGCTACGATAACACCAACTGCAGAGCAACAATGCGTTGTCTAGTGGAACGAGCTTTCACGAAAATACTCGCACTTCACTACTGCTTTTAACAGTACAGGTCACCAAAGAACGACCTTTCTCGGAGTTACCCTAGCACACCTTGATTCATGTTATGAGCCGCAGTCTCAAGACATTGCCATCCCTGGCTGTGTTCTTATGTCATCTGATTCAGTGACCCCAGCATTTCTGTCGCAGTCTCAACACTTTGCGATTCCTGGCCGTGTTCTTATGCCATCTGATTCAATGACCCCAGAATTCCAGTTGCAAAAATAGGAAATCGGCATTCCCTGTGCCCAGGGATGGTTTCAATCAGAATCAGAGGTAAGAATGGAATGTAGTCGGGTATTCAGAGATGGCTCCAAAATTGATCTAGGATGCGGCGGTCGTGTCTTTATGAAAGACAACAACTTAAGATTCCACTCGTTGGGAAAACTTGCGTCTGTATTCTAAGCGGAGATTTACGCAGTCCGGATACCAATGAATACAATGGGATCACGAGTCATAATTGCTTATCGCTTATCAACTTGCTAGGCATGACTCAGAGGGCTGCCTAATTGGATTTAATATAGGCGGCATATCTCTTCAGGTTTCTGGCAGACCAGACGAATGCTTCTGGATATCTTTAAGAAGTCAACGACTTTCCTGCTTAAAAGCACTGCTTAAAAGCGCCGCAATAGGGCGCTACGCTTTTGCTAAGTGTACTAGGCATAAGCCGAAATATCGCTTGCGTCTAAGTAGATAAGACTTGGATTTTATAAGACTGGCTAAGGAGATCTTATTTTGATGTTTTCCCACACGTATGGTGCGATTTTTGGTTCTCAGAAAAGGAGGCAATGAAATGAGTTTTATGACCTATGGAGCATACTGCAGCAATGAATAGCATTTCCTCCCCAGAATAAAGACAAACTATGAAAGTTCAACTGCCAATTAAAGTGAAGAACAAGAGTTTATACTATGTCCTGCGAAATTGTTCGACAACAATGCTGGATTGAGGACGAAATTGTCTTAAGTGATTGTCTGTAGCTTTATAAACTTTCAAATGTATTCTTTATTCTATCATTCTTAGGTATAGGTTACATTTTAGAGACATTGTGATAAACACGTTCAGGCTGTTGGGTTAAGAGGAGGCCAAAGCGCTTCCTGATGGTTAGACGATGACGGGTATATTCGTATTTAGGTGACAATCAATCATCTAGAGCAGAGGCGGTTGGGCGACCAGCTTCGGTGCGTTAGAATTTGTTAAGTATTGCTTAGAGTCTTGGATATTCGGGCAAAACCTACGGCGTTCACGCTTTTCGTGCAACGTGTACTCATACATGAGATACATTTTGTATTTAACTTAAGCGTCCTTTTTTAAACATCTGAATTTGTCGACATCTAGATACACTTGACATTACATCCTGTGATGCTTACTCTGAAAATGAAGACAACACCGCTGAGTACTATTTCTGTGAGTGTCCAGCCTATGGTCTCATAAGACTGCGAGCTCTCAGCGTTGATGTGATGGGTGTTGTTACTCTAGGCACTTTACCATTGAAGACATTACTTATCCATCTACGAAAAACTAAGAAATTTCAGTGAGAGGGAAATAGAGGTAAGAGAATGAACTACGAGTAAGTCTTTGACGTTTCCATTCCGACAGACAGAAGTCGTCAACGACAAAAGCCTTTCAAATCAATTAAGGATCATTTTTTAAGTACGCGCCGCACCAATGTCGAGGAATGTACTATTTTGTCCATGTGGTGTGGACTTGACAATAGTTCTCCAGATGTATTCAAGTGCGTTCTTGATGAAAAGAAGCAGCGATTTTTATTCTGATTTCAGTGTCCTTCTCAGAATTAATAGCGGTGCCTACATAGACAAAACCAAAGACGTATGCGTTAAAAATCTTTTTCTGTAGACAGAATAAGCTCCGTTTTTCCCTCGTTGACCGTCAGACTCGTATTCGCTCCGAAGTGATATTCACGAATGTATTACCGACAGCATGTCGCTTTTTTTCTATTCGCCAGCAAGATGGTTATTACTTCAGTTTTGGCGTGTGGGTTCTATAATAAGAACAATGTTCACCGTCATGTCCTATGACGCCGCATAGCCTTGCTTAAATGTTTTGATCTTTCCAATCAAATTCGATGGAGCAGCATGCATTCTGCATCATAGTCCTGCACAGTTGGGAGAGTTTGCAAAGGACACCAATTTATACATTGTTCTTAACAGCTTGTCTCTACAAATGCTGTCATACGTGGCCTAAAACTCGAAAGAAGATGGTGTGCGTCGCTCTGGAAATCATTTATTTTCATCAAAATCAGCCATAAGATAAAAATTTTATGGATGAAAGTATTTTCCAGCCTTAAGTCCCTCTGATTTGGAACAGTTAAGTGCTTGGCCAAATAGGATATTGTAGGATGTTGAAAAGAATTATAGATCTAAAGTTGCCTGGCGCAGTTTAAAAGCCATTGTTTCTTAGAAATCGACTTTTTTAAGATAAAGTCGGATTCAATTACAAAAGATCAAAGATAACAATGGCTTCACCAAGTTCTCTGTTCTGAGGAGGACGATGCGACTAGTCTACTTGATAAAGTATTAGGAAAACCCACGCACTGGCCATAAATCTGTGAAAAGAACTACATACAAACATACATGTATGAGTTAAATGTGTGCCATCAGTAAGTCCTGGTAACCAAGGTTGCAGCTTTATAATGCAACTTTTTTCAGATTCATCCCCTAAACCAAAAACAAGGCCATTCCAATTATGTATCCCCTCATCGTCCACATAAAAGTTGAAACTCTAAATAATAAATAAAATTCCTTTGTGTTTGCATGCACTTCCTTGACAACGGCAACAACAACAACAACAACAACAAAAAATCCTCTAAACTTTCTCTCCAACTACTTTGCAATGCGGACAGAGTAATTAAATTTCTTCCGACCGAAAAACATAATCAAAACGCTCTCTCTCGGTTTGGGTTCCGCTTTTCGTAGATAGAGAAAAATTTCCCATTAACTAAGAGCAGCTTCAGAAACTTTTGAAATAGCATGCCACTTTGTCATCTCATTTTCAATGCGCGTCACCCTCCACTTTCATTCTTTAACATTTTCCGCATTCCAAGTTCTACATTTTATTTCATTTTTATGTACTCCTCTCATCCTCATAAGAACGAAATCAAGTACCGCACAACAATTCCTTCTTCTAGGCATCACTAACTTTTCCTACAGCAAAGAATGGAATACGAGTAGGATCAACCCCAAATACAAACACGAATACGAGTACTTATGCAACATTCATTCTCATACTCTGACCCAAAATGTCAGGCTTGTGTCATTTTTAATTCAAATAAATGCCTGCTGTCTGTTTCCTGTCATCAGTTTTCATGCACTCTACGAGTATATCGTACGAAGTTGTCACACTATCCTGAGGAATTTTTCAGCGCAATACAATGATCAACCATCAACACAGTATGTACGTGAAGTATCCAGCACGGTTTGTAGGAGTTTGAAGAATTTTTCTAACCGTCAACCGCAACAGCTCTTCAAGTTAACCGTCACAGGACGACGAAGAACTGACCTGACAGCAATGATGACACTTCTTTCACTTTTAATACTTGCTCGTCCTTCTCTACTTTTACTTGATTCTCGTTTTTGTTTTTATTTTTTTGCGACAAGGCCTTTCTACAATCCACCCACTATAACCTTCCGTTCCAGCCATTCTGATCCTCCAACCCTCCTTCTGGGTTAATAAAGTTTATTTTTTTATTTTTTTTGGCTTTGTTTTAGTGCAGTCTGTAGTGTCCTTGTACGTCGTTCTATTTTTGTTGTGTAACAGTTTCAGAGATGAGCTCAGTCTAACCAAGCGGGAGTGCGTTTTTGAAAAATAAATAGAGCTTGATGCACCCTGCAGGTTACATCTCTAGTGTTCATGTGAAGACTATCATCTTTCTACTACTCTACCCCCCGGGGCAGACATTTATGCACACTTTGATGCAGTATGACGTCCTTATGGTACGTGTCACTGTCTGTCTTCATGCCAGGAAAAACATGAAAAAGGTGCCCCATTACGATTCGAAACGTGAGTCGAGGATGTTTTTTTTTTTTTTTTGTTAAATTTTTCTAAAATACCCTAACCCTTTCCCAACACTGCTCTCGTATGTATTTCTGGTTTTTCGTTTTCGTTTTCAAAATGTACTTAGTCGTAAACATGAACTAAATAACGATTGAAGTGGAATAAAAGCGAAATCGTGGAGACCTGCCAAAGGATCCAACCCTTAAATAGCGACATTTGCTCAACAAGTTAGCGCACAAAAAAACTATTAGCGATACGTACGAGTAGACTAGGGGTATAATGAAGCAATGTGTTGTACAACCTTTAAGTCGTTTTCGAAAGGACATGCCATGAAAGTTAAAAAGGGGGTAGAAGTAAGAAAGGAAAACCCTTTCTTCCTGCATACGAGTACAAGAAAACTCAGCTCGGAATGGAAATACATCACGCGATTTGTGCCTTATTTAGCCCCTAATCCCCTACTCAAGGCTTTTGGAAATTATAATTGCAGGCAATAACTGTAGGAGGGTTTTACGAATCTAAGGAAGGAGAAGTGTGTCCTCGTTTATAGGCCTCCATGAGTAAAGTGAATCCTAGAAGGATACACTTGTGAGTGGCTGTTTTCTGTTTTCTGTTTCGATTTTCCTTTTCTTTTTTTACGGTTCTGATTTCCAATGCAGATGGTAAGTGTTGTTGGTTATGGCACGTTGGGGGTGTTAAGTGCCAGTGATAAAACCATTTAGATGTGAGAGCTTGTGGCAGTAATTCTGACAGTGAATTGCTTAACTAGATGAAGTCGCACCTTTTTTTCTCCTCACCGAGGGGGAGAATAATGTATTTTATATGGAAAACGAGGAATGCTCTTCTATTCCTAAACTTGATTTGAAAGGGTGAGCTTGAATGAGTATGTTACTAAATAGCTCAGACTTTGAGTGGAAGGCGTATATTTTCCAACAACGTCTTGACTCCGTCTTAAGAATTCGATCTACTTGACAAGAATGCAGAGGTAGAATTGAGGTCGGTTGCTGCCATTTTTCGATACACATGACATGACGAAAGCGACTGCTTTTAAACATATTCGTATTTCAAAGGTTTGAATCAGAAGTTGCTCGGAATTAATCTCAATAAAGACAAAATGTTCTTCAGATTGTAAGGAAGTGAACATTAATTCAAGAGCCAGCTCATGTTATTGCATGGAATTTCTATATGATTTTGCTGCTTCCAAGGGGATACCAATGACATATGTATATTTTCAGCATGGCGATATGTAACGAACTAAAAATCCATAAATGACTGTAGCCAATATTTCCAAAACTGGTCATCATCATCATAGAAGCGATCAGACCTCCCAAGATCTTGCCTACTAAAGTAAACTCTGACTTCTGATGCTATTTCGACGGCTTGATAGGCTACAATCAATTTTAATGTTAAAAACAGCATAAAGCATGCAAAATATATTGTATATTGTACAAGGATACATCTTTTATCCTGTTACTCCTACTGTATCCTCAGCTGTTTAAAAAGTAATGCTCCAGATCTTAAATCTTAAGCTGACAGAAAATGATATCAAAATAAGACGGATGACCGTTTTGAATGCACGTTTTTCAAGTGATCTTTCATTCCTCATTCATGAACGGACTTTAGTCTATACGTAGGAGATACAACTGCGATCTCAGCGTGATCGACCTCGTCAGAAAAGTAAGTAGTACGGATCCAACATACTTCAATCATTATTACGGCCGATTTCTATACACACAATTGTGAGTGACTTCGACATTCTTGACAGGCAATACCCGAAGGACGCTGTATTGAGGAATACTCTCGATGTGCTTTCTCCTCGAGCCTCATCGGATTGTTGTCTTGTATCAGCTAATTTCTCATAAACTGACCACATATTTAGAAAAACGATTCCTAAGGGCGTCACGAGAAAGGCAATTGGAGCGGACTTCACAGCTTCTTGAGGAATTTTAAACTGGTCGTTACAGTCTTTTGATAACGACGCGGATTCAGCCACTGATATGATCACAAACACCATTCAGTTAGGAATGAGATATTTTGTATCCTTGATGTGCCTCAATGCTCCGTTCTGTATGCGACAATCTTTTTAATTTTCATCAATGACTAGTAGCTGACAACTTCTAATCCAATGCATTCCTTTGCTGATGATAGTACTATCTGCTTTTCAAAGTCGTTTCTAAACTCACGTCCGAGATCTTCGGTTCTAGAGTGGAAACGGCAGCGTATGTTAAGCTGATTAAATCTGATGTTAAAAGCATAAATGCAGGGTGGTCCAAATACAAGTTTTTTTTAAAAAATAAAATCAAATGAGCAAAACTCAATTATTTTTGGTTAATTATGACTTTAATAGAAAGAGCGAACATTCCGATTAGTCATGGAATACGATTTGGTTGCATCCGCTGGCTTTGTAGTACTGCATTCTGCCAGCCCAATTTTCCAAGACCTTGTTGACTGTTTCTGGTTCTATCTCACGAATGGCTCGGACGATATTGGCTTTAAGAGCTGAAATCGTTTCATGATTGTCCGCATAATATCGGTCTTTGAAGGCACCCCACACAAATTTCAAATCGCAGCTCCTAGTCGCCAATTGACATCGCCACCACGGCTGATAACGAGCTTAGCGCACAAAAGATTGATGGTTTGCTGAAACCAAAGATTGTCCAAGTCCATGTCGTCAAATTCAGCCAAAAAAAAAATTCTATTCTAGGCTATATATCCGTAATGCCGAAATAGTATTTTCAGCAGCATTTTTGAAGAAAAAATTATACACCACTCCAAAATCACCTCTCACCTTCTATGGATCCATTGGCTTCTAGACAATCTCGTCCGGGTTTACAATACCCAGATGCGACAATTTTCTTCGTTAACGTAACCGCCGATATGAAAATAAGCCGTGTCAGAAAAAAATTATTTTTCGTCCAAATTTGACATCCAATTCGAGCTGGTGTAGGGCCCAAATTCAGAAGCGATAATGAAGTGGATGGCCGTTTGTCTTCAATTGCTGAGTTAATTTGACTTTGCAAGGGAATAATCCGAGACCTTTATGCAAAATGCTCATCCAGCTGGTACGTGGAATGTTGAGTTGTTGAGCACTCTCGGCCACAGCAGCCACATTCTCTTCGTCACGTACCCTACGATGCCGGTACTTTTTGCACAAATTTACGTAGAGTAGACGCGGTGGGTACTTCATTTCGGTCAAAACTTTGGGCAATACAGCACTCACTTTAGAAATAAATTCGGAGTATTTCAAAATGCTGTTCAAGCGTAAGGAGATTCATTTCGTTCTGCGGCGATATGATACTCACTGACAGTCATGATTTTGAGTGGGAAGATTCACAAAGAAACTTGTATTTGGAGCACCCATTACTTGTGAATTTAATGTTTCGAAAACACAACACTGTTTACTGGCGTTATAGTGAATGGTATTTGAATCGTCGACACCGAAAAACCTTCCTTTTTCGTTATACAACCTACATTGGCACAACCACATGTTCGGTGTTGTCAAAACTCCTCCGAAATGTCTAAATTTCAATTCGATTCAATTCAATTATTATATATTTATTGAGACACATAAAATGACTGTTACTGTGAAGCTTTCTCATAAAAAGGTAATCTTAACCTTGTGTTAGGCTCTAATTCGAACCTGGAGTGCGACCTTCTTGCCATCAGGTTGAAGGGGGATAGGTAATAGTGATCGTATACACTTTTATTTACATTAGCATTCCATAAGGCTTTGATGAGCGGATTAGGGAAGCCGCGCATTGCAGTCTTTTCTGCAAGTTGAAAGTGATGTAAGCCATAAGTGGTGCTACTTGAATCAAATTGTACAAAATCTTGTTAGAAAACCATTTTTTATTTGATCTTCCAAATTTTCCATTACAATATCTTAGGATTTGTCTTTCAAAAGCTTCGAGTTCATTCGCTACCGTAGGTCATATGGTAAACCAATGTTAAGCCATATGCTCAAATTGGTCTCATTAATGTTTTATATAGTAGCAGTTTAGTATTTTGTGACAGATGTTTAGTTGTTTAGATGAAATCAACTGCTTCAATATGGACGTGGCTGCCTTTAGCTTGCTCAGAACTTTTCCTGCGTGTTTGTTAAATTCTTATCTATTGTGTAGATGAATGTCCAAGTACTTTGTTTCTGTTTTAAGAGGTATTAGACTGTCAAGAATATGGAAGGAGAGTGTTTTACTTTCTTTCACGGCTAACCGATGTCCTTTGCCGTCAGCATTTCTTTCTGAATTTATACTTAGGCCCCAAGAACCAAGATAGGAAACTAATGCGGGTATGTAATTTCTAATTTTATTTAGGGCAACATGAAGTCTTACATCACTATCTAGGATAATGGTGTCATCGGCATACAAAATAGCTCCTGGCTCGTTCGCAGTATCGTTGAAAGGAAAATCAAATTAATGTTTTGGAACAATCAAAACTCAATAATTCGATTGAGATTTTTAACGTGCCAAATATTGACAATTCAACTGCATTGCAACCAGCGTTAAACATTGTTCGTAATGCTGTCGTCTACGACCTTGGTGAGCGAGATATTGACTCTCTCTATGTAAAAATAGATAAAAGCAAAGAAAAATGATGCTACTCCCACTAATGTTCTGTCTTATAAACTAACTCGCCACGTAACGAAGGAGAATATCATGAAACTTAAGGGAAAGAAGAAACAAAAACTAACAACGAAGCTGCTAGGCGAAAATCATGATGGTTCACAGATCTTATGAAACGAAAGCTTAACTTCCCACATGAGAGCATTATTTAATGCAACAAAACAAATTAAAATAGAGAAGAAATTTAAATATATGAATATGGATGAGGAATAGCATAATATTCTTGCGCAAGGATGAGGGACATATTGTTTTTAAAGTGAGGTGCTTCGAAGACCTCAATCAATTATAATAACAGCTTAAAATCAAGTGAAACAAAATAGCTCACCGAGCTCAAGAAAGTATACCGCCCTTCCCATGAATAAACTAATCATCCATCAAAATATTCGTAGTATAAGAAAAAATTTCAATTTATTCTTAGCTCATTTAAACGCTTATAATTCTAATGCAGTTTTTATTATACTTACTGAAATCTGGTTGTACGACTATGAAATATCCAATTACAGTATTCCCGGTTATGAACCCTACCACAATTGCAATAACTCATATAGCGCAGGTGGTGTCATAGTATATATTAAAAAAGAATACGAAAGCGATTGTAAAATGGAAAAATAAGTCTGATGAGCGCTGATATTTTAAAAATTAGTTGCCATATTTTTAACGACATTTTACTATTTTATGTATATACCGTCTGCATGAAAATAACTTAAATAAAAACGTTTTCATAGAACAATTGAGTAACCTACTTAAAGATGTAAAGACACGAAACTTATTGGTTGTAGGAGATATAAATATTGATATATTAAAAATTAGTAACGACATTGGCTTTAATGTCATCATTTGGCTTGAGATGTCTTATTATGGAACCCACGCGAATCACGGAAAAAACACAAACATGCATTGATCATATTTTTGTAAGATTAAATTCGCAATTTACACATAAATTAACGGGTGAAGTACTTGACTACAAAATTACTGATCATTGCATGACTAATGTAAACATAGAAACCGTTCAATCAAATAATTTCGATAAATATGTTCCTTTCAAGGAACACCACAGAATTGATTATAATAAACTACGAGTAGTTGAGTGCTTAGTGTTTGAATTCTGGGAGTCTGTTTATGATTAAAGTAATCCCTCAGTAGCTTACGATATATTTTTGAACACACTTAAGGCTCAATATTAAAAAAAAACTAGAAAATTCACATTTAAAACGCATTAGGTCATGGATTGACAGAGGTTTGCTTAAAAAAATAAACAAAAAAAAACGCGTTAAGGAAAAAATGCAATCGCCATCCTTGTAACCAAAAGTTGGAAAAATACTATCTTAAACTAAGTGAAGAGGTTGAGAAGCAAGTGGAATTAAGTGGGGATAAATATTACGCAAATAAACTGCAAGACTGTAAGGGTAATGTGAAATATGAGTGGAGAGTGGTCACTAACATCCTTAACAATAGAAAGGAAAAAGAAAAAATTCTTAAAGTCAATGTGGATGGTATAGAAATATCAGACCCAGTAGATATTGCAAATCAATTTAATAAATTTTTTGCTACTATCGCAACAGAATCGAACCCATATCCGCCGCAATACACTTGCAATTGTAATATGTATTCAGATATAGTCGAAGATATGTCGATATAGTCGAAGACATGAGGCGTTCAACATATTCTCGGTATCGGGGTGAAGCTGTGGTTGTATATATAAATTGACTTATTTATCAAGTAGTACTATTATTTTAGTGCATTCATGTAATGTGATTATTAAATGTGATTATTAATTCGCGTTTTATCTCTAGTTAAACAGAATCATAATGGCAACTGAGACGATGATGGTGAAAATTGAGCATCGCGCTGTAATTAAATTTCTCACTAAGCAAGGAAAAAGTCAAAAAACTATTCATGAAGAGATGGTGGCTGTTTACCTGGGTTCCGCACCTTCATTATCAACTGTGCAAAAGTGGTCAAGTGAGTTCAAGAGAGGCAGAGAGAGCATTGAAGACGACCCCCGCTCCGGCGCCCCGGCTACTGCTTGTTCGGGAGAAAGCATCAAAGAAGTCGAAAAACTTGTTCTTGAGGATGCCCGAATAAAGGTGAAAATGATGGCAGAGATCACCAAGCTTTCAATTGGTACCATTCACACAATTCTTCATGACCATCTTAACCTTTCAAAGGTCAGTGCAAGGTGGGTGCCCCGAATGCTCACAGCACCTCAGAAAAAAGTGAGAATCGCATGCTGTAGAGAGCTTTTGGAGATGTGTAGTGAGAACGCGGACGGTGTTATGGATCGAATTGTTACTGGGGACGAAACATGGGTCCACCAGTATGACCCTGAAAGCAAACAAGAGTCCATGCAGTGGCATAAAAAAGGAACAGACCCACGAAGAAGTTCAAAATCACTCCGTCTGCCAGGAAGCTCATGGCAACAGTTTTTTGGGACTCAAAGGGAATCTTGCTCATTGAGTACAAAAAAAAAGCTGAAACCATCAACGCCACATCCTACGCTTTCACTTTGCATAATTTGCGGGAGGAAATTAAAAAGAAAAGACGGGGTAAACTCGCAGCGGGTGTGTTGCTTCTTCATGACAACGCTCCTGTTCACACGGCGCGAGTTTCCAAGGCTGCTGCGCGAGATTGTGGTTTCGAAGAAATCGAACACCCACCGTATAGTCCAGACTTTGCCCCTAGTGATTATTTCCTGTTTCAGGATTTGAAAAAATGTCTTCGTGGAAAAAGATTTTCGGATGATGAAGAACTCAAGTCGGCAATAAATGGGTATTTTGCAGAGAAAGAGGAAATTTATTTTTTTGAGGGTTTAAAAAAGCTTATCTCAAGATGTAACAAATGCATTGATGTTAGGGGAGATTATATTGAAAAATAAAAACAATTTAAATTGAATTCGCATTTTCTTTCATATCGATACCGAGAATATATTTAACGCCCCTCGTACCTCTCAACACAACAGTTTTGTTTTTCAACCTTTCACACCGATATAAATCCACAAATGTATAATGTCTCTTGACAAAAAAAAATTCTTGCACATCCGATGGCATAACTAACTGTCTTTTAAAGTGTACTTCTTTATTTATTGTTGATGTCTTAAGTCACTTGTTCAACTTAAGTGTTAATTGTGGTATTTTCCCTGCGTCCTTAAAATGAGCTGAAGTCATTCCTCTATTCGAAAAAGGAAATCGAGGTTCAATGACTCAATATAGGCCCATCATCAACGTTTTGCAAACTTTTTGAAAAACTAATAAAAATACGCATAGTATCATTTTTAAATAAAAACAAGTTTTTTAGAAACGACCAATTTGGTTTTCGCGAAATGAGATCTGCTGAAGACGCTATTCTAAAGTCGTGTAGTGAAATTTATGAAAGCTTTAATTACGAGTATAATAACACTATTCTAGTACTCTTCATCGATTTGACAAAAGCATTTGATATGGTCAATCACGATATACTTTTGGATAAATTGTATAGAGCTGGACTAAGAGTTGAGATTCATAAGTGGTTTTCAACGTATCTATCAGAGAGAACTTAATGCGTAAAAATAGAAGGGATCTTTAGCAGTCAGTTAAAACCACAATTGGTGTACCACAAGTTTCAGTTTTAGGACCAATCTTATTCTTAATATATGTCAATTCAATGTTTTACCAGAACTTCAGTAGTCGTATCACTGCATTTGCTGATGATATGGCGTTGACATATGATAATAAAAGTGTTTTTGACTCAGTTGTTAAACTACATAGGGATTTAAGTACCCTGCGACAATGGTTCGCGAAACATGAGCTACTTATAAGCAATAAAACAAAACTTATGATATGCAACTTAAGAGGTCCTTACCCACTTAATTGTGATGTTATCTTCCACTCTAGCTCTTGTAAAAAAATGTCCTTGTCTGTTCATACGTGTGGCAGTACCAACTTCCACAAAGATTTAGTGTGCTATTCAAATTATTTTCATATAGAAGGTGTTAAGAGTTATAAGTATATTGGTGTCCTAATAGACAACAACCTGTCTTGGAAGACACATGTCGAAGAACTAAAAAATTATATGCTATCTGTCACTCGTAAAATCTCTTAAAAGAACATTGTTCAAGAAAAATTCTACTAATGTTTTATTATGGACTTGTACACTCTAAACTTCAATATGGTATTGCGAGTTGGGGTGGAACTTACAACAGCACCATCGAAATTAGAATCATTTGCAATAAAAATCATCTAGCCCATACCTGGCCACTGTTGTCTAGCCTTCGCATACTTCCAATAAAGCATCTATACATCTTTAAGGTTCTTAAAGTTTTTTTCATGCGAAGCGGCTACAGTGCTACACTAAGCAGCTCGAATATATACGGACTAAGAGTAAATCATATGGCAATCGTTAACATTCCAATTTCCAATAAAACTCATTGCTTGAAATTTTACACTGCGACAGAACTAAGGCTTTTTAATAAATTACCAATCGAAGTTAGATTTATAGTAGAACCCACTTTATTTTTTAGCGAAGTAAAAAAAATTCTTTTTAGTGTGGATAGTTCTACAGTCAAAAGATTTGTAAATACAGCCGCTTAATTTGTTAATTATATAAATAGTATATCTAAAATGTTTGTAAAGTAATATTACCTGTTTTTCGTTATTGTTCTTGTTTTATTTATCTTATTCTTGAATTTACCTCACATGAAATCTAAAAAATTGTATTGAATTAAAGGATCATTCGCCTCTAGTCACTTAAGTGCTACAGAATGATCACTATTCGGTTTCTTAAAAAAATCGTAGTAAAATTATATTATGCTATTGTATTTTATACAAGTATCTTTATTGTGAATTATATTTATAATAACTTGTACCAACTAGCATTTAAGAAATTGAAATAATAAAAAAAAAAATATATATATATATTGAACAGCTAAGGTCCGAGTATAGATCCTTGGGGAACGCCCGAAAGGACAGAAAATTCTTCAGATACTTCTAGACCAATAGCGCTTCTTGAACTTAGGAAGCTAGCATTCATTCAAGTGATAAGAACAGGAAAGTTACGGTTAAGTAACTTAAATATCATTCCTGTATCCCAAATTGAATCAAAAGTCTATGTCCAATGCAACAGTACATTTTTTTTTTGTCTCAGGTTGTACACTATCTTGTTACATAGAACCAAATAGGCATGCTCCGTCAAATGTCTCTTTCTGAAACCAAACTGATGTTTTAACTGATTTAACTGATATTGAGTCTAAACTTAACAATTTCAAAGAGATATATTCAAATATATATCTTGAAAAAACACCATTTTTTGACCCTAACCTGACTAGCCAAGTACTTCAAACAGTCAACGATTTTAAAACCTCTCAAGAAAACTCATACCTGACATCCTTCTACCCGAATAACACGGCACCCTCTATTCACCTCACCATATAAAATCAACCTATATAGAATTAATATCAATAACAAAGGGTCACATGGTTCAGATCGGATTTCAAATTTTGTGCTGCGAAAATGTTCCCTTTAATTAGATGTTACCATATATAACCACTGCATAAAGAATGGTTATTTTCCTACAGTCTGGAAAAAGTCTGTGATTTTACCTATAGCCAAAAAACAAAGGACAAGAGATGTAAAGGAACTCTGTCCTATTTCATTGCCTTCAATGTGGGAAAATTATTCAAGCGAGTTCTAGCGGAAGCCGTAGATAACTCTTACAAGGATATGTCTAGATTTCCGCAAAAATTTTTCTACATAAAAATTGGCAGATCAAAACGTAAGCTTTAAAGCTAAAAAGCGAATCTTCTTCACACTCCTCCTACAGACTACTGCTTTTAAAACCCTTCTTTCCAAGTTCGTGGATAAGCCGTCAACTCATTAAATACATATCTCGAGATATGTCTGGCATGGGCAAGGAAATTTGGCAGAATTGGCACCAAACTCCATTGCCGAAAATGTGCACATTCGAGATGGACGAACCTCTTCTTCACCAGATTAAAAAAAATACATTTCGAAATGTTCAATTCAATTCTAATATCGACAAAATAAATTCTGGTTTTTATGTCTCCAATATTTTTTTTTAGTTTTCAGCCATTGTCTCTTATATACGAATTCCAATCCGGTATATTCCTCGTCTGAGAACGTACTTAAAGCTTTTCGTGCTCGTTCCGGGATTCATCTCATTGCTCTTCAAAAGAAGAACTGGAACGGAAGGCCGAGTTCATTAAACTCCAATATAAACGGGAGAAGTTAGCTGACTGAAACCCAGGTTCACTCAGACGATAGCGCCATCTAAATAATTGAGCACAATTAAACCCCTGAGTAAAATAATCGACAGGAGCACGTCATTGATTTTTTGACCGCATGTAACACTACGTGTAGGGTCAAACTATAACGCCTCTTGTTAAACTTCAAAATAAATGTCAAACTTACTTTATGGCTTTAGCGAATGACCTTTTTATAGTGTAAAGTCAGAGGCACCTTGGATGGGTGTCCTGCATATCTAACAGCAGAGTTCTATATGTTCTGCGATATGTAGAAGCACGGCTGGACGATAGGTAGTGTCTTTTTTGATACTCGAAAGTAAAGCTAAAGCAAAGTATGATCTTACTTGCAATGATAATACATGAAACGAAAGGATTCAATCACTAACCGCGAGGGCTGTAAGTACCCACCGCCTGAGATAGCTGGACCACGTGAACCTGATGAAAATCGATAATCGAGCTCCATAAGAAATTTAAATCCAGACGACCCGTACATATAAGGGAGAGCGAGGATGAAATGGATTATATAAATAAATTCTGCATTTAATTTAAAATATGGCATAATTACATAGCTGAATATTTGAAAGAATTTGTCCTAAAACTGGATGACGCTGGTAAATTATTGATCCTGTCCAAGAAAACAATTCCTTTGATGTACGAATACATACCTGAAAATAAAGAAAAGAAGAGATTAGCGATTAAATTAGAAAAACAACACGAAAACAATAATACAAATAAAAGACGGTAAATGTTTTTCTAACCAACATATCTAATTCCTTTTGAAAAAGCCAATACGGCGTGTGTTCTGAACACCCTAGAGAAAGTTCTAGATGTCATTATCACTCTGGCACTAATCATCACATGATCTTGCGCCACTTATGCCTAGAGCACATATATAGTATACTTAGTAAAAGCGTCGTACCCCGTTACGATGCCAACAGTCAGTCGGCAATTTTTTAAAAATGTCAGAGAGTATTTGACATCCTGAAGCGAGACGCTATTTTCAGTTATATTCACAAGAAACACAGGCAGTATTAACGAATGTTTGACTCTTGTGAGACTCTTATCTGAGCCTTGCATAGCAAGTTCATCGCCTATTACATTTTCTGTGATCACAATGTTACCTGGAATCCAAACAAGACGCAATCAATTCAACCTTCCGACTGCATTCAGAAGAGTCTTGCACTCTAGAAATATCTTTAAAGGGATGGGAAGATTCAGCAAGGCAATCAGTCTATCTTTTAACTCTCCACCAATCATTCCTGGCAATATATTGTACATACTCGTAGTTGTATTTGCCATTGTGATGGTTATGAGGAGTGAAGAGTGAAGGGGACGTAAGAGCATATTTTAGAGGTATCCATGAATACTCGACTAAATACCTCTTCCGCCCTAGGGTCTAGCTAAAGACAATCTCGAACGCATCAAAAGTCGACTTAATATTTTTGCGGCGACCACATTATGCTTCTAATGGAGAGAATAATTCTAATTTTTAGGCTTAAGTATGGTATTGTACGTAGTATGGTTGGTTGTCGTCAGATTTTATCCTGTCAGTGGTCTTATTACTCTGTCTCCACGGAAGCAATGCAAGTGAAAGGGAGTTCCTCCACTAGACTTGGAAGTGATACGTCATAATATCCCTTTCAAAATAATTAAAGGGACTATCCTTGAGTGAGAGGGATTTGCTTCCTATTAAGGACGAAAACAACTTGTCCTTTGGAGAGTGCAGAGTCTTGCTAACTAGACGCGTTACATCTAAATGGCTATATAGAAGGTATGCAAGCGGATACGGCAGGGCCCCTTATGGTCTTACTTAAGGTCTTACTGTTTATGTGTGAACTTCTGAATTTAAATTTCAATCTTAGCTTGTACTTCTTGCTTACATGTTCTACTGCATAGAAGAGACCTAGGTTAGATTAAGCTACAATGGCTGTTGGAAGGAAAACTAACTCACGTAGACCTATTGGCCCATCGTGATGCCATAGGGTTCTATGTTCCTCCTACTCTTGGAACCAATTTGAGCTTAGGAGATTGTTAACATCTATATTGTTCAGATCGCTTAAATCATTGTAAGCTCCTTAGGGGAGTTTTCTTCTTTGGGATATAACTGGGCATGTACCGAGTAGGTGAAGTATTGTCTCCTCATTCTCATTATCCATGAAGCTTCTGCAGAAGTCGTTTGTCTGTGAAACAATATCCAATGATAACACCTATGATAACACTGAGATGGATAACACTTTTATAGCTATTCAGACCCAGTTTTGGCCAGATTTGTTTGATCACTAGACATGTTGACCCAATAGCCCATATAAGGTTTGATCTTCCAATAGCATCCAGCTTTAGTTTTAGTTTGCACATAGCGATTGGTATACCGGTGATACCTTTCTTTCTCAAGTATGACAGGTAGCGTGGTTCCAATTTTGCGAGTTCGTCGGCCCTTACAATTCCCTAGAATATCTCTGTAGCCTGGCACCCAACATAGGTAAATGTTGAAGTCCCTGCCATCTCTCTGAGAGATGATCGGCAATGAAGACCGGTTGTAGAGTTTTGTGAGACTAAATCCAGGGATTTGACAGCGACCTGACTATCCGAAAAAATGCGGATATCCCTTGCAGATATCACGTTTTTCTTCAGTCACTACTTGACTTCTTTAATCCACAAAATTTCCTCTTGCAACACGCTACAGTGACTAGGAAAGTGGAAAGAGAGGCTTAGGTTTAGTTTATCTGTGAAAACACCACCACCAACTCCGCTGTCAGTCTTGGATCCATCCGTATAGAAATGGATTCACTTCATCATTTTCCTCCTAGAAAGATCTAGGGGATGCTTACATGAAAGTCTTTGTCAAATCAATGTTAGGGCATAATATAGTCAATGTTCCCTTGAAGTATTCCTAATGTACTAAAAATGTTAGTGTGGCCAAATAATTTATTTGCACCTGCATTAGCTGCCACTTGCCTGCTGAAAATATCGAGGGGTTTCAAGTGAAACAAAATATCCAGTGCCGCGAAGGGAGAAGTGCGTAAGGCTATACACAGACATGCTGTCTTTTAGACTTTGCTAAATTTGCTGCAGTTAACTAGGGCCATTGAATAGACAACCACGCCGTAGGTGAGTAGCGGTCTTATAACCAAGACGTATAGGTAATGCGAAGGCTCTCTTCCAAGAGAATGAAGCTACTGTAGCTTTTTTTACTTCTTCTGGAGTATTACGTTTCCAATTTAGTTTGCTGTCAAAAATAAGACCAACATTTGTCACTGTATCGGAAAACACTAAGTTCGACCGTTGATTGAGGGAGGGTCTATGATTGGAATTTTATATTTCCTGAAAAAGATTACACGATCAGTTTTATGGAGGTTTACTCCCAATCCACAGCGATCCGCCCAATGGATTAATCTGTTATGATTTTGCTGTAAGAATTCTTCAACTGTATTGAGATGCTTTCTGAGAGGGCTAAACCAACATCTTCCGCATAGGTAACCACCCTATTACCAGCCGCTTCCAGGTATACATATCAGCAGTTCAATGGCCGCTAAGTTCCAAAGAAGAGCTGAAAGGACACTGAAACCAGAGACCTAACTGAAGCAGAATCTTTCTCAAACGGGGCTCTCCTTGAGAACTTTTTCTATGAGTGTATCCCATATATTTCCCTAGAAGTGACTTGCAGGTTTTGGATTTGACTCATCTGGGTGAAGTTATAGGTATGTTGGCTGTTTATACTGGGCGACTTGTTAGGTGGATATTTCTTAGTCGACGATATACACTATATGCCATCAGTCCTAAGCTGTAAGGTGCCTAACTGACAATAACCACAATGTAGTGGTGCTCTCCATCATACTTTGTAATTCCGGAGAAGATTCTTTGAATGCTTTCTTGTATAAAAGAGGCCTATTGTTGCGAAGCTCGACCTGAAGCTGTACTCTAGTACCACATGGAGCAGGAGCCTGTGGGACTTTGGCTCAAGCCTGACTCCGCAGAGTATAGTGACTGTTGTCATTATACTTAAATCACAGGAGGAATCAGGCCGATTAGAACTTGAGCTCCCCATAGTTAAGCACAAATTGTTGGATGACCGAGAGATAGCTATACCACTATAACCTGGTGCCATGACCCATAGAATGGCTAAAGTGTTAGAAGACCTAATCTCGTCACCAAAGGGGAAGACCATGCCTTATCAACGACATCGAATTAGTAGTGAAGGTGGTACCAGAAGGGTGCTGACGCACTAAATTGATCTCTTGTGCGATAGAGTCAGACGTTAAACCTAAGTGACATCTGTTACATCTTTTACTCCCTTCACCAATTGTCTTCAAGGTGCTAACTAACGAATAGTCCCACAGCATACTTCATAATGAACATAAATTTCTTCTAAACTACACAATTCAGTACGTCCTTTCTCTTCTACAGAAGGTCAAAAAATGTACTTATCACCGTCAACAGTAATACCAGCAAATTTTCTCCATTTTACGACACCGTAGTCTGCGCATCCGTTTCATTAACAAATGAAAATTTTCATATTTCAAAATTGTAAATTCCTTCATTCCTTTAGTCCTTAATCGTCGGCCATAAATCTCATTGATTTACTATGGCCAACATTGAAAATTTTCCCAACAAACGACTTCCTTTCCATTAGCTCTAACCGGTGGAGGGGGGAGAGAAAAAAGAGAAAAAAAAATAAAAAGTCGGCATCTCGACCTTTCTCATTAGTCTTGGTTCGTTACTGGTTTTTGTCGGTCATAACATATTCCACTGACTAAACGATTTAAAGATTCCTGAAAATGTTGCTCCATCATTAACTTAACGCTATCGTAACAAGGTCCTTTCTGTTTCTGCCTTTATATCAGTTGACGTACGAGAGCCATCCCCTCGATCACAAACATTGTGCTGTGTGCGGGAACACTGAGTAACATCCCTTTCGAATGGCCAAACAATTTTCATAAATTTTCAGCTATCACCTGTACATAACTGTAAATTACCAATTCAACTAAACTAATGGCAGCCATTTAGTTGGGGCAAACCAACCACCAACATCCAAATCTACAATACCAACCCACCCTTAGCAATCTATTCGTAGTACAACCCCCAGGTTCGGTCCGATGTCGACCCGGGTTGCTGTACGGCTTTTTGCATTTTTTATGTAACACTTTGTTGACTATTTATTCAAATAAATGACTCTGGTCAGACTGTTCATTATGTATGTGTCATGGATGGTAATGGGTATAGGCGACAATCTATAGATACACCCTCTTCCAAAGCCAAAGTGGGTAAGTCGTAGGTGGAGAAATTAAAAGTTAAAACGAGAACAAATGTGTCATGCAATTGGATCTGATTGCCTACAAATGTGACTATGAGTGCGTTAGGTTTGTGAGGTTGAAGGGTGGAAATAGATTTTAATGCGATATCAGTGAATAATTACAATTTTGGATTTTCGCTATAAAGCTCTGTCGCAAAGGGGTTGCAATTACCATTAGTTCGCCTATCATAGCTACAATTGCGCACAGGTCGTACAGATGGATACATACGAGTACATTGTGTGTGGATTTTGTTTCGTACCTTGAATAGGAATATTACAAGAAGAGTGGGAATAAGTACTCGTATCTATGAGTGCGTGAGGCTATGGACAATCAAAAATTATGACCATGTGGAGTAGGCAACAGCCATAGACAGTGTAGTACGCAAAAGAAAAACTGCAAAATTTATATTTGCATCAAATGCAAGTTGATGTCTCATGTGGAACTCTTAAATACAGTCGGAGTTGTCTTTTTTAAGTAAGACTCACATCTATTTATAAACAACTAGATGTTGTCCTGTCCTGTCCCATCGGAGAAATTCAAGTGTATCTCAGTGTGATTTTCTTCAATCCAAAAACAGCGAGTTAGTATTACCCATTTAAAGCTTCCCACCAAAAGATAATCCCCAATAAGGATTCGTTGAACAGCAGTACCGGATTCTTCACTATCTGCAAATAGACGAAGCAATTTTCTAAAATTATCTTATCACCCAAAGTGGAATGCGGTTTTCTCCTTTTTTTTTTCTTTTTTTTTGTAATTTTTTCCTCCCCACTCAGAGCGAAGAACTACGAGTACTTCAACTATAATCCGAAAGTTGCATTTTTTTTTCTTAGTTCACATCTATTCTCTTGCCATTCCTTGGATTTATTTGTGAGAGAGTCCTTTTCGGATTCCATCGTTTCTCCAGTAGGAAAACTAAATTTAAATTTCCCATTGACTTGGTTCGTTTTAAAATTGTAAAATGTGCGCGCGTATAGAAATTCTTCTGCACGAGACAAAAGCGTTCTAATCATCACAGATCTAAAAAAACAAAAACAACTATTGTATTCAAAAAATAGAAAAATAAAAATAAAACAATAAAAATGGATGAAAAAAGCGAAAAAGGAATTCCTTAACGATGCCAAAGAGCGGCGACAGTGGAATCTAATTTTATCCTTTTCTTGGTCTAGTGCGGATAAGCTGCAAATAGATAGGAACCAACGGATGGCGCATACATATCAGGGAATCTTTTCCAACTATGGACAATGGATTATTGTTTTGGAATCGTTTGACTTGTAGTTTTTGATTCGTTCATTCGTTGGCAGTGTCCACAGCGGCAATGGATGCGAGCTGGGTCATTACGACTATTGTCATCAATGACACGTAGCTGAGGACTGATTGTCAGTATTAAATGGGACTAGATTACATGTTTAAATTCACAATTGACATTTTCTTTTTATCCTGACCGGGAGACAGATGGACTAAGAATTTCTTCAGAAATTCAAATGACGGGAGAAGGCATCTAAGGTCATTCATTCTTGTTTGCAGTTGAGCACTTGCCACTTGGACTTGTCATTGCAAAATTGTTTCCATAATTTAAGACTTCGTTTGATTCACGGGCGTTGGGTCTAAGACTTTATATCCACCTTTGGAACACCATTTTATATCAAGGTGTCTCAAAAGAAAGTTCACATTTAAAAAAAATATTAAAAAAAAGTTAGAAGTTTATTGAAAAAATGTTTATTATATATTAAAATACAGTGTTTGGGAATTTATTTTTTAAAAATAACATCGTCCAAATGTAAACCGTTGCGTTCACGGCATTCATTTAATCGAGCGTTAAAATTGCCTATGACGGCTCGGCAGGTATTCATATTTATTCATATTCACTTTAGGCGAATGTAGGGGTTTCTGATGTTTTTGTTTTGGATTGGTTGCACTCCAGTAGCGGCAATTTTGCTTATTAACGTGTCCATTAAGATGAAAATGGGCTTCATCTGAAAACAAGATGTTGGTAAACGTCGGAAAACTCTCAATCATCTGGTTTACGAAGTCAAGCCCCTGACCAGCATCCTAAGGCTTTAATTCTTGCACCAACTGAATTTTGTAGGGGTGAAGTTTTAAATCTTTATGCAAAATGCGCAATAATGACGATCTGTGCACGTTTAAGGCCACAGCACGCTTCCGAATTGAAAGGTTTGGATCGTCCCGAATAGACTGGGTGACACTGTCTACGTTTTCGACGGTTCTTGAAGATCTTGGATACCCGAATTCTTGACCCATTTTGCAATGATTCGAGTGCTTGGCGCATCATTCAAGTGACGAATATGTCGAATGTTGCAGAATTTTCTTCGCGCTACAGTCGCCGAATTACAGTTTTTATAAAACTCGCGTACGTACAACGAACGGTCCGCTTCCGAGGAACGCTCCATAGCGACTAAATTCCCAAGAGCCAGGCTACCGATTGACACACCCCCGCGCTCCTCGAAATTGTTGCGTTCACGCAATAACCAAAACAAATGTGAACTTTCTTTTGAGACACCTTGTATATTCTCGTACTTCAATTCAATTCCAATTAACATCAAGGCCGGCGAATATCCAAAGCTTCAGTGCAAATACCTACAAAGGTCTATCTGCTTAGCTATTTTTGTTTATTTCCAGTGATTATTCGGGCAAAGGGAATCAACCACGCCTGCTCGTACTTTGCTCGTTTTTTTTACAACTCTTTGATTTTCTTAGCAGGTTCAATAACAGTGGTGCCTCTGTATCAAGGTATCCATAATAGAGAGGCCTTACTGAGCCAGCTTTGAAGCAAATTACTCTTATAACTGCCTGGTTTTCTGAAGTGTGTGATATCTGAAAATTTCTTTTGATGCAGCCTTAAAGCGATAATTAGTTTGGAAAGCCTTCATTATAAAGTCGGAGATTCACTATGCTACTAATCATTGGGATCTTTTTCTGGATCTTCTTGCATCCAACAGGCTATACAAGTAAAGGTTTAGCCCAGCCACAGTCTTCATAACGTTTGTATGCATCATGAGTAAGAGCAAACATCCATTTGAAACAAACTGGGCATCGTAGTAGTCCGCAAAACGAGGTCCAAACCTACAAATCTGGCAAAAGCGTTCAGTTCAACTCTGGGACACCGAGGAACAGTAGGGCTTTTCCTTTCTATAAAGCTATATACAGCTTTGTTCACCTTATGATGACATAATATTGACGCCGAGATGCAAGGGTGAGGTCAGGAATATAACAATTATCCAGTGCTACGCTCCATCAAGCTACCCAGATAAGGATCACAAGAACGGGATAGCATACTCTACGAAACCATCAACTCTAATTCTGATTCTAACTCAACAACAAACCACTTAAAGCATGAGATGGGATCACAATTCCTCAGAGACATAAGAGTCCAGGAGGTCTGCCACAGTTCAGCTGGTGCTCGTCGGATTGATAACGTACGGAGGACCAGATCGAAAACTACATTAGCCGACTCATAAGAAATTACATCCAAGATGTCTATAAACGCACATGAAGCTAAAATCGGAGTAGAGAAAGACTACTAGAGACGACTCATCTAGATTTAGCTGAAAAGCGGTGAGACAGTTGGAATGTCTGTACAGAATTACTAAGGAGTCCCAAGACCGCTTTTGTTTGAATTTTGAATTGAACTCGCAATGTGTATTTGAAAACTTCTGATGTATTTATTTTAATAGAGAGTTTTGAAATGGCTGCCTTGTGACTTATGGCACACGTTAGTCCTTTAGACGAAATTTTCGATGACATTTTGACATAGTGTCGGCTTAACTTCATCGTTGTGGATTTTCACAATTTCTATGTGTTATGCGTCCATGTGCGTACGCATCCGCAAAGACAACAAACAGTGCCAACAAAAGAAGTTGTTGCCGTTGTGGAGCGCAGTGTTGGGAAGAATCCGAATTAGTTGATTCGCCATAGTGCTCAGCAATTGAAGCTATGCCCATCCACTTTGTGGAAGATTTTACGGAATGATCTTGGCTTCAAAGCTTATAAGATCCACCACGGGACCATTATACGCGTCGTAGGTTCGGTGAATGGGCCGAAAACATGATTCAGTTTGATCCTCATTTTCAACGCAAAATTTTATTCTCCGATGAGGCACATTTTTGGTTAAGTGGATATGTAAACAAGCAAAATTACCGAATTTGGAGTGGAGAAAACCAGAAGCCTTTATCATGATGCCCTTACAACCATTGAAACTCACTGTTTGATGTGTTTTATAGGCTGGTGAAATCATATTTCTTTAAGGACGATGCCGGCCAGAAGTTACCATCAATGGAGAGCGCTATAAAAACATGATTTCGGACTTTTTCGTTCCTCAGTTGAATAGCATTGATGTGACAGAGCTTTGGTTTCAACAAGATGGTGTAACGTGGCACACGGCGCACATCAATTTATTGCGGGAAACATTTGCTGGGCGAGTAATTTCGCTTAATGAACCTGTGAACTGGCCCCACGATCCTGTGATCTCACACTTTTAGATTACTTTCTTTGAGGGTATGTGAAGTAACTAGTCTATGTCGCGAAACCAGTTTAACGATTTGGAAGTCGACATTCGCCATGTTATTGCTGATATACGACCCCGTAGCTCGATAAAGTTGTCGAAAATTGTTCTTCAAGATTGCGCTTCATTCGTGCTAGCGGTGGCTGGCATATGCCCGATATCATATTTAAATACTAATGGCATAAAATTATCTATTAAACAAAGCTTATATCATAGACATTAACTTTAGCTTCAAGTGTTTTATTTCATACGAATTGTATATACCTTTAAGAAAAACAGTATTTATACATTATTCACTTATCTATTTGTTGTATTTTAGAGCAATCTGTAAATGATTATACAGAACTCTTCAGTCTTGGCCATTTAAGATTGAATCCAGTTTGGGGATAACTCATTTTCCTATCAGTGCACTGGAAATACTTAGTATCTACACTGTTTTGATCGTTAAAGTAATTTCTCTCTCCTAAGTCGAGTCGTAGCATTCGATACATGTGGCGGGATTGAATTTGCTCTGCTTTAGTTTTTAAAACGTCACTGAAGGATAGCTCTATTTTAGTGAGCAATTCTTGTAGGCTTTCACTCCAAGATTCCACATTGTGTTGCACCAGCTGATTATCATATTCACTGCATAATATAGACCATTCCCTGAAGAATTGCAGTCTGTAACGACCGACAAGGGTTTCGAAATGCAGTCTTAATGTAAAAATACACAAAGTTGGCAATTCAGTCTCGAGGTGGATCGTGTAGTTTGGAGAGTTTTCCAGTAATTTACAAATTTTCTTGACGAAATATCTCACCAGTCTTTCGACTTCCTCGTATTGAAATGTTCCCCATACCTGAGCAATGAAGAATATAATAGACCTCGTCACCGCTTCGTAAATTGTATACTCTGTGCTTAGTGCAATATTAGTTTTGCAAAGTATGACCTTTCAATTGCAATTCTTTGTTGTCCTTTTAGCTTCTTTTAGTTTCTCCTCCAAAAGCTTTGTAAATGTCAGGCGAAGTCTTAAGATGGTTTCAAGATATCTACAGTCCTTCACTTCCTCAAATCCTTCATTCTGGAAAACCGATTTTTCATCTCTCGCCGAGCGACCAAGTTGACCTTCAAGTTTCATACTCGTATACTGCAGTGCTTCTGTAATTTGTTGATCATCATCTGCAACGACTTTGGGGTTTCCAACATTCGTCTGCGTACATGAGAACCTTTATTTTGATTCCGGTGATCTCGATTCCTCCTGGCAAGATTGTTGGTAGATCGTCTAAGAACAATGGAGCTGAAGAGGACTCAAAAGGCAATCCTGCTTAACAGTTTTGATGACTTTTGTCGACACCCGCTTAGTTTGTAGAAAATGCTGCTTTAAAGTCCAAGAAGAACGCATAAATACGTCCAGGCAATGCTTATCAATTGTCATATTGTCTACTGAGGAATAGTTATTCCTGAAGCCGGCTTGGACCTCACTCAGTGTACCAATTGCTTCGAACCAAACTGTGAAACGTTCCAACATGATTCCCATAAATAATTTCATTATCGCATTGAGGAACGATATGCCTCTGTAATTATTGGGGTCGCTACACTCGCCTTTTTTATATGCTGAGAAAATTGAGTTCTTTCTGAAGCTTCCCAGGACTTCACCTACGTCGGAGATGTAATTTAATGCAGCTGCTAGTTTTTCGAGGAAATTATTTGTCGCATATTTGAAAAAATCGTATGGTAAACGGTTTTCCCTTGGTGCCTTATTTGAAATACTCGTAGCTCTGTGTATGACTCTGCAGACGTCTTGGAATATATATCGCGATCCAATACTTTAGTTTTCACGAATGGCAGGGCATACTGCAGTTAAACGGTGTTATATGGTCAATTCAGTAGATATTTGAAATGCTCCGCCAGATTTGGATACTCCGCGCAAAGGTTATACCGTTGGGCGATCTAACCACTCTCCAAAATACAGTGCTGTCACTAATTTCAGTTAATTTTCTCACCCGATGATTAGAGTGCATCTTTTTGCTTGCACACCATTTTATATGCCATGTTGGCTTGCTGGTTTTGCGAAGATATTGCGGCAAAAAGGTGAATGATTTTTTTCTGGCTGTAACATATTTCCAGTCGAACCATATTTTGCTTCTCTCGCACCTTCTTAAGTCTTGAAAGAGCTTGTCGGTATCCGAGATACAGGAACTAAGTGTATCCGGACCATGGATGGATTACAATTGGCTTTGTATCTACTTGCAAATGAGTTCTTCCATTGAATTGTTGGCAATTGCCGCATTTTTGGAGCAAATGGAAGAAGCCGTGCTTCGAGATTAACCGTGACAGCTAGAGGTAGGTTCATTCACACTTAAATCAGTTACATATTCTATATATTTTCAGCGCACTTACTGTTTTAATCAATCGTATTTAGAATAGACAATGATTCTGACAACCGTTAAGTCACCCAAGTTGCCGGATTCAGATCACCCACTAAATACTGCCCAATCGGTTCACACATTTTGAAGAACTTTTTACCAAACTTTAATACATCTAGTACAAAGACTATACGGTCTGGCAGATGGCGAGAAGGGTAATGCTGAAATAACGTCGTCGATGACGGTCCTAAAGGAAAGTAAAACAGGCGATATAAACACATACACACTTTGGCGGAAATATTACAACTAACCGAAACCTTCGCTGAAGATTGAAAGGTTGGAATGAGTATTAAGCTGCCCAGGAAGGTCACCTGGAGTAATATACGCGTTCTTCTGGCTATGTCAAAGATACTCTTTATAGCTCAGGTAATTCGGGACATCAAATAGGCTGGGTTTTGGATTGTATGTTCTTGCGTTGACTACATCAACACCTTGCGGATCATCGTTGAGTAGCGTGTCTTGATAGGCCTTTGACAGCTTAAATGGAGATGGCTTATGACAAGCCTTACGTGGTGGAGTGATATCAGATAAACTGAAGATAATTTCAAAATGTACCATTTATGACGATAAGTACATAAGTACTCGTATATGGCTGATATGGACAATGACATCATATCTTAAACATTTCATGTCCAATATCCTGTATGAAGCAGCCAAATGTCTGAGGTGGTGACCAGACCAGATGACACACAAGTTGGAGTCAGAGGCGAACAAAGTAGGGCACGAAATACATACGACTACAACAAGAGGCATCGCACATCAATTCTTCAGCATAATAGATGCGCCAATTAAATCAACACTGCCGAACAACAAGTCGAGAAAGTAAGCAGCTTTCTATTTCTACAATAGAAAGTGTGATATGGTCTCCGAACCGAGGCGGAATTCGTAAAGCAAAAGTTTGGTATGCGTTTGGAGTTATGATATTCCGTTGCAGGCTATCTAAAATCTGTTTTCAGTATGAAAACCGAACTGAGACTGTTCCGATTAAACGAGGAAGCTGCAAACCTTCATAATTCAACATTTCGCAATATCTTAGGAGCCCCCCTAGCCCAGCCTTATGTCGAACGATCAAATGGGTGGTCAAAGCATCCTTTATAAGCAGCTGTCGAAGAGGCGCACATTGCACCACTTGTACTGAATTAATTAAAATTAATCAAGCTGCTGTTTATTTTAAAGGAGAATAGGGTGCAGACTTGATTAACCTTTCCCTCACCATGGTGAGCTAAATCCGGGGAATTATTTTTGATATTCCAGTTCCATTGTTTCTTTTGCGAAATCGATTTGTAGGGAATTACTGCCAGTCTTTCGCGGCTTAGGTTTCAACTACATGTGAAGGGAATGATGTTGATTTTTGTCATCAGCGACTTATTTGTTTTTAGTTGGTTTATCAAAGACCAACATGACAGTGTTTCTAGCTTCCAAAATCTCCAAAATCTCCATCATCTCATTCTTGTCTTGCTCAACCCCGGAATGAGCTTCTTATTCCACATGAGCTCTTTTCAATTTGAAAAAGTGTTGACTTTTCTCATGAGTCGGAGATGGTGGTATTCACATTTTTAAATTTAATGGTTGGACGCATTCGGCGGCAAAATATCGTCAACGAATTACTTATCCCTATTCGATTTCCATCTCGGAGTAGTAACGATTCACTGCGTCACAACCAACGGAAGGACAAACCTTATTATCAGAATTGAGTGCTTATTATTGTTCTCTTCAACTCCTACCCACGAAGAAATTCTCAAATGTCAGCCAATGTAGTCTGTAGGAGGACTCTTTTTAACTACAAATATGCTCCAAAGGCCCTTTATTATTAATTGGCCACCAAAGCCTCTTTTACGAGGCCTAATATTATTAATTTTTGTAATCAACATCGGTTCCCACTTCATCACCGATATTAAGTAGCAATTTGAGCAGAAAATACTTATATGTAGGATCGCATGTAATAAGTATACAATCGCACGTGCTGTTCGCATTCGTGTCTCATGCAATACAATGAACCACTTACTCATATACCTGAGTCCTCCAATATTAGGATAACTAAGTTGTTGACATAGGTCTAGATGGATCTCCTTAAATCTATAAGGCATAAATTCTGGGCTGTGAGGCAAGACCTCTGTTCTGAAGCCTTCTAATCCAGCCTACATTAGCATCCCGACATTTTCAAGCTATTTAGTTAAGGGCTAGACTTGTAGCCCATACATTTCACATACTAATGCATAACCGTCCATCCGCTAGATAGACAGCCCTTAAATCTCAAAGATCAAGCTCTGAAAATTGAATGGCGTAATTTTCTAATACAGGTAGTAACATGGCGCATTGGTTAAGTCCATCAACTACTACGAAATAAGCAAGCATCCGAAAGCGAAATCTTCATCTTATAGTATAGTATCTTTCCCCGTAGGAACTGGTTACATTTCTGGAAACAGAAACGACAAGGCGGACGAATAGAGCAATGGAGAAATCAGGACTTGGTCCACACCGAACTATCATCAATTTATATAACCCTGCCCAGAAAATTTTTTCATTACCTCAATGGTCTAATCGACTGCATTCACTCCTGTAAGGAACAAAATTTCAAATTCTCTACGGGAATGGATCCTCAGAAACCAACTTGTCTTCACTCTTTTCGAACACACTGTTACACCTACAACCACGTTAACTCAAGTAAAAGCATTACTTGTTCACGTACATCACAGCACATACAACTCGTACGTAACAACACATTTGGCCACCGCGACCGGTTGCTGGCCGCCATTATTGCCGCCGCGCTCTTTGGTGTGAAGTGCTTCGCAAATAAATCATGAAAATGTCCTTGCAACCGGAAAATAGTAACCCCTTCCATCGCATGAAATAATTGAATTTATAATTAGTGCGTGTTGTGGGGCTTAATACCCGATTCAGACGTGGAGTCTTTTGTTCTTCCAATTCCGAGCCATGGAACCAGTTGGAACTCCATCTCCATCCGCTTACCGGCCAACTGACCGACATCGATTTGAATAAATTCACGGCACAGCACGACACTAAATGGTGGCCCTGGTATAACCAGTTTGGGTTTGGCTTTAATGCCTACCAATCGGAAATGACTAATGACATTCAAAATGAGAAAATTACAAAATTGCCTCAAGTGCAAAATCCCTTCAGTTAATCGGTCGATAATGTCCTCCTCGTATAGCAGTCAACTCGCTTCGACTAAATCTGAAGGCGGATACAGCTCCTCCCTTTTCAAATCAACGCTTGGCTTAGAGGCCAACAAAATTAATTGGAAGATACTTTCAAAATTTCCCCAATCGTTATCGTTATCGTTGACAGATGAAGTGACATTTCTAAGAAAACGATACGCGCTTCTAGAGACGAGACCAAGAACAAGAACAAGCATAAGAAGATGAAGAAGGCAAAAAACTTTCTTCGTTAACGCCAAATCGGAAGAAAAACTAAGAGAGGAGAGAGTATAGCATCACAAGGATAAGGACAAAAGGACAATAAAATCGCCACTTAATTGCCCTCGGAGCAGAAAAAGTTTTTCTCTACATCCATCCCAGAAGCCATTTCATTCCAAATGCAGACAACATACTCGTCGTTTTGGAATGTGGTGTGTCCTTGAGCGACAGGGAATAAAATTTCTGGAACCGGTGCTGATCCCATGAACACCAAAAGAAGGATATTATCGTGTTGACAATTGGCTCCGGCAAAGAAAGAAAAAAAAGAAAGCGGAAAAGTTTCTTTCTAATTTTTCTCGAGAAAGAAAGCATAACAAACAAAATAGGAAATTATATTCGCCGAGGGTGCGAGGGGAGGTAGTTGGGTATTAATTTTGGTCCTTTGAGTCGGGTCCAGGAAATCTAATAAGTTAACATTATTGTTGTCAATGATATTGAGAAGTTGTTGCCTACGGGAGTTGGAGGTGAATGTGCCAATTGGGGTAAAGGTGGAGTTTGAGGTTCATGTAACCATTGAAGAAATAAGGGGACAGCTTAAAGGGGCTATATCGCACCGATACAATGAAAGTTCAGTTTCTTTTAGTTCAGTTGGTAGCGCCTATGGAAATCAAAATGAACGTCATATGGGGTTTTGTTTGATCTTCGGAAACAAAAGTCTAATCAAAGCCAATGAAGTCTTGATGGGGAAAGTTAACGACATTAATTAACTAAACGTTGGTGGGTAGTATTGAAATGAAACGGCATAAAGTTTGGTAGATCTTAAAAATATTTGAGATCTAGAGACGTTGTAGGCCATTCCATTGACCATTTGAAGACTTCTTATAGGAATTAAGATTCAAAGTATATTTGATAGTATTCCAGCTGACAGGAGTGTACTTTGGTACTTTGTAAAAAAAATCTTCGTCGGTTTGTCTTTACTGCTCTTGCAAATTAATGTATTTTTTTTTCTAAGAACATAACACTCAAAGAAATACGGCTTCTCCTTAAATACCTGAACACGCGTCAAGCTTTTAGGAAAATGGAACAGAAACAGAAACAAAGATATTTGTGCGCCACCTATAGGTGGCATCCAACATTTAATGGGGAGACTAAATTATTTGTGTTATTGGGCTTTTTGTTGTATTCTAGGCAACAGGTTTTTATTTTCCTGAAAAGAAGAACGTCTTTCGGGCGCGGTTGGAATTTGAATGCCGAACCGTCCGATTTGGAAGCCAATACACTACCACTTGACCCACGGCCACTCGTGGACGAGGCTCAGGTTTTTAAAATATAACAAAGTGTACGTAAGTAGGAAGAAGAAACCATCATGAATCCCTTGAAGGCTTCAAAGCTGCCTTGATTTAACCACAAGGGATTCATTATTCTTTAAACTATCTCCTGTATATACGAGTACTGCAAGCGCATTTGGTAATCGATCACAATAGGATGGAGACAGATTTCAAAATACCTTTAAGTGTATATTCTGAGTCCAATTCTGTTTTCACCCTCCGTTGACTAGTGTCCCAGATTTCCTGTGTGATGCTTAAAGGAGTAATGGACAGAGAGTTTAAATTTCATTTGCGCTAATGACCTTTATATTTTGGGTGATGTCACAAAGTCGTATTGTTTGTTCCAACGGTATCTTCACCCACCACATCAGCGCCTAGTACTTGCAGCATGATGCGAGTGCAGACTGGACTCGCATAGAGATATTTCTTTCTGGTTTCGTCATCACTCTCACCTTAAGCATCACTTGATATTGTGTCGCTTATACCTAGCACAGTAAGATGCTTAGCAAAAACGTAGTGCTTCGTCACAACATCAGTAAGCAGTCTGTAGCCTTCCCTACTAAGTGACAGCAGGACTACTTAGAGATGTCGGGGAGCATTTGTTTGGTCTACTGGTATCTTGAAGAGTCAGATCATCTGCAGTTCATTCTCACATGAATCTGTCCAACCGTCAATAGAAGACATAAGCAGCTCCAACGTTGGCTCATGAGAAACCCTCTCCTGAACATTGCCTGTCAAGTTCATCGACGATTTCATTTCCCGCGATCAGATCGGTTGGTAACAATGCTTGCGTTCAGAGAACCCTAGCATTCGTGAACTTACTTGGAAATAATCAGAGTATACACCAAGTCAGCTGAAGGTGCTCTCCATCCACAGATTCTTCACAATATAGTACATTGCCATCAGGATCAGGTTCAGTTCGAGTACGTGTTGTACCAAAAACAACTTCTTTTTAAACGTACACCAACTTGGTCTGTTGAAACAGGATTTTTGAACCAATTTGTTCTGACAAACCAACGTAGCAACTGTTTTCTAAAGGCAATAGTAACCAGATCTCCATTAAAGCGTCGTTCATAAAATTTATGTTGACTCTGAGTTAGAATCTCCTTTAACTCCTTAACTATTTCGAAGTTGTAATTGACAACAGAAACGTCATCAAACGCTAAATCAAATTGATTACATTGCAGTAGACGTATGGCATGCCTCCTATTCTTCCGAACGTTCCGGGCAGCGAACATTGAGTCGCAACATCACCTCGTCGCACCACAACAAAGAAGAAATCCTGTGAGAGAATATAACGTAGAAAAGCTGGAATCGGAAGAAACCACCAAACTCTAAGCGCGTATCCCGAAATCTCTCAACAACTCCTATGCCGTCAGAATCAAGTACCGAGTGGCAACGCTGCCAACGTGCCAACAGAGATGCCGCAACTGATATACTGGATTTCACCCGACCACCACCAAAAATTTGATGAAGAATGCCGGCAAGTACATGCAGCTAAACAAGAGCCCCACAAAGCGGCGCTGCAATGAAAGACGAGAGCAAAAGACACGAAAAAACATCTGCTTCTCCAGAAGATAAAAAAAAAACAAAGACTAGGCGAAGCCTGCGATCGAAGATATTGGGAGGTTGTACTCCAGGAATAATGAGTGGAAGGCAAGAAAATCCGTACAGAGGTGAAGAAAGAAACTTTGTAGTAGAATCACAGTCGGTACTGAGAATATGCAAAAACTTTTTCTGCAGGCTGTATAATGGCGAAGGAATGCAATAACCCGCCTTTAGACAGAATAGATCATTAAATTTAGACGATGATAACCAAAACTTCCGTCCACCTGACCAGAACGAAGTAACTATAACATTATCTAAGCTACAATCCAACAAACCGGCTGGTCCTGATGGCTTACTCGCCAAGGTACTCAAAGCTGCTGGGAATGACTTTGTAGAGAGCATACAAAAACTCCACAGATGTGGTCAGAAGCGTGTACGCCTGATGGACGGAATCTCTGCACCGTCTGCCCGATCTACAAAAAAGGAGGCAACCTCAACTGCACCAACTCTTTAGGTATAAGTTTCTTCAACATTACACACACGATCTTATCTGCAATGGTGTCTGAACATATGAAACCCATCGTCAACAAAGTGATTTACCCCTATCCGTGCGGTTTCAGACAAAGAAAGTCCACAATCGACTAAATCTTCACACTACGGCAGATCCTGGAAAGATCTCAAAAAGTTCAAATTGATTCCTACCAACTTTTCCAACTTTTCATCGATTTCAAGGCCGCATATGACGGATTTTATAGAGCATTTTTGCCAAACTCCTTCGTTTGGGCAGAATGACGTTTAAGAACGCTCGCTGTTCCGTCGACCGAGACCTTTGACGTCAAAAAAGGTTTGTGATGCACTGTCACGTGGCTTTTGAAAAAATTGTGCGGAAATCACAATCGAACACTGGAAGTACAATCTTTAACAAGTCTTAAGTTCTAGCGCATGCCGATGATATCGACATCATTGTTAGAAGTCAGCGGGCTCTCATCGGTGATTTCGAGGTAGTAAAGGAGTTTGTCTACCTTAGATCTGCTATGAAATCTGCCAAAAACACAAAAATAAATCGAAGAATCACTCTTATCAATCTCTGTTTCTTTTGGCTAAGAAGGCAATTGAGGTGTAAGGCCCTATCCCGAAAAACTAAGGTCAAATTATTTGACGATCCCAGACCTACTTTATGGGGCAGAAGCATGGACCCTAAGAAAGCGGATGAAGATATCTACCTATTTATATATACATATAAACATATTTGCATTTACAAGCTTTGGAGGAGAAGATTCGACGACGAACTATTGTAAATGAGCTATATAGCGACATCGACCTAGTCAGACAAAATCAGCCGCCTGAGATGGCTAGAACATATATAGGGAATAGGCATAAAGCTGACCCTCATATTAGGTGGTGTGCACAGGTAGAAGGGGACCTAAGCCGTCTTGGAGTGTGCAACTGGAGACAGTTAGCTAAAGACCGAACTAAGTGGAGAGGCTTGTTAGCTGAGGCCCAGGTTCACCCAGGTTCATCCAGCACACAAGTATTATTGTTCCATTCTGTGGAAAAAGCACTGCACAAATATTGTCATCTTGAAGGAATTCCTAGTCCGTTGATATTCAAGTCATATCGTCGGATCTGAGATAGTTGAGAAGAAGGTCTGCTTGGGACCTCCATAAGACAGCTTGTACAATAGCTGTTGGTTAGAGAATGCCCTCTTTGCACTCAAACATATTTCAAGCTATGATAACTTAGGTGCACACATTTGACACTAAAGATATCCACACATTCGTCACACGGAATATCTGCTGTATGGATCAATGATAGTGGCAAATATTGCTCTCGAATGGACATGTCTTTCCTTTGTAAAGTCAAGTTAGCATCAGCCCCGATGTAGCTGAGAATACAAATGTGTTTCCGATGCCTTTTTAGAGGCCTAGTCTTGGTTTCGTCAGTGAAATTCATTATTTGACACTCTTTTCTAGGACTTGTTCTTAATAAGTTGCAAAATATTTTTATAGAATTAAGTTCCCAATACAGTTAAGTACTTACGCCATCTTCATTTCATTCTCTACCAAGAGCTGCTTAATACAGCAAAACTGACTCAAAAGGAATTAAGCCCCAAATGGAAAGGTGACCAACCTGCCCACAGATATTGTGACCAACGGCCTAGTCATGCTTAAAGTCTGATTGTGAACAAGAGCAATAACACCAGAGAAAAAACATGCAAAACGTCCAAAACCACATAACCTGCATTCTAAATTCCTAAACTTAGATTGGGAAAATATTTTACTCCCAACCCCTTAGTAGCAAACTTAAGTAAATAAAAGGAAAATCCCTGCATCTGTTCCAAGCCACTGAATTGCCCTCAATCACTTTGAGAAATTCAATAAAAAGTCAATTCAAACTAACGAAAGAAAACTGCTGAACCATATCCCATTCCATTACCTTCTTCTTCGTTTCTAGGAGGCCAATCCAGAGATTCCAGATGAATCCTCTAGCAGAACAAAGTATCTCGTTTTTTGTTTTTGTTTTTCATCTCTCCTACATCCAGTAAATGTGCAAAATGTGGAGCTGTGGAGTGGGAATAGCCAATGCTTTTCTACCACCCCCACTACAGTACAACGTACAACCTATAGCTACAAGCTCTAAACAAATAAAATTCCCGCATTTAGTTCGGAAAATACACTTAAAAGAGGAAAAGAATCCCGAGCAAAGCCAACTGCTTATCCTTGCACCAACAATCCTTCGGATAGATACAACTGTTTCGAGATTCTTCCGAACATGAAAACATTCAAAACATTTACTTCCAAACTCAATGTAGTACATAAGAACGAAGAGTAGAAGCAAACAAAAACAAAAAGAAGAAGAAAAAAACGAAGCCAATAACACCGACAATAACAATAATAACAACAACAACAACAGCCGAAAGAAACAAACTGTCAGTGTCATTGTCAGTGTAATCCTCCTCGAGTTTCACATGACACGCTTTGTGAATTTCAAATTTTCCACCATTCATCCCAAAATGAAATAAGACGGACATCTCACAAGGACATGCACGATATAGGGCCGCTAGATCTAGGACGTAGGATGTACGATACATATGTATGTACATACCCGTAACATGTATGAGACGAGGGATTCTTTCAAGTAAAAATAAAAAAGAAACAAAAATTTCTATGCCAACCAAAGCCACGATTACAACCTAAGCACACCATCATTATGATAATCTCAAATCGATATGTTTCATAAGGATACACTTGACATGTATTCGATGTAACTTCTTGTTTGAATCTACTTTCGTTTTTACCACCCTTCATTCTCCAGATCTGACTGCTACTACTCCTCGTTTCGTTATGCTGATTTGACTTCAACATCATCTCTTTGCTAAGTGTATCGAACCGGATGCGGAGGGTTCTATAAGAGGACTATGCTGTATCTACATGTATCTAAGCATTCAACCTTCCAACCATTCATCCATCTAACAAACCAACCATATAACCATCTACCGCTCTATCTATACTCGTAGATCCATCTATCTATCTATTTAGAAATATGTATACTCGTACTTGTATTCGTACTCGTATCTATAGCGATAGAGCTTCGTCTTAAATGTTTTCAGTGTGCGAGGAGAATATTAAAATGCAGAAGCCTTTCCGCTTGGAAATTTGATTTGTGTGTGACCGCTGAAAGGTCAATAACATTTCTTGCTTTAAGGGGCGGCAATTTATTAAATTATTCTCAGACACTGCAGCGGACACGGTGCTCTAAGAAGGCATAAATCGAAGACAGACCATCATTGGACAGAATATATTGCGTTCATTTTTTTAAAGACTTGAACTCTTGAATTTCGGAATGACAATAGGTATACCAAGGCGTATGCTACTCGTAAGTCGTTGAAGTTCAAAATTCAAAGTCAAATACCAAAGTTTGTTATGGCACCATAAACATAATCAAAAAGATACAAACATGAAAATAATGGAATAAAGAGCAAAGATGAGCATAGGCGTGGAAACCACCATATGGTATTAGGTAGGCGTTATTCAGAATGACAAAAAATACGCTGAACTTGTTGGTTTTCACCCGGCTCAAACATGAAAGCAGCACCTGTCACCCAGACTCCTAAAACCGTATTATTTGATCGCCTAAAAGAAGCAGAGGCGCAAAAAGTATGCTGCGCAAAATGACGGAAAGGAGGGAAATTTCAAATAGCTGCAATATTCAGTTGACATAGGTGATGATCTCTCTGTCAATATCTAAGTCCAGCGGCGATAATAATTTATCAGTTACGTCGTGGTTAATAGAGCTCGAAGAAATTTCAAATTTCTTAAAGTTGTACGAGCTTGAAAAACTAATTTTTGCGAGGAAACAAAAGTGTCTCTGTAACACGTACCATGATTTTAAACTAGTGCTGTTGACAAACGCCACATGGGCATAGTACCCCGGCGTAAAATCCCGGAATTTACAAATAAATTTTAAACTTAATATTGGCGCGGAGTTGGAAAAAATGTAAAGCTAAAGTCAGTGGAGAAGGTGGTTTACTTCGATGTTTTAGTTCATACTTATAAAAAAAAAAAAAATAGCGGGCAGACCTTCAGCGCGAAATCAAGCGGCGTTATGTCAACTGCCATTCTTTTGACCATCAGATCCTTTATCCCTCATCGGATAAAGAGTATCCAAAACCCAAAAGAAAAGGCATGGTACGACTCGAGCTAGAAAGAAGCTGTCAGGGTTAGAGATATGTATTTTACGGTCCTTCAAGACCATCCCGACAGAGGAAACCGAAAAAGGTTTGAACGAGCCAGGAATGACAGGAACGCCTTTCTTAAGCGTATGAAATTTTAATATGACCAATAGTTGTGGCAAAAATTACTACAAACTCCCAAAGGCAGTAAAAGCTTTTGTTCGTTTGTGAAAAACATCAGAAATTCTGCCTCATCCTCTATCACAACGTTCATTTACAATGACATTCCAGCTGTCAGCTCTTTAGACAAGGTCAATCTGTCAGCTTAACACTTCCAAATTGTACTTTGTCTCCGCCTACACTTGAGTGCGTCGAATTTTCAATGGGACGAACCCACTTTGGCACTCACGTAGTATCAAGAGTTCTTACAGATCGTAACATAAATAAATCCGCTGGTCCACATTGTACGAGTATAACTCCCCGTCTTCTGACGAGGTGTTCTTCCATGCTGGCAAAACCACTGCGTAAGCTCTTTCATCGATCCTACTCTATCGGATCTTTCCGAGAAGTTGGAGAAAAGAATTTGTCCAGCCTGTCCCTAAAAAAAAACGAATCCATTCTATCCACGGTCATGGAAACGTTGATAAATCGCAACTTATTATTGAGCTTACAATTTGACGACATGTCTCACCGAAATGTAAAACCAAAGTCTACACCAATCTGGCGAAAGCAAGATAGTTGCACTTGATATTTCTAAGGCATTTGACAGAGTTTTTCATCAGACTCTTTTGTCGAAAACGATTCTTCTTCAATGGATTAGAAACTACCTTTCGGAATGTTCAATTCAAGTTGTCTTGTATGGTTTCAAGTTTGATATTCACAAAATAAATGCAGGTGTGCCCCAGGGCTCCGTTCTGTCTCCAACACTCTTTTTAATTTGTATCAATCATCTCTTGTCTGACACTTCTAATCCAATATATTCCTTTGCTGACGACAGTACTCTCTGCTTTTCATATTTCCGGACTCAGGTCCCCGCTTTTCGGCTGTAGAAGGGGAACGACAGTGTATGTTAAGCGCATTAAATTCCGATATTAACAGCGTAACCAATTGGGGAACTATCAACAGAGTGGAATTTAAAACACAATGCTGTCTGCTGTCGTTAAAGCCATTATGAATGAATGGCACTTGAATCGTCGAAACCGAAAAACGTTCCATTCTCAGTATGTCTGTCAATGACCACTTACGTTGGAATAACTACATATGTCGAACATATGTCGCCAAAAATGCTGCGAAATGTCTAGGTTTCCTCAAACGATGTAAGAAATACTTTTCCCCTTCTGATCTGGCCTCAATATATAATACATTCATCCGCCCAAATTTGGAGTACAATGCACACATCTAGTCAGGTGCGCCTTAAACCTCTCCGCACGTGCTAGATAGGATTCAAAACCGTGCGATAAAACTCATAGGTTATGCTAATGTCACCCAGTCAATGGACACCCTCGAACACCAACAAAATGTCTCGTCTCTCACTTTGTTTTATCGCTATTTCCACCATCAGTGCTCCATTGAAATCGCCAGTAGCATTCCGCCCGTTCAAACCTTCAATCGTAACACCCATTTCGCAATGAATGCTCATCAGTGATCTGAAATAGCCTAATTCATTCCTAAGCCGAACAACTCGCTTATGGTATGTCCTACCGAGTTCATTATAATATTCAGACATTTAAAACCAAAGTACATCGACACTTATTTTTCTTTTCTCCCTGTGTCCAAACATTTTACTTTAACCCCTGAGCGCGCGCTACTTTAAAAAAACAAATCAGATGAAGGACTGCATATCTGAAACAAAATGTTTTGAATGTGATGGTATAGGACACATGTCACAAAATTATTGATAAATGAAAATAGGTAAAGAAACTGTAAAATTATCGGTTCTTAAGTCCAAGCAAATGTCTATAAATGGTACGTTTTGCAATACGTTAATTGACTTCGGCGCTGAAATATGATTACTGTGAAGGTTTGCTTCGCGAAATTATCAAAAAAAAAATCGCGGTTGATGCCTGGCGTCGGGAAGGCACAACGCACTAGAAAGTGCTACGGCCAAGTTGATCGTCGATGATGCAAATTTGCTGAGTGTCTTTCATGTCTTGCTCTATAATTTTATTTGAGTTGACGCAATTGTTGGTAATGATGTGATGAAAAAAGCTAAAATTGTCTTAGTCCAACTTTTCCATTAGGGTCGGCGCTTTGTCTACACTGCAACCATCAGCCCTATATTGTGGCTAGTCTTAGTTTTTATATGTAAAAGAGTCAGTTGTAGCACGTTTAGATAAATTTAAATTGTAAATCAGGGAAAGTAAGTCATGATCAGAGATATCAAAGGATATCTCATCGGAAAGGAGGACAAGCTTAGGGTCAGAGACTATAACAAGACCAAAAAGACTGGGTAAGCAATCTGGGACAAAACTTGTTGGGTAAATAGTATTTACTATACTCAGACCGACAGAAGACACTAAATCTTTCATTTGAAATGCACGTGAGTCGTCGGCATTAAAATCGCCGCAAACTATTATGAAAAATCTTGTTATACACACAAGTGTCAGTACATTTAGTACTACAGTCAATTATTTCAAGAGCAATGAATTCAGGGCCGGGACCACTGTAGTTGAAAAAAGGGATTCGATTTAACAGTTGAGCTGCATTGAATTGCCACTACCGCTACCAGTGGTATCAATGATTCTATCGTTTCACTGTAGTCTGTAATTTAGTACACATCAGATATATTCAGTTTGAACCATGTTTCATTTACCCATATAGCATCAATACAAAATGTTGAGAACAAGTAAAGGTTTTTCCAATAGGGACTTGACAACTTTGAATTTAATTTGTGAACGCACTCTTTCACTAATTATCAAACCGTCACTGTCAATTTATTCAGTAAACTCAACATTTTCATCATGGTAAAGTACACGAACGAGCAACGTCTGCAAATTATAAAAACATTCTACCGAAATTCAGAGTCGGTGACTGCAACTTTAAGAGCGTTAACTTCAATTTTCGGTCGTAATTCTCACCCTAGTAGACAGGCAATAACAAGTTTAGTGCAAAAATTTGAGTCTACATATTCGTTGTGTGATGTTGCCGTATCAGTGAGACAACGGGTTGGTCGAAGTATCGAAAATATCGCTGCCGTTCAGGCGTCGACGTAGAAGAGCTCGAAAGAGCTCGGAGCCAACATTGAACGCGAAATAGCGGCCGTTTCGGCTGAAATGTGTGGCCGAGTCGTTGAAAATTGGGTCCAACGAATCGACCGCTGCAAACGTGCCCGCGGTGGCCATATGAATGAAGTCGAGTTCCATTCATAAATGTTTTGATTGTACTTTAAGCCGATAATAAAGCTTTTGAAATATCTCAAATGGTTTGCGTTTTATATAAAAAAAAATTTGTCAAGTCCTTATTGGAAAACACTATATAAGAGGGCAACGTAACTGCCAATAATTGACAACATCTATGTAAATAAAAATTTCTGTTAAGCCGAAAAATGGGTATCCATTTAGTATCCCCCCATAGTCGTCGAAACTTACTCCCATAGCCTCGAGAGTTCTCACATCCTCATACAACGGACAAGCGTACAAAACATGCAACCGGCCCTCAACTGCAGCTACACGCGGGCAGTCTTCCACTTCGCTAAGCCCCTTCTATACAAAAATGCATTAAAGGAGCCACGTCTAGTAGGAAAAAGGTCAAGCTGAAGTTAAAGCTCAGGAAGCGGTAAGTTACCCTATCATTATTGTTATCTTCCCATCTTAATTGCCATCGAGATGAGACGCATTCAGCAAGTAGGTCCGTATAGTACACACTGTAAGAACATCTGTAAGACCTCAGTGTTGGACATCCAGACATTCAGCATGAGGAGCAGACCTCTAATAGCTTTGAAGGTGATTCCTTATTGAATAGCCTCCAAGTCAAGAAGATTTACTCCCATCAGAACCTGAAGTGCTACGACCCAACACGGTCGAGACTGTGCCCCACCACACTGATGCCTCAAATTTTTCACAGGCAATAAAAAGACCAACATACCACCTTGATCAAAGAGTTCCCGCCACCATGTGGTGGCACTCCCATTGTTCCGATTTGAGTTCTGTTTTTTTTTTTTGTTAAGTTGGTAAATCTGTTTTTGACATTCTTAGCCTCATAGCTTGACATTTGCAAAAGTTACGTAGCCAAGAGTACATCTATCTCTGTGTGTGTTGGCGATTTTTTACAATTTTAAAAATGGATGCAACAACGAACTTGTATCAAATTTTGCGTAGAAAACGGATTTAATGGTGCGCGAACGTTGGAAATGTTGGAAAAGTGTTTCGGCAACGATTCTCTAAAGAAAACGGTCGTTTACCAGTGGCACGAGCGGTTCAAAAGTGATCGTAAGTCAATCGAAGATGATGAAAGCAGTGGCAGAAGAAGTGTTGGTCAATAACCGCAAATTAACCATCAGAGAGATAGCGGAGAACTTGAACATTGCCTATGGATCCATCGAAGACATTTTGGTTAATGATTTGGGTTTCCGTCGTGTAGCAGCAAAGTTGGTGCCAAAAGACCTCAATTTCATGCAAAAGAGAGACCGTGTTAACGTCGCAAAAGAGATAATTTGCGAATGAGCCGAGACCAAAAAAACACGTCGTTTTCAGTCAAAAACGAAGGCAATGGTCACGGTTTTCATGGATTACAACGGTGTAGTGCATCATGAATTTTTGCCAGAAGGCCAGATAGAAACAAAGAGTACTATTTGGGCGTTATGAGACATTTGCGTGAAGCAATTCGCCGAAAGAGACCAGAATTGTGGGCATAAAGCTCGTGGATTTTGCACCATGATAACGCACCGTCGCACAGTGCCATCATTATTCGTAATTTTTTGACGAAAAATGCAACAAATACCATCCAACAGCCACCGAATTCAGCTGATTTGGCTCCCTGTGACTTCTTTCTGTTCAATCGAGTTAAAAAAAAACCACTAAGGGGAACGCGTTTCAGCAGCCGAGAGGAATTAATGGAAAAACCGCAGGAAGCACTGATGGACATACCGAAAACCGTATATAAAAAATGTTTCGAGGATTGAATCAAGCGCTGGCATAAGTGTGTTTCAGTAGATGGGAATTACTTTGAAAGGGAAATATAGATTTAGATGAATAAACTTGTATTTTTAATTTTCTGAATAAATTCCATGAACTTTTTGATCAAAGTAGTATGTGATACACACAGCATGCTTTGCTAGTCCCCAATCAAACCGCATAATGCGCCTTACTTGTCCAACAACAGTCATCAATCGCTCTCACACTCTTATCAGATGAGGAAGAAGATCTGTCTTTCGCCCATTCTTATTCCCAGATACTTGACCTAGGTCACCTATCTACCTGAGGCTAACACATTTCAAGCGGATCGTGGGAGGTCGACTTTTTAACAATTTGCCCTTAAACAACATTGTGACAGCCTTCTCCCTCAATTCATTCACACCCACAGTGCCACTTCCCCAGCTTAAATTTTCGAAAGCAGCTTTAGAATCAATAAAAATGTCTCAGACATACTTAGCACAACTTACTCGGACGCAGCCTTTGACGTAAGACCAAGCGTCTTCAATGGACTTGCCTTTCTCGAACCAGAATTGGAAAAAATACATTGGTTCACTCATACTCTCCAGAAGTCTTTGCACCATAACACTTTGCAGCACATTTCCAAGTACGGGAAGCAGGCTGATGCCCCGTGCCACCGTACAAAACGTCTCTAGTGCTAAACGTGAACACCTGTCTACGAAAGATTTAATTTCACGGTATACCCCCACATCCATGGGAGTAAGAATATGCCTTGCCATCGCTTACCTACATTAAAAGTATAATACCGAAGCAGAACTTGTGTGACCTCAAAAAGTCAGGCCCAGACCGAGTCTCTCATGCTACCGTGATTTAAGTTCTGGTAGGGACTACCGGTGGTCGTGTCTCAAGTGGTGGTGAACTGGCTTCCAAAATCGGAAGTTTCGGTGTTCGAATTCTAACCGCACCCGAAAGATATTCATTTTATCAGTTAACTAGAATCAAGTAAGAGGAGTAGTTCACTCGAAAATAACAACAACCCAGTTTCCTTCCACTAAGAATTTAGCCCCCCATTAAATGATGGATGCCACCCATGGAGCGGAATAACCACCGAGCCCAAACATCTTTCTTCCCTTCCTAACCCATTTTCCAAAAAACTCAACACATGCTGATGATAAGTGTATTCATACCCACATGAGTGTTAAGTTCGTTAAAAATAAATAAAAAAAAACCTATGACCGGCTGCCTGTATCTGGTCAAATCGTAGCAATTTTCGGTGGCGTCATCTGAAAACCGTTACGATAAGACCAGTACTTTGCTCTGCCCGTGCTTTTTATTAGACAACGTCATTGATGTGCGAAGCGTTGATAGATCTGTGGAGGCCCCGTGCCACCGTATAATTTCGACAGCGGTGGTGCTTTATATTTTTCACGATATATTCATGGCATATCAGCGTGCCCATATGGATATTTTTCACTTTAAAATAAAAACAATCCACAGCACCAGCATCGGATCGATTAATTGGAATGCAAAAGGAATGCAATAAGCATGAATGGCAAGGTCTCGTTGGAACATTAACGTCAAATGTCCTTTTGGTTCAATACTAAAATTTTCTACTTAAACTCAATTTGCCAGAGTGATTATCTGGTTTTGCAACCTTCAGCGAATGTCGTCCAGAATAAAAAAAGATTCTCACCAACTTGCATAATTAATACTCAAAATGGACTCCGCCACCAAATATGTGATTTCTCACAACATTCGTCAATTTTCCATGTACTACCAGGTTTCACAAAAATGCCATCGATAGCGCTACCCAACCCCATCTCGTGGAAAGTAAGCCACCCCACCTATACTCGTATATGTACATACTTATGAGCTCAATAATTCATCACCTTTGTCATGTTTTATCACGCCATGAAGTCTACTCCACTGAATTAAACTGCCATTAAACTGCCAACTGGTAAACAAAACAAATATCCCCCCGACCGACACGACACAGTTTTATTTAAATTTTCCCATGTGAGACATACGAGGATTTGAGTATCTCGCTCATGCCAGGCATAAGGGATAACCTTAAAAATTATTCACTAAACCCTGTCATTCAAAACCATTTAATCCTACACCTCTGCAAACCACCCCCAGGGGCTGTGGGAGGTATGACAAAATAAAAACCAAAGTAACTTCTCATAAAACATGTAATCAACAACAAATAGGCGACTGCCAGCCCCGCTCATCATCTAGAGCCACCCGGCAGGAAGAGAACCACCCCGTGTCCTATACTGCCAATGACATTCGCATCATTTACGCTTGAATAAATAAAAACAAAACAACCTCCACCACTATCTCGCTCGCCCCACACCCACGCCATTCGCGACCACTTAAGGGAGTATCAAAGTTGCGATTTTATTAAAACTAAATCCATTACATGGGGTGGTTTTCTTTGTATGCATCCCACTTGCAAAAACCCAACCCCAACGTTGCCCTGAGTAACCCTTTTTGTAATTGTCTCGACTCCGAACGCTCATTTAATGTCGTCATCGTCTGGTTTGCACTACTCATAGGTGATCCCACTTTGTATCCTGTCCACCCTTTAGCAGTCAGCCCCCTAAACGTGGAAAAAAGACTCATATGTGTGTTCTTATGTAGAAATGTGTGTGAATTAGTGGCAGAGTGTGTGTCCTCGGTGTAATTTAATTGAAAAACTTCATCCGAACGATGAGGACGACGACGACGACGACGACGAGAACGACGACTGTGGAAAAATTATTTTCCTTTGCCCTTTGGGGGTAATTTTTTCGCCATTAGTCGTTTTAGCCTGAAGTTAGAAAAGAAGGTTGCAATAGTGGTTTGGTTGAGGATGGTTGCGGGGTTTGAGTCGTTTTCAGAGGTTTACGGCTGGGGGTAAGGTTGTAAGTTCAGATCGAGGGTGCAAATAAGCGAAGACAAAGCTTTCATTGCGATTTCACATATGGCTGAGCGTTGGCGTTGAAAAGTGATTACTGTTGGGGTGCGCTAAATAGTTCTTTCAGAGAGAACTGACGGTAATGGTGACGGTGGCATGAACCACCATGGGGTAAAAGGATAAGTCCCTGTTACAGGGTGAGTTCATTACTTAGCATTACGGCGGTTGTAATGAAATTATTGAAGTGATTTTTTTCTTTACTCTTCTCTCTTTGAGTTTGTCTTTGTCTAGGAGCTTAGTAAGCGATGGAATTTTTTTGAGTTGGTTTTTTTCTTTATTATTTGTTATCCCACTATTCCCTTGGTTATTAGAGGTCCCTTGCGAAAAGAGATTGAGAGAGAAAAGAATAAAGTTTCAAGTTTCCAGAGAATAAGCGAAGGTTTAATTGCAAAAGGGTTAATCATACTATACTCGTATGTTGGTTGATGAAAAAAAAAAAAAAAAAAAACTTTTCAAGCACTTCATCTCGTATGCAATTAGTAGAGGAGACCATTTGGGAAGCATTGAAAACCATTTGGAACCACTGAGACTGTGGGTAATGTTAGTAATTGTTTCTGGTGTAGTAGTCGGATTTAAAGACACTTCACTTAATGAGGAAGATTAGGGACACGTTAATTGTTACGAGGACTACCAGGAGATTGTTAATAATAAGCGAGTTATTCGAAAGTCAAAGAAAGAATAGAAATAATTGGGATCAGTGGAATATATGCTCATAGACTTCTTTTAGGACTAAAACCTCAGAGGATGCCAGTGAATATGCCGTATGAAAAGGTCGTTTGTCATGTTAGGTCACAATCATATCCAAAGTTTCACGAATATACTTCTAATTATTAATCGTCACGAGAGTGTCCCTTTGTTTGAAAGAATAACACGAATATGAGCAGGGGACAAAAAGTCAAGTCGTCGTCTTTCTAACTATTATGCGTTCCGTAGAAGACAAATGCACGAGAATTCTTAACATTTCGTCTTTGTTTGATAGGTAGCTGCTTGTTATTCTATAAGGACAGACAACCTTGGAATTCCTCACCCACGTCCTTTATGTAGATCTCTCACTAACTGAAAGAAATTTCTGTTGGATCTATAAGATTGGCGTTGGCTTCCTTTTTTTTTTCTTTTTTTTTGTATCGAAACCGAACATTTTCTGTCATTGTTTAGTAGAAATATGAGTAGAACCTTAATTCTAAAAGTGCCAACATTACTAGCACGCACAACATCAAAGCCGAGAAGTCGCTGCCTGATGAAAAATTCGGCCGACAATACGGCATCGTCACCATTGTCACACCAAGCGCTATAGGTTGTTGTATCCTTTATATATAAAATATATAGCAAACTTAGGTACTTCGCAAAACCATAGCGCCACGTTACGTTGCCAGTAAGCAATCTGGAGAATTTTCTATTAAAGCGCAGCAGCAAAGTCGCAAACTTCTTAGAGACATCGGAAAGAGTTGATTTGGTCTGCCGGCATCATAGAGAGTAATCCCATCTGCAGTTATTTTATGCTTACATGAAACCAGACTGTCAATAAAAGCCCAAACAGAGGACACAAGCAGATTAGCAAATTAAATTAAATTAAATAGCAAGTTCAGTGGCCATCATATTTCCTTGACTTTTCTAGTGCGCACAAGACTTAATAGATACTTTTCCCACACCACCATCGCCATCAGAATTGCGTATATCTTGACTTGAAAGATAGACGCAAGTTTTTCTAATGATGAGTGAAATCTAACGTTTTCGTTCCCCAAAAGGTCACTAGCGGCGCATCCTAGATCGGTTTTGGAACCATCTGTTTAGACCCGATTACATTCCTTTTTTTGTTCCGGTATTATTGGTCCATACGGTCAGATTTCGAAGACAATCGATGTGCATTACTCACATATTTCTGTGGAACACCATCACACAACTTACTGATATAATGGATCTTACTACACTCGGGTGGATCCAAAGAGCTCTCGTCGCTGACAAGCTCCATGTCTTCACAAAAACATGACATATTTAGTCCAAAGAACGGTCATCCAGGTTGAAACAAATATTTCTTTTCGTTGGAGAAAGGGATGGAGAAGATGAGTCAGCACAGTCAGCTTGCTCGTTATCGTATCAAGAACAAACTCAGTTTTGAGAGGATTGACTGACTAGTGTCCAAGTCGATTATATCTAGGATTGCTAGCGCCTTAGAGCTGATAGTCGCTAGGCAGAATCCAAGAGATAGTATACAACTGGCTACATCATTTACATATTCGAATACATACCTAAGCGTTGACTTTGGAATAATTAGAAGAGTTAAGCAGTGAGTCGTCAAACAAGTACTTTTAGAATGGGAAACGGTAGAAGATTCGTTTACGGCGTGTTGTCTGGACGAGCAGCACATGATGTTCTTGAAAGCATCCTCAATGCCGATTAAAATGCTCAGCGCCTTCAATTCTGTCCACCGTCTCGCAGGATCTTCCGCAATGTTAGGCATGTTGGATCTTGAATAGAGGATGCATTTGCAAAACATTTTTTTACACATGGAGCTTACAACCATACTCCCGGAAGTCTGTTGAACAACTGGACGAAGGCCATCGGTTCCAGGTGACTATAATTCATCAAAGGAAGCAACAGAGTATTTGATGGCCTCATCCGTCACCACAACAGATGTGGGTATCGGCTATGGCTTCGATGATAGGAACGAACCAGGGGTAAGCAGGTTACCTGGGAAGTGAGTCTCTCTTATGAGACAGAGTCTATGTTTTGAGCTTAGTGTAGGTGCCATCAGATCTTCTGATTGTTTCCAGTTCGTCTACTTTGGATTTTGCTACAAACTGGTGACCGCGAAGAAACAATGAACGAAAAGGAAGCGAATGATGATGCTGGACCAAGCACATCACTTCCGAATGCTGACACCAAAGCAATAGGGAAAGCCCACACCTTTAATATACATCGTATAAAAACACAACAATCCTTTATATCGGTTCCCGATTTGTGGTTTTTCTTACAGGAGCCCCAATTTTCTGTTAACCGCATCACATCTGGCAGTACCATGCATACATTTCTCCGTCACCCACCGGATTCTGGTAAATACAAGAGTTCACACCAAGTGATCAAGGTTGTATTAAAAAAAACTCTTGTCACAGATGGAGTTGGGTGTTAAAAAGCCCTCACAATTGTTAGAATAAAAAGCGAAACCTTACCTTTGTCGAAACTTTGTGGTTAAGTTGTTTGCCAGCTATATTTCAGTAAATTTTATCATCATGGAGTGGAGAGCCATTGGAAAAGGTACCCAAGATAGCTGATGGCGTAATGGAAACCACACACGTAATGCCAACGATTGCTGCCACTTCTACAAGTCGCCTAACTACCTCAAGGGAACTCCAGCTCGAGAACTTGGTGAAACAAATAAACGAGTTGTCGAAGAGTTTCGAAAAACTGGAAAGCAGATCTGGCTCTTTGAGCAACTGAGGTTTTTCAGGACAACGTGGCGAAAAGTGCAGTCTTTATTGGTATTGTTATAAATTTGATTCCAACTACACTAAATGTTTTGCATCTACGCACTTTTAATCCGGCGGGAAACTAAAATGGCAAATTCACATTGAGACGAATGAGTTTGGCTCGTAAGAAAATCTATGATGATGCCACTGGTAGCAACTTTCTTATTTATACAGATGCCGATGTCTGTATAATTCCACCGGCGATTGGTGATTTCTCAAACGTTCCGACGTAGCTTTCCTTGACATTTCATGGTGGCAAATGTTCAGACTCCAATTTTAGTGATGGATTTCCTTCATTAATTTTTACAAACGTGCGCTTATAAACAACGTTACAAAACTGTCACATTTCGGAAAAATTGGCTCATCGAGCTTCACTCAGGTAACATTAGTCGACAATTTTTATCCTTATGATTTGCTTTTGAAGGAGTAAAAAAAACTATTCCACGATCAGCGGACAAGACAACGTATAAGTTAGCAGCGAACGTTACTCATTGCCAGGGCCACACCCTTACACATGGTTCCAAGAACTTCAATGACTTAGCGATGTTGCGGGGACTATCGCTTTCTGAATGATATCACCGTTCCAGATAAGTATCCTGAGCCGCACATTCAAGACTCGATTACTTGCTGGCTATAACAAGGTAGTGCTCTGAGTGATCTGTGGAATATTGGGACCTCCGTTACGGATTGCTTCGTTCCCAATGTGAACAATATAATTCACGGTTGTAAGATTTAGGAAAGGCGTAAGATCATTGAAAAGATTTCTATCGGCCGTAAAGTCTACTCATATTATCCCGCGTTCATTAGCCAGTGGTGTAGAGTCGGTTTTAATCCCACCAAAGATACACTTTTCCTAGCTTTGCATTAATATCGCTCAGGACAATTTAAACCTCGTACCTAGGACACTACTCGTACGTTCTCCAAATAGTCCTCTACGCCTTTGTATAGAATCAGCAAAATCATGCTTTAAAGCAAACAGACGCTGGCCATGATCATACAACATAAAACACAACACTCCTACATGAGAGGCTGGTTTTAGTGTAAGGAGACCCGTCCATCTTCACTAATACACCCTTGGGTACGTCTGGGTACACGTCTTACTTTTCTTTTGGAAGGCCTGTGTCAGAATCCCTGACATGAATCTAAACATGAATGAGCAAGTCGCCAAAGAAAAGGATGTAGGCACGGGGGTTGGGGTCCACTGGGAAACCGAATGAGCTAACCATTCCTGCAGGACCAAGGATAAATGTAGTGTCCTCCACGCTAAAATTACTGCATTATTCAATCAAATTTACTGGAATTTCCCAAAAAAGATATCGGGTGTCAGTACAAGGACCATACGCACATGAATATCCCAAGCAATGAGAAACCTTATGAATTTCAGAGGAAGGAGGCCTGCGCTTCTTTATTCAAAGAACTCTCTCTCTCTTTCAAAAATTCCATTAAATACTGAAGCAAAGGCCATCAACGTGTTTAACTCAACACGTGCGGTATACCTACGACACATTGGTCGACATACGAGTACATCGGCAATGGTGTGCGCCACAACGACTTCAGCAGAATTCTCTGTTATGGCGAAGAGATTGAGTCTGACTGTCTTGCCCTTTCTGAAAAACGAATGAGAATCCTTAGTACTCGTAGCTACTTCTTCTTAAAGGTGCAGAAAGAACATGATACAGGACCTAGGAAGAAGATATAGGAAAGTGTTTGTAGTCTACTAGGCATACATCTGTTTACTGCATCCCAATCGTAGCGAAAATTTATCGATCGAAATGAATGTACCCAAAAATTTTAACATATTCGACCACCAGTGAGTCTCTTTTACATGTTCAAAAAATAAAATCCCCAAAATACTTGCAACATAGATTGATCGCCGCCAACGCAATTAGTCAGCTATCACTTGCTAAAAACCAAAACAAAAATTCATTCAACAGACCGAAACTGTGTGCCAATTCCACCGAAATCGCCATTCCGCATCACTATCAATTTTATCCGCCCGAGTATCTGTATCTTTGCATTGTACGAGAACATTGGATCAGTTATCACATCGACAAAGTAAGAAGAATGCAGATATATACGAATATTACCCGTCGTCATCTGTACGAGTATCTATGAGATCATTTCACCGTCGAAATTATTCAAAAATATCTCTCACTTATACACGGGAGTGGTGGTCTTGTCTGGTCTGGTCACCACCTGCTCATCACTGGTCTATTCCAAATGCCAGTTTGGCAAATGTAAGCGCCAATAAACGTGACATCATTTCTCAATATGGCTTGCTATGGCGGCGGCTGCTGCAAATAATTGCGAGTACATTGGCGTCCAAATGTCCTAATTTGTCGAATCGGGACTGATGCCAAGTTTTTCTCTCTTTTTTGTTCGTCCTATACCTCATACCCATCGAATGACTAACGAAAGAGAGGTCAAAAAGTCAACTGAAAGTTGACGTATGGTCTACTGGTTTGTGGATGTGTGCCTATGAACTTCAACCGGAAGGAGGGCGAAAAGCCAATAGACCAAATTCGATTGAAACTTCAAAGGAAGTGATTAGTCAAAGTTTTTTTTTCCCTGCCCCCCAATTAGGTTAACTCATCCACGCCGTTCTATATCTATTTAATGGACGTTACCTCATTGACGAGTTATTTACATTTGTTTGTGGTTTATTAATGCGTTTTTCTTCTCTTCCTATTGCTTGTGGTTGTTTTGTATTCCTCTTTCCTTGTGCCTATGTCATCAGCCACGGTTTTTTTTTTGTTCCTTTAGTAGAGCAAAGTTTGGTTTTTCATTTCTTCTACCCCCGGTGTTTTTTTTTGTGTGAGAAAAATTAAAATTTTTAATTTGCTTTCTACTTGGAAAATTTGTGCTTTTGCTACATGTGTGCCTTATGTGTTCTATGTCGTATGGTGATGGTCTAGGGGATGATGTCAATTTAAATGGTGAGCTAGCCGTTTATTTTTGAGAGGCGGATACAGTTGTTTATTAACCGGCGAATGTTTGAACATATTTAAGAATTTGATGAATAATTAAGACAATATGGATAAGCCTGTGTGCATTTATCATTATTGTGAGTGAGGAACTGAAAGTTTCGAGTCAAAAACGACAGTGATGCTAGTGTCATAGTGATATTGTAGCTCAAAACCACATATTTACACACACGGATCTGGACTTTTGCGACTCTAGTGGATATGTCAGATATGGGCTGTATTCCTGCATTATATCCCAATTAAGTTCCCCTAGAGATGTTTTCGTTGAATAGTCCCAACTCTTGGAAAATGTTCTTTCTTGAATGTCTCTTGTGTGTAAGATTTTGGAGGATAATCTACTTTATCAGCTCAAAACTATACAACGCCAATAACGGGACCAGAAACTATATTTGCTATCCTGAAAACTGATTCGGCAGCGAAAAGTGGTTTAAGATTGACATCCTTTGACTTAGGAACTTTAGGAAGTTACTACTTCGATAACCTGTCAGATCTACCTGCTGTTTTATTTACGTCACTTTTCAGGTTCGTGGATGCAACAGGATGACTGCGATTCACTCAAGAGTGTCAACCAATACGTGACGGAAAGTGGAAACCGCAATTACCATTTCACCCACCTGGGCATTTCAATGGGTCCATGAATAAAGCACTACAGTGCATTTCGGCTTCATCACCCAGCAAACCCAACCTTGTCTACGATCAAAACTAAGGAAAAGTTACTCCCAGAAAATATGCCAGGAATTCCGAAAATATTATGAGCAGTTACCATGAAATTTACCACAATCTTGAACGATCCGACAGGATGTTGAATAAAGTATTTTGTAAAACCTTTCCGAGTAAATAAGTAATTGAGTGTAACGTTGACTTTTGAAAGGGCTGACTTTGTTTCAAGATGTCTGTGACACACTTTTTGTAGGATGAAGTCGAAACATCTTTTTCGAAGCACAAATACGTCTACTGTGAGCATGAATGAGTTTCATCTGTTCAGATATAACCTATCTGCGTATTTAATCAGCATGACTGATTCCTGATATGAGCTACGTCAACGTAGTTGGAGCTGAATTCAGTAAGGAGTTTTCGGGACTAGTGATGGTACTGAAAAAGCGATGACGGCATGTACGCCATTTATAGGTCAAAGGTAGCTCCACTACCTCAGAAATAGGTTACTGTTTCGTGAATATTATACTCGTTTCCCATAAACGGCCTAGTTCTCCAGGTTTTGGACTGTGAGTGGGGCTTATTACTAGAACACGCAAAAACCCTACAATCGCATTCAATCTGTATTTAGCGTTATCGACCCTCTAAAGTTTTATAAGCCAAATACCACCAACATCCTGGTAGTTCAATGACACCGGCCAGAAGAACGAAAAACTATGACATACCCCTCGATGACTGTAACACAAAAGTAGTATCCATTTGGATGTACTCGTATATTTGTTTTAACCCGCAGACTAAGCCCAGAAGTATTAAGCTTTCTGCACGTGAGCAAATGCGCTCTAACAATCCACATCAAGGTTTAGTTCCCTAACATTTGCCAAATGTGCCATCACCCACCCGTAGATGAAATCGACGATGATGGTGATAAAACTTACCCGATGTTAGGCTTTTCAGGCTATTTTACTGCAAAAAGAGGAAGAAATCATCTTTGGAATGGCTAAACATAGGCTACACAATGCCACAATGTTCACAAAGGAATCCTCTAACATTACAGATGTCGCATCAAGCAACCAATTTATAGTCGGACCTCTACCTAATTGCATCCGAGATATATGTATGGATATCTTCGACACCACAACAACGGAAAAATATTGTGAGGCAATTTACCGTTAAACGACTGCAATTGCAATAAACAACCAGAACCTTTGCAAATCCTGTATCTTTTAACCTCTTGTGAGCAACTTAGTAACCCGCATTAAAACAAAAAAACGACACCAAAATGTCATCGAAATTTTGTAGCGTACGTGCTGGACTTCGAGGCTGAGATCACCCATATTACGTTGTTTGGCAGGACGAATCATTCAACTTAGACGATGGAAGGCAGTGTTTCCAACCACCTGACTTAAATAAAGTAAAGTATGCGGCATTGAAACTTCAGTGTAACGAGCCTGCTGGACGGGATGGAATGCAGGTCTGCACAGCTGTTTAAGGCAGCAGATAATACACCAATTCATCTCTAAAATTTGGTTGAACATCGTTAGGCAGGCCTACAAATGAGTCCCTCTAACATTACGTACAAGATCTTTGTTTCCGTTTTTGTTATGGATGCCTGAAACCATGTGTCAACCATCTGGTACGACTCTATCAGTGGTAAGCTGGGTAAGCCTACGGTTAAAAAAATATTCACGCCATGGTGGATTCTAGAGAAAACTCTAGAAGTCAACAACTTATGGATTTTATGTCTATTGTATAAAGAAGAGCTTTACAGAGCCATGTCAATCTCGTTAGATTGTGCAGAATGATTCTGCTCCACAGAGTTCGAAAATAATCTTACCGAGTACGAGTCAAAGTAATACGTGGTCTTGCAAGCCAACACCAGTACAACAATTTTCGCAAAGTTTGTACAACTATAGGGTGTTTCAATAAGGACACTTGATTTTTAAATGTAAATAAAAGAAGTTGTGTGTGAGATATCCACAATTTTTTTTTTTATTTGGAAGATTATTTCATTACATTAAGTAACGTTGTTCAACTGCCTGCAGCGGCTTTTCTTGATGGGAGGTCCAATTTTCGATTACTATGTCGCATAAATCTGGCTAAATTTGTTGGATGGCATTCGTTATGTTAGCTTTAAGTGTATTAATTTTTTTGCGATTTATTTGTATAGAACTGCGATTTAAGATAGCCCCGAAAGGAAAAAATCTAAAGGCGTTAAAGCGCACGATCGCGGGGGCCAGTTCATGGAGATAACCATGCCCTTAAATCGCTCTTGCAGAATATCCATCGTGGCATGCACTGTGTGTCACGTAGCGTCGAACAACATGCCGTCGGATATATCACTCAGTTTAGGCCACAAGAAGTGTCTTACTCCTATTATCGATCTATAGCGCTCGCCGTTGACAGTTGTGATAATGCCAATTTCGTTTCGGAAGAAGTATGGACCGATGATTCCGCCAGTCCAAAAATCGCATGAAACAGTGACTTTCTCAGAATGCATTTTGTCCTGAAAATCTTGCTTGTTCACACATCCATTCATCCAAAGATGATTTTTTTTCTCGAACGTAGTACTGATCTATAGCAAAAAAATTTATAATTCCCAGACTTTTTCAACTCTATAACCTTCTATGGTGATTTGCCTTATACTACTGAATAATTCACAACAAATTTGAGAGATGCTACTTTAACATACATGGCCGCTATAATCTAACAGATTTCGGGCGTCCTTATTGAAAAACCCTGTACTTAATGGCAGAATGCAGCGAACTGTCACTGGCATGCTTGCAAATATGAGCAGAAATGTTTTTTGCGGTAAATGAAGAAAAGCCCAACAATCGCTGTTCTTTGGCCTAAGAACACAACTAAATAAAAAAGTCTTCGTAAGAAACACTAAGAAGACTCTAGTAACACCACCCCAGTCTTCCAGTATAGCGCTGAAGTAAGGATGTTACCGAAACCAGATGAAAATATTCATGGTCGTTTTGAACGGTACCGTTTGTGTAAATGGTTTTCGAAGAAAAAGATATAACAGCGAAATCTACCACCTAAGTTTGGATTTAGAAAACACAACAGCACGTCTCACCATATTTTAAGAATTTCCAAGAAAATAAAGCAGCAACTCGAACAAAAAGAGTGGTTAGGTTTAGCCTTGCTTATTGAAAAAGAGTTTGGTTGTGTTTGGCACAAAGGGTTTACTTACAAGCTTATCAAATTTAATTTTTCAGAATACTTGTTCCCACTCGTATAAAGTTTTTTGCGTAATCGTACATTTCTAGGCTGCCTGGAAGGGAAGGTTCAGTCCTTGCTCCAATTTTATTTAACGTTTTCCTAGCTGATCTACTGATCCCAAGTTGTGATACTCTAATCTAATCCTTTCATGAAATATGTCATAGAAAAACATTTACAAACATGGCTTAATTTTATCTTCAAATATTACAAACTGAATTGCTTCTATCCAAATGTCAATATTAACTCACAGAATTGCAATAAACCTTGTGTAAATCCTGTTAAATATCTCGGGGTGTACTTGGATCAGAAATGGACCTTCGCGCCAACATAAAACATTTAATAGAAAAGGTAAACATCGCAATTAAAATGCTTGAACATTTGATAAATCGCAGATCTTTACTTAGTAACCAAAAACAAAATGATCATCTTCAAAGTACAATACTTTTCCAAGCACTGGTTACATACCATATGTCTCTCTTTCTTAATAAAACTGTTATTATAAAACTGAAAATCGCTGAATTTAAAGTTTTGGGAATGATATTGGATGTACCTTGGAGCTTTTCAACAATTTTTCTCCATGAGAGGGCCCGAGTCATTCAGATTTCGCGAAGGATAGGAATTTACAATGAAAATAAATAATGACCCAATCGGAGAACTAGCATTATTAGAAATTTGTTTGGTTTTTCCAACTCAGCAACAAATGCTATATCATATTACCTAAAGCTTAGAAAGCAAGCTATATCAGTGGGCCAAATATCGTCTAAATTAATGTACACCACGAGAGAAGTTCCACTGGGCTCCATCTTGGGACCTCTTCTGTTCGCGCTTTACGTAAATGAGATTTACACTGTTGTGGCTTCATCTATTCAAATCTATGCTGACGACGTCTCGAATCTATCGAAGTTTCCCTTTGGTAAGATAGAGGACTGTGCAAATGCTATAAATACTGGAGGATATATCCAGCTAGTCAGAAAGAAACGCACTTTTTCTAAGCCTCCTCAAAACAAAATGTACAAGGTGGCGCAAAATTAATTACCCTAAAGGCATCGTACGTCAATCATATTTGACATTTGTGAACGAGACAGCTACAGTATACAAACAGGCAAGCAATGGAGCGCTATACTCCGCAAAAGTGTGGAATAATTGTTTCAATGTTTTTGACCAATAATCGGTCGGTGATGTTAACGCAGCGTTAATTTCGATGTCGATTTCCTAATCGCCTCGCGCCAATTGGGCAACCATTCCGGGGCTAAGCTACTCGACTCAAACAGGGTGAAACTACAGTAGACCATGCAGGGCGTGGCCGCCACCGGACTGGTCGTTCGGCCGAGAATATTGCGCTGTGGCTGCCGATGTAGCTGAGAACGATGAAACATCAACCAGATGACGGGCCACTCAATTGGGCATCACCATACGGACCCTATAGCGAATTTTGGTGAAAGACTTACACAAGTTCCCGTACAAAGCGGAAACAGTGCATCAGTTAATGCCTTCTGACCGTCAGTCGGTTGTGAATTACTGTAAAGCCATCCTCAATCTCAACAATGAAGAGGACGATTTTGTGTCGAAAATCTTCATGAGCGATGAGGCGCATTTCCACTTAAGCGGTTAGGTCCATAAGCAAAATCTTCATTTCTGGGGCACTAGAAATCTGCGTGTGATGCACGAAGGCGTTCACAGGAGAGTGATTGGGCCGTATTTTTCTGAGGACGACTGTTACTGATGAACGCTACAGGGCCATGATAAACGACTTCTTACTGCCGGAATTGGATGAGCCGGGCTTGGTGAACATGTGGTTTCAACAAGACGGTGCAACCGCACACAAAGCGCGAGCCACAATGGATATTGTAAAGGAAGCGTTTCCTGGGCGCGTAATTTCCCATCCGAGACTTCTTTTTGGTGGCTACTTGAAATTGCGGGTTTATGCCAACAAGCCTCAGACAATCGCAGAACTTAAGGAGAATGTTCGACAGAATGCGAACAGTTATCACTGGAAATATTGCGGAAAGTCATGAAAAATGCGATAAAACGGGCACAAATGTGTATCAACACTGGCGGATGTCATCTTTTCCACAACAATTGTAAAGGTCCAAGTAAAGATTTCGAAATCATTTTTTTTTTGTTTAGTAAAAAAGTAATTCAAACACCAAATTGGATGATTAATTTTGCGCCACCATGTATATAAAAAAGCTTGATTTTCCCTACTTCCCAGACATTGTGCTAAATGGCTCAAAAATCAAGAATGCTGAAATCGTAAAAAATCTAGTTTTTAACAAAAACTAAAGTAAAATAACCACGTCAACACAACAGTTGGCAAAGTACGAGTATATACTCCTTTAAAAACCCGCCTATGACTAGCTAAAACGCTTCTTGTACCAGATCTTTCTTACGAGTGAGAGAAAACTCAATGTCGCTCGCAAAAATCTTGCGCGTTACGTATTCAATCTTCGACGCTTCGACAGAATCTCTCATTACTCGAAACTGCTCTTCAACACGTCATTTAGATATCTCTTGCCCTATCGATATTGCTCTATATTGCTCTCCAATGTGATTCAAATCAATTCGTCTAGTTACCTTTTCACTAAGAAAAGATTTATCACGTCTAATAGATTTCAACAAATCATTCACCCTCGTCACTCATACCTAACATCCGCCTGTTGAACTCCTTACCATGGCAAGTCCGAAGGTCTTGTGGGAGCAGCAGGTTTAGGAATAAACTTAAGTCTTTCTGCATGAACAAACACACCTAACTCTTTAATTTTTTTCTTTTTTTTTATACTTTTTATACCCACATAATATCTCATAAATGAGGTATACATAAATACCTATTATCTCTTTAGCAGTGTAATAATATTATCTTAATCTTTTTTTGCTTATATAGTGTATAAGATATTTTTATGTCGTATTGTGACTGCAATAAATAAAACTAAACTAAACTGTTCCCTTTGTTTAATAAAATTTTATTATTTGATTATTTGTGCCCTAATTCGTCATGGATAATTTGGGAATTGATTTTCCGGTATAGTCTAGGAAACAGTTCTACAGTAAGGGTCTATCTCCAATGTTGACATCATTTATCGAGGATTTAAGAAAAGGCTTATCCTGGTGTATCCTGGTATAGAAACTCAATTTAGAACCTTCTTTTTAGAAGAGATACTAGGCTTTGTAACTGCGTTTAAATAAAGGTAATACTTCGTCTGAGTTTAACACTCTACCGGATACGAAGCCCAATATGGGTTTTGCATTTTATGATGCATATTTTCCCAAGAAAACATTTTCGCGATGACCTGAAATTATTTTGCTCCATTGGTGTGTATCCTTTTACACAAAAAACGGTACTTTTTCTTTCTGCCTGATAATTATAGCTAATGATATAGGGTTTTCCAATAAGGACTTGACAATTTTTTTCTAAATAAAACGCAAACCATCTGAGATATTTCAAAAACTTTATTTTCGGCTTGAAGTACAATCAAAACATTTATGAATGGAACTCGACTTCGTTCATATGGCCACCGCAGGCATGTTTGCAGCGGTTGATTCGTTGGACTCAATTTTCAACGACTCGGCCACACATTTCGGCCGAAACGGCACCTATTTCGCGTTTAATGTTGGCTCTGAGCTCTTCCAACGTCGTCGGCGTGTTGGCATAAACCAATGACTTAACGTAGCACCACAGAAAATAGTCAAGCGGCGTTAAAACGCACGAACGAGGCGACCAATCGACTGGCCCCTGTCTTGAGATAACACGCTCACCATACTTAATCTTCAATAAATCGATTGTAGAGTGTTCTGTGTCGCTTGTGGCATCATCATGCTCAAACCACCTGTCGTCCAAGTCCATATCTTCCAATTCTGACCAAAAATAATAGGTGCTCATGGCGCGATAACGCTGACCATTCACCGTAACGTGACGATCGTTATCGTCGACGAAAAAATATGGACCAATAACGCCGCCGGCATGCAAACCGCACCAAACAATTATTATTTGTGGATGAAGTGGTCATTCATGAAGCACATGTGGATTTTCACCTGAACAATAACTCATATTTTGCTTATTGACGAACCCATTGAGCCAAAAATGAGCTTCGTCACTGAAGATGATTTTGCGATGAAATTTATCATCTTGGCGAATCTTCTCCAGAACCCAATCGGAGAACGTATGTAGGTCGCTTCAAATGGTCCATCGGCTTCAATTCTTGAGTCATCTTGATCTTGTATGGGTGTAAACCAAGATCCTTACGCAAAATACGCCACAATGTGGTCTGAGCGATGCCCAATTCTTGAGAACGCCGTGGAATTAACTGATTTGGACACCTGAACGGCAGCGATATTTTCGACACTTCGACCAACCCGTTGTCTCACTGACACGGCAACATCACACAACGAATATGTAGGCTCATATTTTTGCACTAAACTTGTTATTGCCTGTCTACTAGGGCAAGAATTACGACCGAAAATTGGAGTTAACGCTCTTAAGGTTGCAGTCACCGACTCCGAATTTCGGTAGAAAATTTTGCTCGTTGCTTGTTCGTGTGCTTTATCATGATGAAAATGTTGAGTTTACTGAATAAATTGACAGTGACAGTTTGATGATTAGTGAAAGAGTGCGTTCACAAATTAAATTCAAAGTTGTCAAGTCCCTATTGGAAAACCCTTTATTAATTTATATAGGTGATTCCAACACGAGCGCGTATTAAAAACGGAAGTAAGAAATAAATTTCGATGTGAAGTGCTAATTACTATAAGTATTCAATAAGCATAGTTAACAAAAAACTTATTTTCAGAAAAGATAAATATAAATATTATAAATCAATTTTGAGTGCAAAAATAATAGTAGTTTGTCGTTACGAGGGATTTTCTTCATAGAGCCATACATCGTGTTTTCAAAAAGTAAGGTGACTTCATATTTTTATAAAAAAAAAATAAATATTTATTCATCAATAATGAGTAATCCCGTTCAGATATAATACACCTGTGCTAACGCTTTTTCCAATCCTCGAAGCACTTCTCGTAAGCACTTTTTGGTATAGCCTTGAGCTCTTTCAGTTTCTTTTGGTCTTGACTCTCCTGGGTGCTTCCATTGGGACGATTGGGCTTTGGTTTCGACATCATAACCGTATACCCATGATTCGTCACCAGTTACAACACTTTTGAGCAAATCAGGATCATCATTGAAGTCATTCAACAGCTACTGAGCGATGCTCATGTGACGGTTCTTCTGATCAAAATTAACGACGTTATCATCTTTGATGAGCGAGGTTCGTCATTATCATCTATCTTCTCGGCCATTTTTGAAGAGCTTGTACAGCTTGAAACATATTTTTTTACTTAGAGCAGACGGCATACAGTGAGCCACTGTCAACATTTCAAGTATTTTAAAGCACTTGATTCCATTTTTTACTCAAAATTTGATGCAAATTCTTTGCTCCATTTTTTTATAATAAGTGAAAATCGCCGATCACACCAAAACACATCGAACCTTTCTATCTGTCAAAAACAAATTAAGTGTGCTATACGAGTATATGTATTTGAAACTGTGAAAATATGTTCGGGACATGTATGCCAACACAGCAATAAAAAATGTAAGAATTTACGTTGAACACTAAATTTCAAAAGTCACCGTAATTTTTGAACACACCTCGTATGGCTTCGTGTGCATTAAGAGTTGTGTTTTCGAAAAAAAAATTCTTATACATATTTTAATTTATTTCATTTCAATTTACTTCAAAGATGGATAATTTAAACTTTATCCCTGGAGATGGATGGAGATGGTCAGACTCTGATGTGGAATTTGAGACCGCAGTAAACAACAGCGACTGCCCTATAGTGCCCGAAACTGACACCGGATCTGAGCCTCTAATCGATCTAGTTGCGACTTCAAAACCAGAAACGGCAAGCCTGAAAATATTTAGTATTGAAGAGAAATACAATTGGATCCGTATGATGAGAAGAATTTTCAATTTACGGGTACTACTGAATAGCCGGAATCTGTGATTGGGCTGAAAACACAGAGAATTATTTTTTGACTGTTTTACGGAGGAGTTAATTCAATTTGTCGTGGATCAGTCAGACTCGAAAGCTCTTCCATACAACATAACTAAGCCAGGAAACATAATATCAATCGAAATGGAGCAGTTCGTTGAAAAGCTAATTTACACGTTTTGTGTTCAACGTGTCTCTGCCTGAGATACTTCATCCTTCCATCCTCTACGATCCCGGGCACACTGCTTCCAGTTATCCAGACCAAGTGCTCTGGCATCCGCGATAGCTTGGTCTTTGAAACGTAGGTTCAGTCTTCATTGCCGTCTCTAACCTTAGGGCTGAGATTCAAAGATTCTCTTAGCTGGAGCATTGTTGTCCATTCGCTCGATGTTTGGACTACATCCACTTTTTGGACTACATCCACATCTTGGTACAGCTCATAGAGTTCGCGGTTGTATTCGCTCTCCTCGCACACAGGACCAAAAATCCGTCGAAGAATTTTTCTTTCGAAGGAGTCCAGAATTAGCTCTCCCTTAATGCTTATCGTCCAGCACTCGGAGCCATACAGTAGAACTGGCAGGATAAGGGTTTTGTAAAGGGTACATTTCGTCCTTCGAGTAAGGAGTTTTGAACCCAATTGCTTTGTCAAGCCGAAGTAGCAGCGGTTTTCTATGGTAATTCTTCGTCGGATCTCCACTAGGGTGTCATTCGTGGAGTTCATGTTTACTCCTAGGTAGAGTACCTCAAAATTGTTGCTATCAATAGTGACGTTTTGTGCTAGGTGGTGCACAGATGATTCTTTGTTTGTTCATAGCATGTACTTAGTCTTGTCCTCGTTTACCTCCAGGCCAACGAATTTCGCCTCTTCTTCAATCGCCGTGAAAGCCTCTATCACGGAACGCTGCAAGCTGGACGGACTTGTTGAAGATAGTGCCTTCCGTGTTGACACCTACCCTGCGCACTATCTGCTCTAGGGCGAGATTGAAGAAATCACAAGATAGTGCATCACCTTGCCGGAATCCGGTGCATGTTTGAAATAGTTCGGAGGAGCTACTTCAAAACTGCACGTTGCAGTGCGTGTTTTCCAGTGTCACGCGACACAACTGGATCAGTTTACTCGGGATCCCGAATTTGGCCACCTTGAAGTCTATGAAAAGGTGGTGAGTCTCGACTTGAAACTCGTTGGTCTTTTCCAGGATTTGTCTCACTGTGGCAATTTGGTCTATAGTCGATCTGCTGGGCCGGAAGCCACACTGGTACATGCCGATTAGTGTGTTGCAGAACGGTTTGATATGTTCACACAGTACGTTGGATAGGACATTATTGAAGTAAATCCATTGACCAGTATAATCTTTTTAACACGATGACATCCAGTAGGTGGGAAACAATAAAAAGGTTCTTACGGTTAACACCGATTTGAAGACGTTTGAAATGGATGCGACAAGGTTTTGAAAATAAAACCATTTTTGGAAAAAATAAGTCAACGGATCCTACAATACTTATTCCTAAAGTAGAGCTTCCTGCGATGGGTGAGCAAATAATACCCATTAACTGCCGTCACAATCTGAAGCACTATATATAACCCAGCCAAGCCTCACAAGTGGGGTTACAAGAACAAAGTTCTAAGTGGAGTTTCCGGAGTAGAGTAACACCTCTAAAAATGCACCTGATTTAGGAGACACTGGAAACTTAGTGACGCGGCTTACGAGTAGATCTACAGTGGTTAAAAAGTGGTTGTCCCAAATTGTAAGTTAACCTGTACAAAAATGGATTACTATCTTTGGGCAAAGGTCAGAATAAACCGAGTCCTCATTTCTAAAATGCCAACAGAGAAACAACTGAGAAAACAAGGTGGTGGTAGCATGATTGAAAAAATGACTACACCTGATGGAGTGAAATTGGGACTGGTATCCTAGTTTTATAACAAGTGTTAGAAGCAAGCCAATCATCACCAAATAGCAAAAAGGAAAACAGTACAGAGACATTGCTGCTCCTCAAGCTGTTGAGGTTTATAACAAATATATGGGTGGCGTTGATTTGCTGGATTCCAGAATCTCTTTGCAGTCAAAAAAGTGCTTAAAGAAGATATGTTTTCGCATGATCGAGTTATGCTCCATCAGAATGACGCAAAACAAACAAATCACTTTACAAATCAATATTACACTGTTATCGTAACCCTTAACGCACACGAAGCCATTTATGGCTTTTATTTTAATAAAAGTTGGTTAAGAATCATTTAACAAATCTATTTCCTGCTCTGCATTTAATTCGTGCAGAGGGTTAAAGAGTCGAAAAGCTGGGCAAACATTTTGTGCTTTCTTCAGGTTAAAGCCCCTACATCACCTTACGTCCTGTGGGCAAAAAAACATTGTACCTACCATCTAAATGACCCCGTTTTGAACTCTGGAGTTTAAATAAAAGCAATAATCTCCCTGGATTCCTCTACATACGAGTATGTACATAACTACAGACACAGATCTACCTACCTACAAGTGCTGTCTTTTTTTTATTTTGCAAAAATTATGTCACTGCAGAGAACACTATCATTAACCCAAACACAGTAGGCAAAATTTTTCATGCAATTTCATGCACCGTCGTCATATCCTTTAACTACACCACCTCTCATATGAATTCACATTCCTTCGCTTGCCTTCACATATGTCACGTGAGACAACAACGAACAAAAAAAAAACTCTTAGTTCCCACAAAAGCATAATTACTTTCGGGAAGAGAGAGATACAGAGATAATAAAAGACACTACACCAACAAAAAATAGCAAAAACAAAAAACCGTTCTGGTCTGCAGTAAAATTCCTCAACAAGACACAAAAAGGATGTGCAATGTCGTTGCCATATATTTTTCCACTCTAATAAATTTCTACTCCCGATCATCCACCCTCCAAACCACCCATTGGTACTGACTTTCATTCCCAAAGGTGTCGTGTTTTACCTTTTAAGTGAAAGTCTCCCCAGAGAAACATCCGAAACAGGAAGAAACAGATGCCAAAAAAGGAGACAAAAAATACATAAACACACAAAAAAAAAACACGTAATTAAACGAGAAACGGTTTTTGAAATTGAAATGTCCTTGGAGAGTAAAGATGTTGCACTCATGAAAGGTCGAAAGGGACCCAGCACATAGTATATACAATACCTAGGGCATAGCACACGGCTACTCAACTGATGACAATGGAAGGGTGAAATAGCAGTGATGAAGGGCTGTGGAGGTGCCGATATTGTTTTCTTTGAATCACAAATTACTACAGAACAAAAAAATTATGAAGAACAAAAACCAGCGAAGAAGGAGAAAATTAATTACACAGTTAAGGAATCCTCAGAAGTCTTCGTTTTAGGCTTTAAGGTGTTAAAGGTTGTTTCTACTATCCTTTTCCGTCCTCCTTCAACGATCAAGTGACCATAAAAAGCCAGCAAATTTATCATTCAAATTGGGGTCGAATGAGATAACCTTAATCGGGATAATAATTTAGGAGCCAAAAGGTTTCCTTCCTCTCTATCTCTGGCTATCCTTTGACTTTGGGATAAGAATGGAAAAAAAAAAATAAGGATAAGGTGGATATTTATGAATGAATGTCCTTTTGAATGGCAAGCGAACAATAAATGCGTGGAGAGATATTAATTTCGTTTGTCCTTGCTTCCAAGAGGTTGTTTTCTTTTGTTTCAATTTCAAAGGACCAAAGTGGGGAGTTACGAGTATGTCTTTGGCAAAGAAAAGAAGAACACTTTGAAGTACGGCAAAGGATGCCATTGATCCTAGTTGGTTTTCTTTACCTTATTGGTTCGAGGCTTGGTATATATTATAAGGCGTGTAGGAGAATAAAAAGATCCCAAAGAAGTGATTTAAGATTCCCGATGATATTCGATTATCCGTTAGATATTCTAAAATTGATTTTAAGTAACTTCCATATGGGTTAACCAAAAACCTGGTAGGTACATATATTTTTCTTATTTGCTTTTAACGCATGCAAAAACAAATACTTCAGCAATTCATAAAATTTCAAAAATAAAGATTGAAGATCTGGGGTCATTCTATGCTGGACAGACAAATGTTGGTTTTTGGTTTAGGTCAGATTTGATCAAGTGGCAAACTGCATTGAGCTGTTTCAGTTAGGGCAGAAAAGGTCCGCTGCGATACAACAAGATCTCATTTGTCCTCGCGCATAAAAACTGGACACCAGAAGATCAGTTGGTACTTAGTGATTGAAAGATCTGGTTCCTTAACTAAAACCGAGGACATGTTTTCTAGTCTATTGAGGTACCAGCCAATCAATGAGCCATGATGATGCATACTATGATACCGAGATGTGATCGTTCTACAGATAAGATAATCTTTGTATGTCTCCGCTCCTGTTTAGGATAGATCTGTTTGGTCAGATTGCGTGTGATGCTATCTAACCACTTATACCTGGCCTCATCTGTGTGAACACGAGCTTACATCTAGTGAGTGGCATTTCTATATCTTTTAACGTTATGATAACCCTTGTAGGTACCTCCAATGGCCCACTTCTTTCTCACATTTTTGATCCGTCTTATATCGAATATAAATTAAACCAACTCAATGACGGATTCACACCCGGCCCAGATGGCCTCCCTTCCATATTTCTTAAAAAATGTTCTTCCTCTCTTTCCCTTGCCCTTTCTAATCTCTTCCGTCTATCCCTTTCACAAGGAGAATTTCCTGAGGCTTGGAAATCCTCCTTCATAACCCCGATCCACAAGAAAGGATCAAAGAATGAAATAACCAACTATCGTCCCATCGCTAAACTTTCTCATATACCCAAACTCTTCGAAAGTATTTTGTATGAAGCTCTAAGCTTCCAATGCAAATCACTTATTTCTCCTAGACAACATGGCTTCCTAAAGGGTAGGTCAACCACCACAAATCTCGTTGAATTCGTATCCTTTGCCCTCTCTGCCCTAGAGAATGGCAATGAAGTCGATGTAGTTGCAACCGATTTTAACAAAGCCTTCGATAAAATCTCTCATCGGTTAATTATCTTTAAATTGTCTGCCCTCGGCTTTGAACCCATATTGTTAAAATGGATATCCTCTTACCTCGAAAACCGTTTTTACAGTGTTCGTTTTAGGTCAGCCCAGTCCGCTCCATTTTTGACCACCTCTGGAGTTCCACAAGGCAGCCATCTCGGTCCCCTTCTTTTTATATTAACCATAAATGATCTCGATATGATCATCAAACACTCGTCTGTCTCCCTTTACGCCGACGATACCAAATTTTTCAAAACCATTTCCTCTCCCCATGACTCTTTCCTCCTTCAACAAGATCTTGATAGTTTTTCGATCTGGTGCCTCAAAAATTCTTTGGAACTTAACATCGCCAAATGCCAATACATCACCTTCTCACATAAACGGAACCAATCTCCTCCCCGACTCTATCTTCTCCATAACCAACCTATCTCCTCCGTACAGTCTCTTCGCGACCTCGGCATTTTGTGTGACAGCGAGCTCAACTTCAGTTTACATATGGATGAGATAATCCTCAAAGCCAACTCTGCACTAGGTTTTGTAAAACGGTGGTCCAAAGAATTCACCAACCCATACGTGACCAGGTCCCTCTATATTACCTTTGTTCGCCCCCTCCTAGAGTACGCCAGTCAAGTATGGTCCCCATATCATCGTGTTCATATCTTGAGAATTGAAAGCATTCAGCGCCGTTTTCTTCGATTTGCTCTCCGAGGTATGCCCTGGGACGATCCTTTTAATCTGCCCCCCTATCAAAACCGTCTCAACCTTATCAACTTAAACACCCTTGAAGATCGCAGAGATGCTGCAGACTTTCTCTTCATTCATCGACTCCTTTCGGGTCACGTTGAATGCGCGTCCCTTCACAACTCCATTTTCCTCAACACTAACCCTCGTAATCTACGTACCCCTCGACTCTTCTATCTACCGACCCACCACACCTCCTATGGCGCGAACAAACCAATCTCCCGTATGCTACGTCAAATCAACTCAAACCCTACCGTCTTTGATTTCCACCGCACCACTCACTACCTCAAATCCGTTCTCCTTCACCACTCCAACCAACCTTAGTTTTAAGTTTTAGTTTAAGTTTAATTTGTAAGTTATAGCTTGTATTAAGCCGAATAAATGGGGGCATTCGCCCCCTCCAAAATTAAATTACCCCGCTCCATAATGATACTTCCACCCATTGATTCGTATTTCCGGCTTAGTACTGTTGCACTATACATATTCGCTATCAAACATGGGAGAAAGAATGGCCTCTTCGATATTTTGAGTGATATTCATTGATCTAGTCCTGGAATGACCACATTAGGATCCTAATTATAGAAACCTACGATTGTCTCAGAAATCTTTCAGTTTTTCTAAATTGTACCAAAACACGTATGTTACGCGATTTACAACATTGTATGTTACGTTTACAAGGCACAACCTCGACGACTATTGTGTTTACGGCATTTTACCAGTAACAGTTTATATTTTAAATACGATATAATCGAATGGACCTATTTCCAGCACTAGTCTTGACCATGTATTTGGTCGTTTCCTTAAGATAGAAGCGAACGAATGTGCGTGCCTTGCGGGCAACGGGTTCAGTCAGGTACCCTTAAAATGTTTGCACACAGCGCGGGCGAAGGAAAGTTAGGGAGGAAAGAAAGAAAGAGAGTTACCGATGTACGTTCGTTTTGAATGTTTGAAGAATATAATAATCAGGAAATAAAGAGCGCGACAGGGCATTCCAAGGAGATGCACGGCTTAGTATGATGGGACGGAATGCTGCTGGCAATTTCAATGGAGCATCGGTGGTGAAAATAGGTATAGAGCAATGTGAGGCTGGAGACATTTCGTCGGTATTCCAGCTTGTCAAATGACTGGTGATATTAGCATCAACGATTTTGAATCCTATCTAGCAGGTGCAGAGAGGTTTAAAGCGCACCTGACTAGATGTGTGCATTGTACTCCAATTTTTGGCGGATGAATGTATTATATAGTGAGGCCTGATCAGAGGGGGAGAAGTATTTTTTACATCGTTTGAGGAAACCTAGACATCTCCCAGCATTTTTGGCGACATCAAATATGTGGTCATTCCAACTTAGGTTGTCATTGGCACACATACCGAGAATGGAAAGTTTTTCATTTTTAACGACGGAAGTGCCATTCATGGATAATGGGGAGGTGTTTGGATTATACTTTAACGATAGCATTGTGTTTTGGAAGCATTAAATTCCACTCTGTTGATTGTTCCACAATTGATGATGCTGTTTGTATCGGAATTTAATGAGTTTAGCAAAAGCTGCCGTTTACGGTGTACAGCCGAAGATCATTGACGTGAATCTGGGAACGAATATGAAAAGCAGATAGTACTGCCGTTAGCAAAGGCATATATTGGATTAAAAATAGCAGTCAAGAGATCACTGATAAAAATGAAAAAGAGTGTCGGAGACAGAACGGAGCCCTGGGCAGCCCAGCATTTATTTTGTGGATATCAGACTTGAAACCATTCAAGACAACTTGAATTGAACGTTCCGAAAGGTGATTTCTAATCCATTGAAAAAGAGATTCATCAATTCCAACTGCACGTATTTTCAGCAAAAGAGCCTGATGCCAATGCCTTAGAAATATCAAGTGCGACTATCTTGCTGATGTACGCTTTGCTTCCACTTTTCGGTGAGACATGCCATCAAATCTCCAGTGGACCTGTTGCTGCATTCTGCCGATTATTGAGATTATTGAGAAGCTGAGAAATTGGGAAGTTTTCGTGTTTCGAGATATTTCATGCATGAAAAGATGTTGAAGTACTATTGCTACTACACGAGTGTGAAAGTGGATTCGTCCCATTGAAGACTTGACGCACTCAAGTGTAGGCGGGGAAATAGCACAATCTGGAAGTGTTGCACTGGCCGCAAAGTGTGCAGCAAGTAGATGGGACTTATCTATAGAGCTGACAGCTGGAATATCTTTGTAAATGAGCGTTGGGATGGAGGAAGAGGCAGAATTTGTAATGTTTTTGAAGAACGAACAGCAATAAATGTTGCCTCAGCTTGTGGTCATATTGGAATTTTACATGCTTAAAAAAGACGTTGCAGTCATTCTTGGCTTGCCTGAACCTTCCTCTATCGGGTTTATCTTGGATAACCAAAAGAACATATCTCTAACCCTGACAGTCTCTTTATAGCTTGAGTATTCTTAAACTTATTAAACTAATTAAAGTTAAACATAAGCTTCGTAGTAAAATCTGTAACGTCTGACTAAATCTGCCTTTGAAAAGTCGTTACACTTATTTGTGCCGAAAAGTTAATAAATAAATTTATATTTGCCATAACAGTGTCTTCAAAAACCGATTAAAAAACACAAAAGGAAACCACAAACTAGAATGGGTATTTATCAGTTGAATAATTAATCGAAAATCGAGGAACTATAATGAGTTCATTGTTCTTGAAAACGATAACGTTATCATACCTATTTCCTTACCCTCTATTATATTGCAGTCGTGGTCGTTGCCAAATTACTCAAAGAAATATAACTCTTATGTAATGAGACCGCAAGAACAATAAAGTGCTGGCTCCTCGGGGCCTGATTACAACTTGCTGATCATAAAACCGAATTTTTACTTATCAGCAATCGGAAAGTACGCGAGACGATTAGTCTTTGAGTTGCATTCTCTGACGTCATTTCTTACTTAGGGGTGGTGATTGATTCTAGTATAACATACAATACCACTTGGAATACGCAGTTCTACGGAACTAAGATATGGTGAAATGAAGCGAAAGTAAAATCGTAGGCAAGCCATACTCATCGTGCCTTCAATGTCGCCCATCGGGATCCTCCCCACAGCATAGCGGTCTGGCAGCAACAGTGCGACTAATCGCAGAAAGGAAAGACGGACGCATCAGCTGATACCAAGGTTTAGCACTTGTAGTGATCGGAAACATGGCGAAACAAGCTTCTACTTGACGCAGTTTCCAGCGAGTCATAGCTGCTATAGGAAGTACTTCTTTCAACGGAAGCACGAGACTATTCCATATTGCCCTCGATGTATAGTAACTCAGAGAATGTAGAACACGAGTTTTTTCACTCTCCGCGTTACGAAAATGAAAGAGTGGTTCCGCCAGGGTAAAATTCAAGGTGTTTTTAGCCGGTAAAAATAAAGCACTACTGCTGAAATAGGGCCGACGGAGCCTATGTAAGGTTTTCACCTTCCTACGCTAAAACAAAAAATAAAAAAATTTAAGTTACATCCAAAATGTTTAAAAAAGATTCATTCACTGATTTTCAGAGAAAACCATTTCACAGCGTTATCTTCCATGGACTTGATGATAAAAAATGCTGTACAGAACTTTTTGTAGACATAACCACAAAATTATTTTGGATAAATTCATCCATATGGTATTTCGTGGTTTCATCTTAGACTGGTTTACATGGTATCTTAAGAAAAAAACTAAAAATTATATTCTTGGTGAACCCAAGATCATGAACCTCGGCGCTCCACAAGGATAAGTCATTGGTCCTCTAATGTTTTTAATAAATGTAAACTCATGCTTTAGTCTTCCATTTGCAGACAAGCCACGTATTGTGGTGACAAAAATGTTAAGAGTATTTCTGGAAAAAATCCAATGCCAATCTATTTTGACAATTTCTTTGAGCTATTACGACTGTTGAAAGATGAATGTTTTAGGTCTATAGGTACAACCAGCGAGAGCAGAACAAAAAAGTGTCCATTAAAATTAAATAAGAAATTCACCGAAGAGAAAATGGGCCATTTCGAACATAAACACGATGTGAACACTGGAATACTGGATCGTGGGCACGAGTCCTCGAAGGATTTCATGCCAAATAGTTTAGCCTCCTCTGTAGTTAAAACCCCAAAGCATCCACATTCTAGAAGAATCATTCCTATCCAAATCACTACATGGAATATACCCTAGCCTTCTTCCTTTCCTAGACAAAGAGGGAGCCTTTAATAACATACAGATTGAAGCTATTCATAAATGTCCGATCAAGTTGGGTATAGAGGGATCTATTAGCCAATGGATAGTCTTTATGCTCAGAACAAGAATTATTCAGGCTGCACTAGGGAACAGTCACTTAAGCAGATTACTACATAGAGGAGCGCCACAGGGTAGCGTTATATCTCCTCAATAAAGGCTAAATGTTATGAACAAAATTCTTGCAAAACCAGACAGAGAAGGAGTCAAAGTGATCGCATATGCGGTGATACTAGATACATTGAGGCTGATCTACATGAGGTGAATATCTGGGCCGAAAGCTGTAGCCTTGGTGTCAACCCGAGCAAAATTCAATTGATGCTACTCACTATCAAAACTAAAATACCAGATTTTACCCCTCACTGTCTTAATTGTCAACCGCTCACACTATCCTCCAGCGCTAGGTATCTGAATGTCATGTTTGAACCAAAACTTAAAAAATGAAATTAAAAAGGCTCCAAAGAACAGCCAATATAGGCACCACGGTCGCATTGAGGTCGGCCCCAAAGGATGCCTTTATAGTACTCATACATCTTCTACTTTTCGACCGATGTACACACAAAATATACCTCACTATGCAGCGTAGTCAGACTTGAATCAGGTTGCTGGACTGGACGACCTTAACGCCACATTAACATCCTGTACTCGTTACTAAACGGCATGGTCATGTTTCCAATCGACTTCATCATACCCAAACTAAACTTCAAGAAAAACTTTCAAGTTGAGATGAGCTGTGGTCTGGGGATCGGTGTATACTTTGAATCACTGAAAATATCATTATCATACCCCTTGCCCTATTTTTCCTCGTCTTCCAGGCAGAACTACGTTCAATCAGAGAAGCTTGTACGCAAGTCGTGCATGACACATCACATAAACCAAACACTGCTATTCTCATAGATAGCCAAGCTATTCTACCTTCCATATCCTCCAAACTGGAACAGGAGTACCGTAACGAGCTTGCCCGCATGGGTTCCAGGGCACAGTGACATAAAAGTAAACATGGGTGTAGATTAACTGGCCAAGCAGGGCTCACTTGCGCCAAGGGTCTAAATCCCACTAGAATCAGTGAAAGGACAAGCACATTTACACTTCCTACAGAAGGTCAACCTCCAATGGACTTATAACCGACTTACAATAAGAAAAGGGTAAACAAATCCGCCCAGATATCGCCAGAATCACGGCGGTAATCACAGGGCATTAGACAAATTAGGTATCCCTTACGACCCCCACTACCGCAGTTGCGGGAATGAAAATGAAAATGAGAATGAAACTCTCTCTCATTTCATCTGCAAATGTCCGCTCTAACAAGAGCGAGACTCGGTGCACTAAACCAACCATTTTTAGACGACCTTAATGACATTTCGGGTAAAGGAATAAAAGATCTAATCCATTTTCTTAACTCTACAGGCTGGATCTATTCACCGACTGTCTCACATCCTCAACAACACATGTCACCAACCAGGTCAGATGAGTCGTGGTAACAAAAAGGCACATTCTAGTTCTAATTGGGTTCATGGAGAACCGCCACTTCCACCTACCTATGCTTGGAAGTTCTCTAATGTTGCTTCTGAAAAAAAAAGATGGATTTACTTGATTTTCAGTTTAAATAATATTATCGGCACTATTTACGAAACTACACCATAAATAAAACGGTCTCAGAACGTTCAATCACAGTAAGTGTTTCAACCGCAAAGGACCCCACTTTCCGACGACGATGAATCCACGAAAATGATTTTTGTGTCAGAAATGGATAAGTGCGCAGAAGAAAATTATTTCAAAATTGCACATATTAGTAAATATATATTTTACCATTGTACCAGCTTGGTAACAGTTGTTTAAACTAAACTATTATTTCTGTTGCTGAACATTTGTATTCGAAGCAACCTTATGGAATTCGCTCAAGAATTGCCGCTCAGTAAATGAGCACAACCCTGCGGGTCTGACACACGAAGGGGTTCCACTGGTACTGACAGAAATGGCACCTTACACGATATGATTGGCATTTTACATGCACAATATAAAGGCTTACATATTGTCCATATCAATGCATAAAGTTTATACCCAAAAATTGACGAGTTTCGGTACTTGTTTGTATAGTAGGTTCGAATATTGATATTATATGTGTGACTGAAACTTAGTCAAAATTCCCAAAATTCGTGACAAAGTTTCCTTTTTAGATGGTTACAGGCTTTACCAGTCCGATAGATCATTTCGTGTGGGTGGTGGCGTTGCAAGTTATGTTAGTTTTGGTATAAAATGTAAATTTATGTGTAAGTCTGAATCTGGTTAGCTGATTGATTATTTATTTATTAATGTTGTGTGCGACACTGCAAATCTTCTCATAGGCGCTGTGTACAGACCAAACAGTAATATAAACTTTAACCATCTATTCGACACACTGGAACAGTTGTCATGTTACACGCCCCATATTGTTATCTGTTATGATCTTAACTGTAACTTACTTGACGCTTCCAAATCCGCTGACCTATCTGACTTAATGATGTCGCTAAATCTCTTCGCGGTAAATAATACCTTACCCACTCATCATTCAAACAATCCCAGTACACTGCTTGATCTCTTGTTCACTAGCGACTTAGGCAAAACACTCCTCTAAAACCACCTCCCTGATGCAGGCTTTTCAAATCATGAACTACTGTATTCAACTTTAGTTTTCCATAAATGCTCTCATACTGATACCCACCACTATAGGAACTTTACAAATATTGATTGCGTTCGTCTCCTGAAAGATCTGCGGAGTTCTAACTTGAACGAAATCTTCTACACGTCTTCTGTCGACCAAGTAGTTGTTTTTTTCAAGGAGTTTTAAATAGGCTTTTTGACATACATGTAAAAACCAAAAAGATACAATTTAGTTCCCCATCTTGGATGGCCCACACAAAGTACTGGAAGCGATATAAATTGGTAAGACTACACGGTATGTATCGACAACTTCGAAATAAGGTGGTCTGTGAGGTATGAAAGGCAAAAGTACGTTTTTATAAACACAAACTTGAAAAATCTTTGGAAAAATCTGCGACAAATAGGAACTGGCAAACAGGAGCATAAGCTTCCAGATGACTTGGATTGCAATGCACTCAACCGAATATTTACATCATACCCCTCGTCCAACTCTTCTGATGTAAATTTGACGTTTGAGCAATCAATTGGTGGCAAAAGAAAGTTTTTCTTTTCTCAGTGTCTCAGGCCGTATTGTCAGTGAAGTCAAATGCAACAGGGTTAGATGGGATACACCTTAAATTTCTTAAACTATCATTGCCCGTCATTCTTCTCGTATAACACTCATTTTCAATACCATTTTAACTACCTCTGTGTATCCCAACGAATGGAAAAAAGTCAAGTTCGTGCCCATACCAAAAAAAGCCAATAGTAACTTATCTAAATACAGACCAATCGCAATTCTGCCTTAACTTTCTAAGATATTTGAGAAAGCTCTATTTGCACAATTAATAATCCAACTCCTCGCAGAACATCAGCTAAGCTCGTGCCAGTCGGGTTTTCGAAGAAACCGAAGCTGCAAAACCGCTCTCTTATTTACCACCGATGAGATTCGAAATGGTCTCGATCGAAATGAACTTACCATTTTAGCCCGTCTCGATTTCTAAAAAGTTTTCGATACGGTAAGCCACGCACGCTTGTGTTCTAAACTTATAAGCCATTTTAATTTGTCCACCCCTTCGGCAACTGGTAGACAACAATCCGTAGTCGTTGGAGATCGAGCACCTGAAATGTTACCGATGACAACTGGTGTACCGCATGGGTCTATACTCTGGCCAAATCTTTTTTCAATATATGTGAACGAGCTCCCAAATGTTGTACAACACTGCAGCGTCCATATGTACGCAGAAAATGTGCAACTACGAGTATATACTTATACAAAGTCCTATATGATTGGTAGAATCTACGCACTAAAAATGAATGAAGATCTCCGTAATATCCTCAACTTGGCGCAGGCTAATAACTTTTTCCTAAACCCGGAATAACATAGATCTGACCTCTTTTCCATTGCTGTAGCTAAGGGACTCAGATATCGAATATGTTGAGTCTGTTCGAAATCTAGGTATTACCTTTAATCGTACATTATCGCGGGACGTTCATATCACAGATCACAACAATTGGAAAAGTTTATGGCTGCCTCCGTCTTCTCTGGGCTGCACGTGCCTATACAACTACAAAAACGAAAATATTTCTAGCAAAAACTTTACTACTGCCAATTTTATTAAACTCTTGTGAATTATTTGGTAAACAATATTGCACGATACATATATAACCTGCGTATATACGACCATGTTTCGTCATATACCAAACCAATCTTTGGATGTTCATTTGAAAATGTATTGCAATACTTCTCATAGACTTGTATTTACGACATTATTCAAACACAACAACCAGGCTATCTTTACAGTAAGCTGAGGTTCCCTGTATCAGAAAGACAGTTCTTAGTTCATGCCACTCGCTTATGGAACTCCCTTCCGATGGAACTGTAAAGGATAAGAAACGCAAAGCACTTCAAAAAATAACTCCTTACATATTTGGCCATTGATCACAACTAATTTACCTTTTTAATAAAAAAAATAAAAAAAAATAAAAATAAATGGGTTGAAGACACTCACAAAACGTGAATAAAAGCCGAAGGCCTTAAAGTTACAGAAAACTAACACCCAACAAATTAAAGCCTTTTTATTCTTATATTTGTACAAGTATGCTTATTATCAATTTTCCGTATAAAGGAAGTCTTCCTTCGATGCTCTTGTATTCCCTGAAATTCTCATACCCCATCAACATCTGCACTCTCGAAAATTAGTGTATAAAAATATCTCTCCAGAACCAATTACTATGCACTTCCCCGACACCCACTATTCATTTCAGCTTTTCTTTTTAAAACCAACACTCATTGTTAAATCTCTCACAAAACACTCTCTGACAGCAAAGGGAAAATATTAAAAAAAAAAACAAATAAGCAGATTGCCATGAAAAGAAAATCAAAAATCATTTCAAATTCCTCCCGATTCTTTCGTTCCTTTCTTTCCGTTTTATAAAATTTACTATCATACATACAACTACCGAGCTACGTTTGCAAACATTTTTTTTCCTCTCTATCAAAGTGTTTCATTAAATCATATTTTCCAAGCAGAAAAATACACAAAAAAAAGGAATAAGAAAAGCCGAACATACCTAGTTTATGGGAGAAAGAAAATAAAGAAAAAACCGTTAAAGGTATGAAAACAAGGGGTAGAGGCAGGGGATAAGGAAACCTTTCCATATTCAAAGGTAGCTCAACTAAATTGGATATTTTTCCATTCACCAATCTGGACAAGCATCAAGTGCGACTTGAACGTCATCCAAGCTATAGCATGCATCCATCCCACAGCTGGGCTATATCTCTAAATAAGAGAGCAGTTGCAGTAGAGCTTCAACTACAAAAACTATGTAAAAATTCAACACAATCCCCGAGGTTGAAAGGTTTTACCGGAACAGTTTCATTTCTCCTATTTCCTCCTGACTGTACCTCAATTTTTCTTTATGCTTGAGAAAAAAAAAAAAAAAAACAACACCACCCACTACCCAAAAAATCGAAAAAAAAAAACCAAAAGATAACTCCACCAAGAGTGCAGTGAAAAGAAAACACCGAAAAAAAAACATCAAAAACTTCAACCACCCTCGATAACCAACCCTTCAATTTAGGTAGCGTTCTAAACGCCGCTACCTTTGAGGAGCTCAATATTTTGCTACCACACCAAATGCTTAAGTGATGTGTTAGTTGGTATGCAATGATGAAGTCTGAGGCATAAGAAATGTTTCAGGGTGGCACGAAAACAAAAAGGAAAGGGAAGAGATTTTTGTTCGGCCTTCCTGCAAGCTGGCTTCGATTGTGTTCGGATGGATGGTACGAAATTAAATGTCTAAGTATGCGGAATCAAAAGGAAACGTTCTAGCTACCGGAAATGGTAAAAGGCAAATCAGAAAACCAACAGGAAATAGACGTTTTTTTTGGACTAAAAGGGCGAATTGGTCGATAAAGCAAAGATTTACCTTCAAAAGGAATGAAAATTTCCAGATGGATACCTATGGTGGTCTGCAAGTGGACTAGTTTTAATTAAAAGAGTTTGTGTTAGGAGGAAGTGCAAAGAGCTTCGGCTTTGGATTACAGAAATGCAAGCAAATGAAATGATTAAAATAAATCCAAGCATTGTAGAAGACCACGGAAAGGTGAGATCTAAACAGAACTTGACAGATATCTCGAGTTTAAATCGTCTTACGGGGGAGTTGCTGAAGTTGAGAATATACTGTGTGGTCCGGTCGGGGTTCTGATTCATTGGTTCTTGTTATGAAAAAAATCTTATGGAAAGGAGGATCTATCTTCAACAACCACTGGTCTAAAAAATTCAAACTTTTGGTGCATAAGTTAGGTCGCTCTCTGCATATACGTTATTGTTTTAACTGATTTTACATAGCCAATTCGGCACTATGTCTCATTGGTCTAGTAGCTGATGACACGTCTGGGTACTTGACAGTGTGTTAAGACTTGGTTATGATACCTTTTATGTCAGTGAAAAAAAAAATATCAATCACCTACATGATCTTTCGCTTCCGTCTAAATCATTGCTATAGCAAAGGGCAAATGTCTGGATCCTTTAACCCAACCTAATAGGAGTCGCACACATGATACATAACAGATATGTGGAACCTAAATAATATTCTCTTATTAATGGTGTGAAATTTCGACGCTGAGATACAAAAGTAGGTTTTCCACACACGTAACAAAACCTGTCCGGGTTTCTGTTTCCTATTGCTGCAAGGGCGTAGCACCTACAACAATTTGAATCGGTATACCAGAATGGATCGGGAATTCAGAGTGGATGTCGCAAATATACGCGGGCTAAGAAGTAATCACTTCTGTACGTACATCCATATCTGTAAATACAGGCTAGCTACTTCCTCTCTTAAAGAAACACAGATAGATCCCCGCCCACACCGCTCAGATTACTCAAATCGGAAGCTACCTGGCTACGAATTACTTTCATTATTCGTTTTTCACTGGTGTCTCGCCATTTGCGTGCGTAGTAATGCAGCCTATCAAACTCCACCACAATGTAGTGCATGTTACAATCCAGTATTCAATTTCCTGTGGTTAAAATTTCATCTCCGTAAGCAAATTATTCACTGGTGCTTTATTTATAGAAGCACGAAACTGGGCAGCAATTCAACCTTTAACCAGTTCGATACACTGTCTGACTCCATACAAAGAATTGTATCCCTGTGCCCTCTTACTGAAATCATTACTGCCGACGATTTTAATAAACACAATTTTGGATGGCTTCGACGGTATGTTGTGATTTTCGCGCGTTACGCTTACCAGGCGTTTACAGTCAAACCGCCAACACCCTGAACTAGTTTCTAACTTCTCACCCTGATAAGTACACCATTGATGCGCTCTCCCCTCCAGGCTCGTCGGAGCACTGTGTTATATCAGCTCATTTCTCGTACACTTAGAAAAGAAAAAATAAAAGAATTGTATGGCAATACGAGAAAGTCAATTGGAGCGGACTTAACACAATCTTTAGGAATTTTAGCTGGTGGTTATGTTTCCTCGGAAACGACGAGCAGCATCCAGCTGGAGATACAATATGATCACTGAAACTATTCTCTTTGGAATGAGATCCTTTGTCCCTCATCGGATAAAGAGTATCAAACCAAAAGAAAAGGCATGGTGCGACTCGAGCTGTAAAAGGGCTGTCAAGGTTAGAAAAATGTTTCTTCGATCCTATAAGACTAACCCGACAGAGAAAAACCGGAAAAAAATTCAAATGAGCCTGAAATGACCGCAACGTCATGTGAAATTTCAATACGACCAAAAGCTGAGGCTAAAAATACTACAATGTCCCAAAGGTAGTAAAAATTGTTGGTCGTTCGTCAAAAACATTAAAAATTCTGCCTCATCCTCCATTCCAACGCTGATTTATAATGGCATTCCAGCTCTCAGCTCTTTGGACAAGGCCTATCTGATTTCTGCACATTTTGCGGCCAGCTTAACACTTCCAGATTGTGCTTTGTCTCGCCTACACTTGAGTGCGTCAAATCTCCAATGGGACGAATCCACTTTCGCACTCGTGTAGTAGCAAGAGTACTTAAAGATCTTAACTTTGACAAACCCACTGGTCCAGATGGTATATCTCCTTTCTTCGCAACATGTTGTTCCTAAACGCTGGCATAACCACTGCGTAAGCTTTTTCATCAATCCTACACTTCCCGAGCAGATGGAGAACAGCATTTGTCCAGCCCGTCCCTAAAAAAGGCAAATTATCTTCACTCTCCTCCTACAGATCCATTGCACTGACGTCCCTTCTTTCCAAGGTCATGGAAACGCAGATAAATCGTCAGCTAATGAAATATTTCGAAACACGAAAACTTCTCAATGACGGGCAGTACGGTTTTCGTTGCAACGGCTCTAGTGGTGATTTGATGGTATGTCTCACCGAAAAGTGGAAGCAAATCGTACAACAATCTGGTGAAAACTTGATAGTTACACTTGAAATTTTTAATGCATTTGACAGAGTTTGGCATCAGGCTCTTTTGTCGAAAATGCGTCCATTTGGGATCGATGACTCTTTTCTTCAATGGATTAGAAAAACTACCTTTCGGAACGTTCAGTTCAAATTGTCATAGATGGCTTCAGGTCTGATATTCACAAAATAAATACTAATGTGCCACAGGGCTCCGATCTGTCTCCGACACTCTTTTTAATTTTCATCAATGATCTCTTGTCTGCTACTTATAATTCAATATATTTCTTTGCTAACAAGAGTATTCTCTGTTTTTCATATTGGTACTGCAATAAGTCAGATGCTCCTTAAACCTCTCTGTGCCTAATAGATACATAGAATTCAAAACCACACGATAAAACTCATAGGTGATGCCAATATTACACAGTCAATTGACACCCTTGAACACCGACGTAATGTGCTCTATAAGGTGATTTTTTAAATGCGAACAACTAGCGGAAGTTCTTAACTGTTCAAAGCAGACGTAACAGCCATCCAAGAAATATAGTGGAATGAGAAAAGTGATGTCAACTTCGAAAGCTGTTACAAACAACATAGGATGACTGCGGGGACAAGTCTTTTGCTTCAGGCATGTAAGCGAATGCCTGACATCGATTCGCATAAATTAATTAAATTCGCCAACATAAGCCTCATAAACGCCATTAGGGTGTTGGAGAGTAGAAATACGACCTTACCAAGAACTGCTTCTACCAGATTCTCGAACAAACCAACGTGCAATGCCTTAAATTCGAAATCGTCCGTAATGTCAAGCTAAGCGAGTAGGGCATCCTATGTAATACTGTCGGAAAGTACAACCTTCACGATATTACCTATACAACCCGACGCAGGCTTATTGATTTTATAGCCGGACGTAATGTAACTATATTCAACACACGGTTTGCAAACCTTGACATCCATAAAGGAAATTGCGATTGATGCAAGGCACCCCTCTGTTGGTTTGAATGCCCGAACATTACGTCCAACTAACATCGGATCCGGCCATTATCTTTTACAGCCAACATGTGAATGTCCGTAAAAGCCAGCAATTTATTGTTAGGAAATTTAGCAACAAACCGGTTCAATCGTAAGAGACCGCCAGTGACATTTTCCGATAGACTTTGATGACGAATGCCGTCCGGAAAATTTAGAAAAATAGCGAATGTACAGCTCTGCAGAAAATAATGAGACGGGCTAGCGATCTCTAAGAGCAGAAGAGAATGAACAAATAAAGAGCACGAGAAGAACCTAATCGAGACCTTAGTGTGGTGCTATCCCAAAAATGGAGTTCGAGAGTTTTACATATGAGAACGTCAGGTTTTGGAATACCTGCCAAGATCATACGACTGCGCAAGGTGACAATGGAGAATGCACGCTGGTCTTTACTGACAAGTCGTTCCTTAGGCATGATACGTCTTTCGCTGGATTCTCCGATAGCTTTGAAATCAATCACTTCCACGGCAGCTAACCACATAAAGCGGAAGATATGTATCCTCATCTATGTATAATCGAGTTGAAGAACGATTCGAAATTTAAGCACCCAGCCATTGTCCATGAATGGAACTTGCATTTTCGAAAACGAAAAAATTTCCATTCTCGGTATGTGTATCAATGACAACTTACGTTGGGATGACCACATGACCACATGTCATCAAAAATCCTAGGAAATGTCTAGGTTGCCTTAAGCAATGTAAGAAATAATTCATCCACTCTGAGGAAGCCTCAATACCTAAAGAAATCATCCGCAAAAACTTGGAGCGCAATGCCCACATGGTTAGGTGCTCCTACAACGTATTTGCACCTGCTAGATAGATTTAAAAACTTTGTGATATCACTCAATCAATTGACAGTCCTGAACACAGACGAAATGTCTCCTGTCTCACTTTGCTCTATCACTATTTCCGTCAGTATCATTTTTCCTTTAAAACCTTCAACCGTAACACCGCAAGACGGAATGCCTTGCCTAGCTCTCTATTTTCTATTCATTATAGCTTGCAAACATTTAAGACCAACGTGCGTCGGTACCTCTCATTTTGAGGCACTAATAATTCCTTGAGTGCGGGCTAAAAAAATAAAAAACAGAGCTAGACTGTAATAAAGTGATGATTAGAATCAATGTGGACACCTCTATTAACACTTGTTCTATCTGGGTGATTGATTAGGCGTAGCCAACTTTTGTGCGTATCTAGATGTTGAAATCAAGTGATCCTTACTGTCCGAAAGCGATCAATTCATCGGTCGATAGTCGGGTTACCCACCTTCATGTTAGAGCCGCCTAGCAAAGTTTTTGCATCCTGACTGGAGCAGGGCTCAAATGTTTGCCCATTTGTACATAATTTTCATCACATGGTCCTACTCTGGACAACCTTTGTAGCGTGGGTACAAACAAAACTAATGGTGAAATGCTACACATAAGAGCGAAATAAATGTTTTCACATATAATGTCCTGGGTGCCAAGGAATAGCAGCATTTTCTCAACTGCTAATCTAACCCAAATTTCATGTAGCATATTTCTTAACAAAGGCTACAAATAATGACGTCAGCCTTATAATTTACTTGGAAATATTCCAGGCGTGTACCTTTTTATCGGTAATATATCTGCAAAACATTTTTGAGATATAACTATTAGTTAGGTTCGAAGGCCTATACGCAACATTATACAGTGAGTTATTTCCCCTCACACACATGTTCACTAGCCAACGCATGTAAAGTAACTATCCAGAGACTCTATTCGTAGTCTGAGTATCGAAAAGTTCTGGACAGTGACAAAGATAGCTCTAACCACCAGCGGACAAGCAATCAGACTCTCTATATAATCGCACCTTGCCCACTGAATCGAAATATAAAGTAGACACCTGTCAAACACTAGCCGATGTAACTATGTAGATAAAATCCAAATCAGTTCCCAATTGATTTATTAATTTTTGATATTTGAACACGATTGAGCTCAGAGAATAGGAAGGTAAAGAACGTATACTCGTGTATTATGAAGCCAAAGAAAAACCAGGCTGTGTTGGTGCCCCTAGGCTATCTACTGTATCCGACAACTCCAGTTTAAGGAAAAACCATGTCGACTTAGAAATTGAATGCCAATTCGATCTAGAGGAGAACAACGACGCACAAAATACTTGCATACTCATGTATGTTATGTTTATGTGAAATATAAAGATAAAATTTTCATAGATTAAATAATTCTATCTACCTAGTCTTGCCATAAGTTCTGTTACACAATTTCCAGCGCTTATCGTTCAAAGCTTCTTGCGGCAATAGAACCGATCAGTGAAGAATACTAGTCAGTCTGTTTTCAGTTTGCAAACTATTAACATGGAGTCGCGGTAATAGCGTTGCATAAGTGCGAAAAGAGTGCTGGCCAAATTTTCGAGTTGCTAAAAGCACTCGGAATATCGAGAATATTCGTTTATTGCTCTCTTCCGCGAATTGTCTGGAGTAAAGGAGAAGCCAAGAAGTGGTCGCCCGCGCGTCATCCGTACGAATGCAATAATAAAGGCAGTGCGTGAACGAATTCGGAGAAATCCCCTTAGGAAGTAGAAGATCACGTCCAAGGAATTGGATATATCAACCAGATCCATGATTCGGGATGATCTGCATATAAAAGCCTATCGTCCGTCCACGGTCCATCATCTAACTCCTCATCTAAGAAAAATTAGGCTGGAAAGATTCAAGCGACTTTTGCAGTGGCAAGCGGACATTGGCCATGAAAGCATTCTGTTTAGGGATGAGAAAACTTTTACCGTGGAACAAGTTTTCAACAAACAAAATGACAAAATTTATGCCACTTCATCCGTAGTTTCCGTAATGGTTTGGTGGGGGGTCTCTCACCATGGCGTCACATCCCTCCATTTCTGTGAAAAAGCCTTAAAAACTAGTGCAAACGATTACCACGAAGATGTGCTAGAAGGTGTTGTGAAGGGTTTGACCAATACCCTTTTCAATGGATACAGATGGATCTCCAACAGGACTCTGTTCCAGCGCACAAAGCCAAAATCACGAAGGAGTGGCTCTGAGTGGCTCCTAGCTTTATAGCAGCAGAAGATTGGCCGTCGGGGAGTCCAGATCTGAATTCACCGGATTATGGTTTGTGGTCAGAATTGGAGAACATGACCTGCAAGACTCTCTACAGAAATATGGAAAGCCTTAAAACAGTACTAACCAGAGCAGAGTCCACGATCTCCATGGAAACCGTACGTGTCTCTATAGAACAATTCCAAACGGTGTGGAAGCGTGAGTGAATCCAATTTTTTTTTAATAATCAATATTGTGGTCTAATAAATGTAACAATTTTGAATACAATAAGTTTACTTTTTTTTAGTGTTTTATATTTATAACAGAACTTATGGCAGGATTAGGTAGATGTTTTTGGACACAATTTAATAGAAGATCTTGTTGTTTAAGCAATTCTAGAAATGAAATGGCATTCTCGGCAATAGTTTCGTTGAATTGATCTCTAGTTTAGAGACCTCTTTCGGGGCTGCTTTATGTCGATGCATGGATGTAACTCCCTCTTATCAGTATCATGGTGTTCTTTTTAGATTTCTTTTCCCAGGATATCATAACCGTTGAAGGGCGAATTGCTTCCTCACGTTAGCTCCCACCAACTACTGGGAGATTTGATTAGAGTAATCACCACTCAGGATCTCCATCTAGCCCATACGAGTATATGTATGTGTACATTAAATTCATGATGACCACATCTCCACAGAATTACTACATTTCCTACCAGTTAAAACGTACGACGTCGATTCTTCAATTCTGATTTAAAATTTAAAAGAGGAATGAAAATTGCTCACATAAGCTTCAGTATGAGTAGGAAGGTTACTGACTGCAAGTAGGATTCCATATCCATCCACCAACCCCTAGAGCAGCTCCGACGAGCAGCATCCTCTATATTAAATTCTCTATCTCTCTACCATAAGTCAAGGATAAATTGCTCCCCATATGCTTCTCACATTCATTTACAGAGTTGTTCGGCTTCTTCTTCTACAATCTAGGCGTCTAATAAATTCTCATATCCAATTAAAATTGTTGGCTGGAAAATCCCTTACAGTAAAAGAAGATGAATCTTCAGCTAATCGAATCTGGAAGCGTTCTTGTGTAAGGCGTACGAGTATGGTATATCCGCACTTGCCAAAAGAGAGAAATGCACATGACCACTATTTGAATAAGTTTAAGTCATCAGAACTAAATCAAAATTAAGAAGTTTTTGGATGGGATTTTGATTTGTAAATCACTCAAGCCACTTAGACAAACTTCTGCACTCAACTGCTGTTGGCAGAACGATTCGATGGGGCGGAATTCAGAAGGGTTAAAGTTTGCCTTTTTTTACATGCCTTGGTTATGCAAATAAAGTTTGATTTTTCAACTCACCACTTCCGGGTTGTGGCGGTTTTGTTTGGACACGTGTAATTCATATTCTGTAGCCATCGAAACCGGATTTCATTTTACTGAAAATGTTGATCTATCTATGAAAGAGACCCTAGAAACTGTACGAAGTATATTCCACGGTTGCGAGTTCCATTTACTTGAATTGGTAATTTTTCTTCGATATCGGTGAAAGCGAGGTCATAGATAATATAACTTGAAAATTCACTTAGATGCTTAATTGAGGCGGCAATGAACTGGAGGACCAGCCAAGAAGTGACAATAATTTCAATGAAAATTCACACATTTAGAAATCTGCACTCTAATCATTGCATGCTCGTGCATCAATAACGACTTCAGAATGTATTGAAACAACCTCGCAGCTATTGCAACGTCATAAAGCAGCCGAAGCAGAATCTGTTTCAAACACCCAAATATAGGTTGATTTCGCAGTATGTCCACGCCGAAAAACGCGACTTTGTAAACTGATTTATGAAATCGTATTGCGAGACACCTATGCTGATGAATTACCAGATTCAATTTGGTTGCAACGTCTACTCTAGTACAACAAAAATTTTCCAGAGTTAGCTGAACGATGGACAAAATCAAATTCGGCTAATCTTACACGAGGTCGACGAACGACTTGGTGTTCCAAATAATATTCTCGCTTCCAACCATTACGCACACGTTTAGCTGGCGTTTATACATCTTATAGTGGGGAGAGCCCGGTTTAGATACCCCAAATAGTTAGGTTTAAGATACCAACTTGGACTCACAAACGGACATTAGTGCAGGAGATGGAGCCAATAAAAAATTTCACCAGCTCTGTAATCTACGTCAATTTATCACAATGGTGACGTTTCATTCTGCAACCGATTGATTCTCAAATCATTTTACAAATATTCACAAAATCAAAAAAAGGAGAATGACTAGACACATACTCAATAGACTGATAGAAGCAACAGCGGATCTTTGCCACCCTGGTGAATTAACTGCTTGTCACCATTCGCACTGCTTCCACTCGGAAAGTACTTTACCATTAGCCTTAGCCTTGCATCGATGGACAACTGGACAACTAACTCTCTAAAGCAAACATAAAAGCGATACGATTTTGAAATCATAGTAGGTGGATTTAACGTCAAGGTAGATGAAGAGAGTACCTTTGGTCCGATTATAGGAAAATTCAGTCGCCACGACAACTCCTTTGATGTACTAGGTTCCAACGCCTTGACATACATAGAGGCACAAGCCCGTCTGTACCTGACTAGCCCACAACCAGATCAACAATCTTTAGACAGATGGAAAGCATTCGATCGGTGTCTTGGATGTACGCGAGTTCCGAGGAAATAACATCGATCTTGCAGCCATACCACAAGTCACAGCTCAACATAAAAACAAAAATGTACAGCAACATTCCATTCTCCGGAACTTACTCTGACGGATATTTGAACAAATCCCCTTGATCGGCGATAAGTGGAAAAATACATATCTTCTTCTTTATGTGTACTGCAGCAGAAGAAGGATCAGTGGATATTGAATGGAGGACACATTATATAGAGCCACCAAGCATTTAGATGTAAAATTAGATACCAAATTAGGTGGGAGAACCGACAATTCTTTAAGGTGTTTGGACGCCCGCCAATGATATGAAAACTTTCGCAGTGACGTAAACAATGATTTAATGACAGATATACAGAACATACTAATCATTATACTAGTCGTTATAACTGGCAAACATTTAAGACCAGTGCGCGTCGGTATCTCTTATTTCTTCCTCTCCACAGCCACCACAATGCTGCTCCAAGGGGGCATACCTCAACAAGTCAGGCCCTGACCTGAGGGAGGGCTCCTGACTCCCAGATACCACGATTTAAGTCCTGGTAAAGACTACCGGGTCCTGCCGCCAACAAGACCTATGATTGTCAGCTTGTAACTGGTGAAATCGTAGTAATTTTCAGAGTCATAAAGAAAATGTTTACGGAAAGATCAGTACTTTTCTCTGCCTACGAAGTGAAACTCATTTCCTAGCATTTACATTGCCAGCAATATCTTCTGTTAGAGTGTCATGCTGCTAGCAACACTGCCTTAAGCTTTTGTTGAATTTCACAGAACGGCTTTTTCTATCTTTCATCCAGCATTAACACCAACCCAGCCGCCAAGGTTTGTAACTAGAACGTATAACCTTCTACCGGCTTACAAACCACTTATTCCTTTCATCAAATCATGAACGATGACGAACAACTATAAGCTTTCACAAAAATACGCCACTGGTAATTTTACCAGACTCCAAAGAACGGCCTGTCTCGGCTGCATGGGGACTTTACCCAACACAGCTGGGTCTCTAGACGCGGCGGTGAACCTATCATCCTTTGATGCTCATATGTATATCAAAGACTGAATTCTCAAAACCATACTTTGTTTAAAGAGAAGTAGTTATTGGTGCAACATGCACTGGAGTTTTGGTGACCTTGTACACCCACTGTCTCTTTTGATGCTGGTCTTATGACATTAACAGCAGAACTCTTGCTGCCGAAAAAATACGAAATCGACTTTCCCTGCACCCAGGTGGCTTTAAAACCACTAGCGGTGCTATTGCCTTTCTGGATGACGACAAAATTAAATTTCACTCCTCGTTCAAAACACTTGCGTCTGCCTTCCAAGCAAAGATATGCAAAATTTGATGGCTATAAACTGTACTGTGAAGAATCGGTGGAGCAGGTGAAACATTTGCATTTGTAGCGATAGCTAAGATTTGCTTAAACCCTTGCTAGATCCTCTCACGACTTCTAAGCTCGAGAACGCAAAAATTTGTCGAATGCAGTCAAAAGACTGAACTCACTGAGTCTTGTATAGGTCTCAAAGCACAATGGGATCACAGGAATTGAAATCGCCAATCAGGAATTGAGAAGACAAGGATAAGAGGAGAGTTTTTCGACACCCGTCGTCAGACTATCTGCGTCCTCCGTTAGGGCTTCCATTGACAATTCAGAAGATGACAGGACTCTCCAAATTGCCGACAAACCAAACGAATGTTTCGCGACGTCTTTAAGGGGGCCCGTTGCCCCTCAGAATGAAAGTCTGCAGGTCAATTGACGGCGTTGTGACGAGGAAGTATCATTTTTATAAATGCCTGCGTTTGATGTGAGTATGTGACACAACATCCTACGAGGTTAGCTGCGAAAGCGACGACGACCTTGCTGAGCACTATCTCTGTGAGTGTCCGGTCTATGCTCGCCTCAGGCTGCTGCTACTTGGCGATATGATGTGCTTTATCACTTACTCATCTTTCTAAGAAAGAGGTCTCATTTTCTTGAGTGCACTCTTCTGACAGGAACGAAGAGATCATTTTGCTATCTTCGCTGAAAATAAATAGCAATCTACAATTTCAAAAATGGTACTAGCTTCCAGGTGGTGTAAATATCGTTACTAGCGCCATTTTTTGCATTATCAACGCAGGAACTACAAGATACCTATTCGGTTTAACTCATCTTGTCAAAATACAACGAAGATCGGAGAATTTCGATGCCTAATCAGAGAGAGTTCAGAATTTCACAGCCCGCAAAAGCAAAAAGTTTTATCGGCGTTTTAACAGAACTTATCTGATCCTTTGTCATATACGCATTCGACCACACATCCTAGAATGCGTGCTACAATAAGAACTGTGGCGGCAAATTTGGCGAACTCTTGTTAAACCTGCAAATGAATCAAATTCCAAAACACAATTCGACACCAATGAGTGAGTGTACTGAAACTAACCAACAATGAAACCGCTTAAAGCATTTTGCTTTTGTCAGATGTTGATCAGTTGATTCTCCAGATAACCCGATTGTACCCATTGATGAAACGACTGAGGCAGTTCTCTGAAACACCAAAGTGGTATATCCAAGTGACGTAAAACGGACGACGGATGTTTCGACAATGTGTTTTCAGTGAACACCGAAATTTGTGATAATACGTTGCACTGACTTCATAACCACATTAATACGAAGCAAACATTACCCGTAGGTGGATGCTAAAAATCCGGAAAAGTACTCACGCCGCGCCGGTATCTGCAGGAATCATTCCCTGAAATACAAGAACATTTTAGTCTTTCGTAAAAATTTACTACACGCTTACTTTAAATAAAGTACCAGTGCACTTTAAAAAACGTTTATATCCAACCTTTTCCTGCAAACCAATCCAATTCCAAACCCATAACGTCCGACGTCCTTTTCAACCCCTACGAGTACTTCGAATGTGTTTTCATTTCAACAGGTCATTTTTAATTTCCTGATTTACAGCCCTTTTCTCCGACTAAGTACAACACAGCAGCACAAAAATAAGCCATCACTTATCCCAATTGAAGTCAAATTGAATCTCAGTCTTGAATGGAAGTTAAGGGTAACCAAAGTCATTACAAAACCATCCGTTCAACCGACAAAACACATCAACTAGTTGGTCGCCATATTTTTCCCATTAAATTCGATGGGTCCGGCAACAGCCAGCCTAAAACCAAAATCTTCATCTCATCACAACGGTTCAGTGCGTTACTTTTTAAAATTAAACATCCCAACCGTAAGTCCACTCACCCTCAGGTCTATTCCCTAACACTCTGAAGATAGAAGCAAAAATAAAAAAGGATCCGTCTGAGCTCTTTTAGGTAAATTCAATTGTACACCCTTCTGTTGACACATTGGCCTGTAACCTACTCACCTACTCACACCGGCTAATGCTACCTTACGTCGGTATGAAGACCAAGCCAAGAAAAGGCTCTTACTAGAACCCCTGAAGAACGGGATAAAAAGGATGCTCCACAGGATAAATTGAATAAAAGTTTCTTTTTTTTTCATTTTTCACTTGGCGTCGGTTTTCACTTAAACTGTCGCTTTGGGTAAGTGCTGAAGTTTCGTAACTTTATTTGATGCTTCGACGCCTACTCACACCTTTTTTTTTTTTGTGTATGCTGGTGAATCCTCCCCCGGTTGGCATGTAATTTTTGTAAATGCCTTGAATGGCTGCGGGCTGGTGGCTGATAGCCTAAAGATCTCGGCTGATGCCTCACCTGGCTAACCTTGGTGAGCGGTCAGTTTTTTTCTCGTTTTTTTGTTTTTTTTGTTTTTGTTTTTGTGCTTTCCTTTCAATTTCGGGAGCCAATTTGCAAATAGGTGACTGTCTGCGATGTGGTTTTATCCTTTTTTTTTTTCTGAAAACCCAAGTTCAGTTATTGTTCGGAGTGCTATGAAAGGCTGCCTCAACAAATTTAGTTATCAGTTTTGTTGGTTTGGTTGTCGAGTGAAATGTCGTTTTGGCTGGGGTGGCAATTTATGCAGAGTTTATCAGACGCCGGACGATGATGGAGGGTTTTTGGTTGCCGGTCAGGGCATTGTCAATATTCTTTTTCGTCATGTCATGCTATTGTCATAAGCTTGAGTATTCGTCGAGGATTCCGAAGTGGGTGGTTAAAGAAGTTTATGAAAAAGAAAAAATTGTCTCTATTTTGGGGTCTTGTTAGGGTGGCATGTATTTATATTCAATTTTCTTTTTTTCTTTTTTCTTTTTTCTTTTTTTTTTGTCTTAAAGCGAGCGTAACGGGAAGAGATGGGATTTAACCTTTTCCCGCAGTAGAAAACTACGCACACATGATTGGGTTTTGACACATCATTGGTTTAAGGAAACCTTTTCCAAAGTAATGAGGAAAGAGGCCGGTTACATAAACTACTGAATGAATTTACTCCTTCTGTGGACGGTCTATTTAACATAAGAAGCAAGCACATACTACAATACATATTTCTTACCATTGTTCAATGATTTGAAGATTTTGGGTTATAAAATCTTGAGCCAGATTTATTATTACTATAACTCTTGGGTTTGCGAAAAATATTAGAGTCAATCACTGCCTAGATGAATGCGCAACCTCTTCCAACAGAAAACTCTCATTTTCATCTCAAGAGAACTAACGAATTGATCCTTGAAAAGATAAATTTCTTAATTTGGCATATTATAGTCCAATGTTCGAATGCATACTATTGACAGAGTGCCAGTTAATTTTGAAATGACATTCAATGCCATCAAACAATGTACTTTTTGATGAGTTTGCTAGCGGTATTACTAGTTTTAACGCCCAGGGGCAAGAACACTTGATACATCTTGGACGTTGGCCGCCCGGCGCCAAGAAATGGCAAAGCAGTTTTAAATTAGCCTAAAAAGACTATCCGTATAGCTGACTGTTCATGTCAGAGTCATACCAATATTGAGCAAAGGTTTCTACCGCCATCCATAGGTAACCGATTTTACGTAGTATCAGCCCATTTTGAAGTTCAGAGTTTTAAGTTTCCTCCTTGTTGCTACAAGGCTAATTACAGTTGGAATGATCTCAAGTTTAGCTTGCGGCGATCTTGGTGGATTTCATCCAATAGAACATGGCCTTTTTTCACGATTTTTTACAGGCTGTAGAGATGATGAGGAATAATGAATCGCTTCTGAGTTCTGACATTTTATCCCTCCTACGGTTGTGCTTATACATATATATAAGACCGAACTGTCAACGGAAGTTCTAGCTGACGATGAAGGCAAGATCCCAAGTAATTGTTTTGAAACTTGCCAGTAGGTTCATCCTTTCTGTTGAGTTCAAAGCAGTCTTGGTTCAGGAATCCAGTTTAAAAAAGTTGTAAAAGTTAAAAAAAACATTAAGCGGAGCTTAGGCAGTGGTTTCAGATGTAGAAGTCTTAGGCTATGGTTTTCAAAGGATTTAAGTGCCACACTCCGGTTCAAATTCCAGGCGACTCCAAATCTAGGTATAATAAGGCAAATAGACTTCATATTCCTGCGGCAACCGGAGTTCCGTTGTCATTGTCCAAAAGATTGAAAAGAAATTACGCAAGATCAATACAGCAGTGGAAGTTACTCGTACACCAGTGCGTCAAGAGGAGAACCAGATGTGATAGGATAATCTAATATGCAGCCAAGGACAAGGTAAACTATTCTTTGGAGTCTGCTGAAAGTATGCAGTGAAAGGTTTTCCAATAGACTTGACAACTTTGAACATCGCTGATATTCAGGTGTCTGTAGCAAACGATCCAAATCACTCACTTCCACGGCGTTATCAAGAATTGGGCATCGCTCAGACCACATTGTGGCGTATTTTGCGTAAGGATCTTGGTTTACACCCATATCAAGCTGACTCAAGAACTGAAGCCGATGGACCATTTGAAGCGACGTACGTTCTCCGATTGGGCTCTCTAGAAGATGCGCCAAGATGATGAGTTTCATCGCAAAATCACCTTCAGTGACGAAGCTCATTTTTGGCTCAATGAATTCGTCAAACAGCAAAATATGCGTTGGTCGGGTGAAAATCCACATGTGCTTCATGAATCACCACTTCATCCTCAAAAAATAACTGTTTGGTGCGGTTTGCATGCCAGCGGCGTTATTGGGCCATATTTTTTCGTTGACGATAACGATCATCACGTTACTGTGAATGGTCAGCGTTATTGCGCCATGATCACCGACTATTTTTGGCCCGAATTGGACGACATGGACTTGGACGACATGTGGTTTCAACAGGATGATGCCACAAGCCACACAGCACACGCTACAATCGATTTATTGAAGAGTAAGTATGGTGAGCGTGTTATCTCAAGACATGGGCCAGTCGATTGGCCGCCTCGTTCGTGCGATTTAACGCCGCTTGACTATATAGGGGCGACTTTCCAGGAAGTATACAAATCCATTGATATCATTGGCCCTAATTATGACCTGGACAATCGCGTCTTGGTGCACAACTGCTACATTCGAAATGAAATAGAGAATTGGCGATCCGAAGGCCCTGGTTTCACTCGGTTTAGCGACGAAAATATGGCAAATAATGTCATTGCCAGAGAGGGTGACCTATCCCCGTTCATTTCGAAGGAAGGACTCCACACAATCAATCTTCGACACAATCAGTGTCAAGAAATCAGTGGGGACCGATGGTATTCCGAACATCGTGCTTCGACATCTTCCTCTAGAAGCGGTGGACATCTACACCACCCTGTTTAATAATGCAATGAATAATGCACATTATCCAGCGCATTGGAAAACGGCGGTGGTTCAACCTATCCCCTAAAAGGGAAAGGATATATCCAATCCGGCGAATCTCCGGTCGATAAGTCTCTTTCCGAATATCAGTAAGGTTTTTGAAAAAGTAATCAATAGAGCTCTGCCTACGTGGGTTGAGGACAAACATATAGTTCCGGATAATCAATTCGGTTTTAAGGCGGGACATGATATCTCACATGCCGCGTCTAAACTCGGACACCAGTCCATATCCAATGGAACAAAGGCAAGAAACAGTGCACTGGTGTCTGCCTTGTTGACTTGGAGAAGGCCTTAGACACCGTATGGTTAGAGGGTCTTTTCTATAAGCTGACTAGGCTGGGGATCAGTAAACCACTCTTGTACATTCTTTATAATATGCTAACCAATAGACAGTTCATCGAGAAAAATGGTGATGTGACTTCTGTTGGACTATTTCAAATTAAAAATGGTCTTCGGCAAGGTGCGGTCAATTCGCCGATCCTATTTAACATTTATACAAGCGACTTGATAGGTTCACTTCCCCATACTATTGCGTACGCAGACGATTTGGTAGCGTACAGAACAGGTCCAAAAATCGAGGTCATTAATACTCTCTTGCAGCGTGACTTCGATAAGATAAGACGATTTTGCGATGACTGGAAGTTGAAAATCAACTTTCAGAAGTCGGAAACCATTCTCTTTAGGACGCCGTTGTCTGGAGCCTCTAGGGATACCAGAAAAAATTGGCGAAAGTTCTCGATTATTGGACAGCACGGACAGCCTCTTGCCTGTCGAAATGTAGTCAGATACCTTGGAATCTGGCTAGATCAGTTTCTGTATTTTGACAAAAATGTAGATGCTGCTCTGGCCAGAGCTAAAGGTGCTTTTGCCTTACAAAGAGACTGTTTCATAGCAGCCAACTTGAAGCGAGGGTAAAGGTAATCTGCTACATGGCCCTTATTAGGCCCATGCTGGTATTTGGTTGTCCCGTGTGGTTCAATGTACGAGCAAGCTTAATGGAAAAGATTCGGGTGTTTGAGAGGGCTTACCTTAGGGCCTGTCTTCGCTTGTACAGAACACCAGAGTCGGAGTACAAAAAATTGTATCCTAATGAGGTCCTTTACAACAGGGCGAACCTAATACGAGTGGACAACTTCGTAATTAAGCTGACTCGAAGGCACATTGCAAGAGCAATGACGTCGACGAATAACCTGATATCTGGGGCTTACTACCCCAATTACCTTTACCACGAGAGTGTGCGCTTTGACGGCTTCGTTCCACCGGAAGCATTCCTCTACCTAGATCAGAAAGGGTTGATCCAGGATAGATCAGCGGTGCCGTTAATCTTCCATGTCGCTCGGACAGCTGGGGACAGGCGACTCAACTACGACAGAGACGTCGCACACGGCAGTGTGGATCGCCTCAGGTTCAGTAGGGCGGTGGGGAATCGCGATAAGAGGGAGATCGTTCGGCAGCACCAGCATTTCTGGTGGTTGAATGATGGAGAAGATGTTTCGTCGTCGTTTCCGTCAATTACGGACTAGCCTCACTAATGAGGCAGAGCTGACCAATCTGTTTTCTCTGTAAACAGCGATGGCCAGCTTACATAGGTTTAGGTTAGCATTTAAGAAACATATACATATATCAGTGTATACAAAGGTGTATACTGATATATGTATATGATTGTGTATAACGTCTATGTGTGTTTATGTGTGTATTGTACATTTAGTTTAGGTAGGCTAAGGTTTATTTTAAGTTAGATACTAAGCTTTTATAAAAAATAAAAAAATGTCCATATGCTAAGTTTTTGTAAACAAATTATTTTCTTAGTCAAGTGCGCCTTCAATTTTGTCCACCACATTTTGAAGTGCAGTCTCACAAGATCTCTTTTGTCCATATGTATGATATAGTTTTCGCCTTTTTTCAGGATGGAATAAGCTTGACTGATGAAGCCCTTATTGAGGAAGTTGTCATTTTTACCGAATAAAATCTCCTCTCACTGTTCGCTAAGCATTCGATATATAGGTCAGTCCTACAGTGAAGACTACTTTCGGAGTTGACTGCCAGGCGACTTGAATCTACAAAAGCATGCAGCAGCATATAGTAATCTCATTTGTTACTATAAGCAATGCACATACGATTTACAGTGGAATGTATTAGTTGTTTCAGGACGATGGTATGCTTGGGTAATGCTAAGGTAGCGGAAAACGCTTCCGCACAGCGACGAAAATTGATCTATTGGCCCTTTTTTTCATTACGTATTTAATATTTCAAGGAATTTACTTAGTAGAATGCATACAGCTCCCAAGAAGGCATCTAGCTCTGCCTTATTAACTCAAATGAGAAGTGAAAGTCCTTCAACTCCTGCTCCCCAGAACTGAAACGTCTAGGAACAACATCTAAGATGGCTATATTATAACGAATCTTTTACGATAGCCTGCATATACTTAGAGATCATCAGACTAAGCACGATGTTTACAGGCACATCTCAGCTAATTCTACATCTCGCAAAATCTTCTGTTTTAAGCTAAGATCTTTGATATCAATCTGACCACTGGCAAGCTTTTACCGAAAACTTTTCAAAAGTTACTGTTTGATCCAAGTTTTCTAGCTCAGACTCGGATTTGGATTTGGTTAGGCAAAATCTTGATAAATTTCTGGGAGTACCTTGCACGTTTCCTCGTATTCCAAAGGTGATTCAATCAAGGAGTGCTGATAGCAATTTCACTAGAAGCGTGCTTTATCAAAAATTGGTTCTGCTCTAGGAAATTTAAGTTCATTAGTTCAATGAGAAACAACTCCAAAATTATTCATCAAATTTTCTAAATCTCATGCAACAATCATGATGAAAGTAAAACCAAAAGATAAAATTGAATTAACCATGGCTTGTTGCCTTCATTAATCAAATGCGTATTCCCACAATCAGGATCCTTTCACTAAAATTAAATTACACTTGCATGTGAGGTAAGGCTTCTACACCAGCACAATAATCAATTCCAATAAACCAACCCAAAGTCCCAAGGCTCCACAATCCGACTAACGACTATATGACAATTCGAATTTCGAAATTCATAGTAGAAGAAGGAACAAGAAAACAACAAAATTAAAACACAATAAACACATCAAAGTGGAAAACAATATCTGATTTGCCAAACCAACCCCCAACCTCACCTCGAAAATCTCAATACCAACCAGTGCCGAGTCAGCCATTATTCTGCCGCCTTTTAGCTGTTCAAGGGGGACGATATTCCTTCCGAATTTTATCAAATCATTTCGCAATTTGCCCAAAACAAATAAACTTCTCGCTGAACATTCATCACCAGTGATCACCACATCTGCTTTACATATTCAGAGCATCAGCTCCAGCTTAGCTTAGCTACAGTCTCCCTTCTAAAGTGCGACACCGGGTCGCCACCCGCCAATAGACTTTCAATCAAACTTTCCAGCAAAGCTTCAAAATTCAGGTCGTTTCTGAGTTTGATAGAAAAAAAAAAGGAAAAAAAAAGTCATCAGAATTGCCACTGCTAGCACCAATTCACCCCCAAGTACCTAACTCCCAACACCCCAACACCCCTACATCTAAACAGATGAACACCCAGCCACATACGGATACGAGTATCGCAAAGAAGCAAGCACAGCAGCACAAGAACAGAACACAACCAAAAGGCAACAAATAAATTTAAATTCAAAAGAACTCTGACGTTTTTCGGTTCGAAATCGCTGAATACCTCTATTCAGCGTTTGCCATTGTTAAAAATGAATTTCTGGCAACGATGACAAAAAAAAGAAGAAAAATTCGCATACTCGTACATTGATTTGGAAAATTTCGTAACGAAAAATACTTTGTCAGTCACAAACTCTCGGGCACGAACGGGTGCGGCTGGGGCCAGAAATAAAGTACAAAAAAAAAGAAGAAAAGTATCTACAACCCCTGCACTGCCATTTCACCCTTAGCCGTGGGTATACTCGTACTTGTACTATCCTTTGCAGGAGCTACCGCCCTTAACAGTAACTGCTCCATACTAACAGCTACTGCTGACTCACAGGAATGCGAGCGGGTTTCCTTCTGCGCTTTTATTTTCTTGGATTTTTCCCCGAGGGTGGCGATATGGCAGCGGGAGTTTGAAATGAAATTTCTATACCATCATCCGTCAAATTTCACCGTCCTCCAATTTGTCTAGAAACCCACCCATCCAAGCGTGCGGAGCTAGCTACTGCACATTGCTGTAGCCAACGAATGGTCGTAGTAATGGTAGTCAATGTGGGAGCTGAACTCCCCTACAAAGCACCGACATCTGGTTGCAAGGAGAATTTCGTAAAAATGTTTTCATTTTTTTTTATAAATAAATTTGAGTTTTCGCTATTTTTCATTTTTTTTTTTCAGATGTGGATTGTGTTTAGAATCGAAATTTTGTATTAACACCGCGATAGGGATACTCATATATATTGGGTGGATGGGATGGTGATATTGTAGATGCATGGAGTTAGGATTAAAGTTCGGAACGAAAAATTTCAAACTCAAATCAAGTGGCAGGTGAGTCACAATCTATTAATTTTCGAAAATCACACTGTGGGTTGCAGGCAGCTTCTTGTACTTCCTATGAAGGCGTTGGTTATGGCTTATGGTAGAAGTTCGATATCTACGCAGATGTTTGAGACAAAATGTATGGCAATTCAAGCGTTAACAATCAACAAATGGAGAAATTTGAGACAGTCGATTTATTTCAAAGACGGCCTTACTGCTGTTGGAGATATTGCTCCGATGTAAGGTTATTGGAATTCTTTTAAGGGAATCGAAAAACGTTACACAAGTAATGGATGAATAATGTGATAGTCATAGATACGAACATACATATGTGTACCATGTTTGGATCCAGTACATGCTGTTTCTGTTTGGAATTGTTCCCTTACTTCTGCTCCTTTTTCGACCCACCCTTAACTTTTTAGTTAAATTTTCTTTATAATTTTCTGTCGACTCGGAGAGAATCCAGCTCGATTTTCCTTGATTTTCTCAATTGGCACATCACTTTCTCAATTGCGATCCATCTGAAGATCGATGAATTAGTAACCTTTATCAGTTTATTCTTCTACATTTTCGATTAGCATTTATATTAGCCTAGACGGCGATTGCGGTGGTAACTTCAGACTGCCTAATGCATGGATTGGACCAGAAGCTCAAAACTTGGAGTTCGCTTAAAGTGTGACCTTTAAATGTTTGCAAGCTAAAATTTCGAGCCAAAACTCAAAGCTGAAACCAATCATGTCGCCCGTATCCATCCTTTTGACCTAATGATCCTTCTCCAAGGCTTCTTTGACATATTTAGAGGCTTTAGAGCTATCTGTCAAGTGGTTCTGGTGTGGAGTGTAGCGATCCCCTAATGCCCAAAGAACCCGTCAATGGGGCTGGCCTTTCAGATTAGGGGTACTTCCTAGAGTCAATTCGCTGCGAACGTAGCACAAAAATTATGATTGCCCATGCGAACACTTAACAGAATACGGTTGTAAGAAGGAAGAAAAACATATTCTACGGGGACGACTACCAAGTCATTAAAGACATTTATAACAAAAGGATGAAGCACTGAGTCTCAGACATGTCAACGAACGCCTCGTGATAACCCGAATCAATGCTACATTTGTCCACATCAGCCACAATGCTAGGAAACAAGGAACGGCACAATCGGTAAATATAGCCTGCACGACAGCATCTTCGTTAACGGATTCAGGCTTGTCGACTTCGCCTTTGTCGAAATACCGTCGTAGCAAGGACGCAGTTTCCATTCATAAAAAGCCATGGCGGTCGCTTGATTAATCTACCACCAACCAGACTGATCACATTGAGATCGACAAAAAGTGCGTTCGCAAAATCTGGATCTCCGAAAGTTCTGAGAGGTCGGCTTTGGCTCAGATCAGAGGAGATGACGTCGGAAGCCTGCAATTGCAAAAAGTTGCCGGGTTTTTCTATCGATTAAGATGATACAGGCATTTGTCCCGAACTCCCTTGGCAAACCTGTCAACAAGTCATCAAATATATAGCCTCTGATGTGCTAGGTTACTCCCAACCACCAATGTGGGCTTCATTGTTTAACAATTAATGCAGCCTGCCAAACTGAGGAAAGTTCTAGGAACAGCTAAATGAACGTGTTAAAACAAGAAGACCCGTACATTAGCCTGTAGAGATGAAGAAGGAATCCTTGTAGTAGACCAGACCCCTTACCGGTCGAGGTACTCAAAGCTGCTAGAAATGACTTTGTGGAGAGCACGCACCAACGCATTTCCTATATCTGGTCCGAAGAGTGAATGATGAATGTAGGTAGTCTCAGCACCGTGATCCACAAAAAAAGAGAACCCCTCACTGCGCCAACTATTAAGGTATAAGTCTCCTCAACATCGAATACAAGATCTTATCTGTCATATTTTGTGAACGTCTAAAACCCATCGCCTGATTGGCTCCTATCAGTTCGTATTCAGACCAAGAAAGTCCACAATCGACCAAATCTTCACTCCGGCAGATCCTGGAGAAAACTCAAGAACTTCAAATCGATACGCATATCACAACATTTATAGAGGCAAACTACATAGAGCCATGTCCAGTTTTTATATCCCTGCCAAGATAGTCCTTCAGAATTACGATTGGGAACGGTCGCTGCTCCGTGAAAGTCGGTGACGACTTAACCGTGACCTTTGATATCAAAAATGGTTTTAGACACGGTGACGCATTGTCACGTGACTTTTCTAAAATAACGTTTGAAAGAATTGTACAGAACTCACAATCGAACACTGGAGGCACAATCTTTCAAAAGTTTGTGCAACGACAAGCGTACGCTGGTGATATCGATATAATTGAGAACACTCAGCGAGCTGTCCCAAGTGCGGTCGCTAGTATTGAAGCTGAAGCCGCAAAAAAGTCAACACGAAGGGACACTCAAAATCTATTAACTGGACAGAATGTCACAGCCAACAGCTATAATTTCGAGGTACTAAGGGACTTTGTTCAATTTGGCGCTGCTATAAATTTTACCAACCGCATCTCAGCAGAAATAAAACGAGGAATCAATCTTACCGATCTCTATTTTCTTTGAGATAAGAATCCCGCAAAACTACGGAGATTCTAAGTAAGAGCTTGATCATCCCGGTCTTAATTTATGACGCTGAAACATGGACTCTAGCGAAGTGTATGATGATATCCATAGTGGTTTCGAGGGAAAAATCCTTCGAAAAGTATTCTCTCCAGTTTGCATTGATGGGCTTTGGAGGAGAAGATTCAACGACGAACATCGATGTAGTCATAAAACTGCCTGTCAGTCGCCTATGATGGGTAGGACATGTAGAGCGAATGAACATCAACGCTCCGGTACGCAGGGTCTTCGAATCTAACCCTGAGGGAGAACACAGTAGAGGAATACCAAACCTGAGCTGGCGCGCACAAGTAGAAAAGTAAAAGGGGATCTCAACCGACTTAGAGTGCGCAACTGGAGAAAGATAGTTAAAAACAAATACAGCTTCAACCCGAACTGTAGCGCCACCTAAGTAAGTAAGTAATAAAGGTCGGAGATGGCAATTGAGTAACAGAGCTGTTTCTCCTACTACCAAAATGGCACTCTATAAGTCAATGATCGTCTCATTCCTTTGTCATTTCGTGTGAAAAGTATTTCAAGTAATCTACGGCCCTACCTACATTGACAGCAAGTGAGGAAGTAGATGCAATTGCACGTGTTGTATATGACTTAGTCAGAGTCATAATTCATTGGTTTAGGTGGCTGTGACAGGTAGAGCGAATATGCACCAGCGCCCCAGCTCGGAAAGTTTTCGAAAGGGAAAAAAAAAGACTTTAACCAACTTGGCATTTAAAATTGGGAGCAGCTACCAAACAACAGTGTGGACTGTAGAGATATGCCTGGTGAGACTAAGGTTTTACCTGGACTGTAGCTCTACCTGGATTGTAGCTCTACCTAAATGTTATACGAGTAAATATACAGGGTAGTCCAGTTTTGGAACCAATAATTATTTTTCTACCGTATTAAACCTTCTATATGTATTAGGCGATGACAGCCAACAATTCCGTCTACCTCTGAATTGAAGTATCATTTGTAGATTCAAAAAGAGATCCTCTAAACTGTGCTGAGTAACTCGCTACACATTGTAAATTTCATTTTAAAAAATACAATGTTTACAGACTTTGGTAGTTTCAGAGTCCCGATATAAAGACAGCAGCACCAGAGAAAGTGACATCAATTAACTTTCTTAATTAAGACAATTTAGTATCTACAAACAATTACCTGTATTAGCTTATCCACTCTCCATATGCTGTATGTCCAGAAATATTCACCCGTATCCCCCATCGTAAGTTCTCCAGTGTTACAGGAAGATTTCATCATCTCCGAATGCCATATCATCAACATCAACATTAACATCAACATCAGCATCAACATTAATTCGAGCAAAAATTATCACAAAACGCGCGCGTGGTTATAACGCTTTGAAAACAATTAGGTTAGAAGCTCACGCTTGGTTAGAGACTTCAAACTGCAAACACACATCCGAGTAGTTACTCTCATACAGGGTGGAATTAACAAAAAAAAAATTGTTTTAATTAATTTTTCCCTCGGGAGGCCACCACCAGCCACAACAACAAAAATTGCGCAGCAAAGCGTTTAACAAAAAATACTCCTGCCTCCTGCCAATCCTGTTGTATTCCACCAGTAGGGGTTATGAGGGAAAGGATTTAATGTTTCAATAAAAAAAAAATCCAGATACACAAACACACGCGCAAACAAATTAAGCCCGCGAGTCTATGCATGCACTCAAGAGGTGCAACTCAAATACAAATTGAAATTTAGTTGCAAAATTTTCGAAAACTATTTCAGATGGGGCTGGCATGACAAACCGACCCTAATGCGGCGGAGGATTGAGAACTTAGACAAATATGCACACTAGAGCTCGGGTGCTTAGCGCTTAGTGTTTGGCGCTTGGCATTTTGACGGTCGACGGAAAAGTGAGGTGATGTGATGGAATAGGGGGACGGTGCACAGCCCGCAACTACACATCTTTGTGTTTGCCTTTTGGTTATTTTAATTTAACGTATTTATTTTGAGAGCTAAAGAGGGCGAAAGTGAGTGCCTATGTGAACGTGAGTGGCAGGTACGAGTATATAATTGCTGGAGGATGAGGATAGATGAAATGTGCGCAGGTGTTGAGGGGCCAGCAATTTGTTTTCAATCACACATCAGCGCGTTTTTGTTGACTCGCTCGCTGGAATGTGAGCATTGCATTTTTTTTTGATAACCTGGTTGGAGAGTTGGTTTTCAAAATAAACCCGATGCATTTTTGGGAGTAAAAAATTAAAAAAAAGAAGAACAGAAAACAAAAATTAAATTTATATGTTAATATGGTGAGAGTGGTTTTGTATTTATTTCGGAAAGAACATTGTGTAACTGTCATGAATGCAATTTTTATTACGATCGCACATTATCAGCGTACAATATGGGCGCCTGATTATCATCGGACTAACCTTATGATCTCCCAGTTCAACCATTGTTCGCGGCTTAATCATACATATTTTTTGAAATGTCCAAATGAAACTACTATAAGGACGATATTAGTTTTCCAACTACCGAGGCAATCTCCGGTTCATATTGTCATAAGTCCAGTGGGATACTTTCGACAACACAATCTTTGACGGGATTTGTGACTCTGTCTGTTTCGTGGATAAGGGCAATGAAAAAGACCGCGATTCCGGATCCTGAATGAAGCAAATATGTAAAGGCGGTTGTAAACAGTGCTTGCGGTGTTCTTTCTCCTCCTTTGGCATATTTTAATCGACTCATGGCCTTACGATCTCAACAGACATCATGTCTACGCTCAGGCAGTTGACAGTTTTATCATGCCCAAAGAAAGGAAGTAGACTGGTTTGCATCACCATCCATTTCTTCAATGAAGATAAGTATTTATGTGCTATTTTGGACAACAAACTTCTTTAGACTAAACATGTCACCCCGAAAACTTCCAATGCCTGGAGCATTCGGCAAAGGATTGGGAAAATACTTCTCTGCTCTAAATTTACTATTTACTAATAAGTGTCAGAGGAGGGTTCCTTTTAACCTAAACCTTCGTCCTCAGTTAAGGCTTCCATTGATAGTTGGGTTTCATATGTGCATAACTGCCGACGTCTGTAAAATGACAGCGAATGTTTTTTTTTTTTTTTTTTTTTTTTTTTCTATAATGAGCGCGCGCTCAAGGGGTTGGACTACCCTTAAGGTGATTGTACATAGCGCAGACAAAGGAAATTTAGGGAGGAAGAAAAGAGAGGTACCGATGTACATTGCTTTTAAATGTTTGCAAGTTATAACGACCAGGAAATACAGAGATCGGCAGGGCATTCCATAAGCGAGTTGTACGGCTTAGGAACAAATCACGATATTTTAGAGTACGTCCGAAAATGGGCTTGAGGGTATACTGATGAGCATTCATAGCGAGACGAGTGTTACGGTTGAAAGTTTGAATGGGCGGAATGCTACTGGCGATTTCAGTGGAGCACTGGTGGTGGAAGTAGCGATAAAACAAAGTGAGACACGAGACACTTCATCGGTGTTCGAGGGTGTCCATTGATTGACTGATATTAGTATCGTCAATAAGTTTTATCTCACGGTTTTGAATCCTATCTAGCAGGTGCAGAGATGTTTTAGGAGCACCTGACCAGATGTGGGAGTTGTACTCCAATTTTGGGCGGATGAATGCCTTATATATTGAGGCCAGATCAGAGGGGGTAAAATATTTCTTACATCGCTTGAGGAAACCTAGACATTTCGCAGCATTTTTGGCGACATCAAATATGTGATCATTCCAACGTAAGTTGTCATTGACACACATACCGAGAATGGAAAGTTTTTCGGTTTCGACGATGCAAGTGTCATTCATAGATAATTGCTGGGTGTTTAAATTTCGCTTTAAAGACAGCAGACAGCATTGTGTTTTGGAAGCATTAAATTCTACTCTATTGATAGTTCCCCAATTGGTTATGCTGTTGATATCGGAATTTAATGAGCTTAGCATACGCTGCCGTTCTCGTACTACAGCCGAAGAGCAGGGCCGTGAGTCCGGGAACGAATATGAAAAGCAGAGAGTACTGTCATCAGCAAAGGAATATATTGGATTAGAAGTAGCAGACAAGAGATCGTTAATGAAAATTAAAAAGAGTGTCGGTGGCAGAACAGAGCCCTGGGGCACACTAGCATTTATTTTGTGAATATCAGACTTGAAACCGTCCAAGACAACTTGGATTGAACGTTCCGAAAGGTAATTTCTAATCCATTGTAAAAGAGAGTCGTCGATCCCAAATGCACGCATTTTCGACAAAAGAGTCTAATGCCAAACTCTGTCAAATGCCTTAGAAATATCAAGTGCAACTATCTTGCTTTCGCCAGATTGATGTACGTTTTGGTTCCACTTTTCGGTGAGACATGCCATCAAATCACCAGTGGACCTGTTGCTACGAAAACCGTACTGCCGGTCATTGAGAAGTTTTCGTGTTTCGAGATATTTCATGAGCTGACGATTTATCAGCGTTTCCATGACAGAAGGGACGTAAGTGTAATAGGTCTGTAGGAGGAGAGAGAAGATGATTCGCCTTTTTTAGGGACGGGCTGGACAAATGCTGTTTTCCATCTGCTCGGGAAGAGTCCTAAAGTGTAGGATTGATGAAAAAGCTTACGCAGTGGTTTTGCCAGCGAGGAAGAACACCTCTTCAGAAGAAGGACAGATATACCATCTGGACCAGCGGATTTATGTATGTTGAGATCTTTAAGTACTCTTGCTACTACACGAGTGCGAAAGTAGATTCGTACCATTGAAGATTCGATGCATTCAAGTGTAGGCGGAGACAAAGGGAGTGTTGAGCTGGCCGCAAAGTGTGCAGCAAGCAGATTGACCTTATCCAAAGAGCTGACAGCTGGAATGTCATTGTAAATGAGCGTTGGAATGGGGGATGAGGCTGAATTTCTAATGCACTTTCATGTGCTTCTTTAGTAGTGCAGATTGCAGACTACTTACTGTCTTCTAAACGTGATCTACGCTTTTGCTTATCACATAAGTGTAGAACTTTGTCATTTAAGCGGATATACATTACTAACGAAATACTGAGAATTGTCAGGGAAGGATCATACAAGGAGTATTGAATTTGTCTGAGTTCTCTGTTCAGAAAAAAACTGCAAATAAATTCGCTTGTACCATATACATAAAAAATCATGAAAATCATGCCACATTAAGTGGTAGCAATATGACAGGCCCCTATCACTTAACTCAAAAAGTCCAAGTTGATACGCACCACCCTTTCATTGATTTCAAGGCAATATACTTTTGACAGCGTCTATAGGGACGAACTATACAGAGCCATGTCTGTGTTTGGTATTCTTGTTAAGCCCATTCGACTTTGCAGAATGCAGATGATGGAGAATGCACGCTGCTCCATCCACCTCAGTAATAACAAAATCAAGACCTTTAATTTCAGAAAACGACTTATACAGTACCATGTGTTGGCATGTGATTTTTACAACATCGTTCTTGAAAGAATTGTGCGAAACTGACACGTCAATTTCATAGACACCATCTTTCAAAAACGTGTGTAGTTACTGTTTGACTTCGTGGGAAAAACACAGCAATCTGCCAACGGAGCGTTTACGACCGTTGAAGCAGAAATTACGAAAATTGGTGATCTGTGAAAGTAAATTTTCGTAAAATTCCGGAATTTGTCAACGTAACCGCCATAGTTAGTCCGGAATTCGTGCAATGGTGAAGCGTTTTGAAGAAACTGGTTCGATATCGGGTCAAATTCCACTGTGAGCTAAAGTGTTCAAAACCAGCTAGGCACCACAATTCGTCGCCAAAGTGATTGGAAAACGATACGGCAACATGTTGAAAGGATATTTTTTTTTTTTTTTTTTTTTTTTTTCAAAATTGAGTGAATTTGCTCACCCTTTATTTCCAACAAAAATGCCGACACACAACATTGACGCCTAGGAGGAAAGGTCACCAAAGGCAGCTCAAACTTCAGGCTAGTAAGTGACTTTATATACCTCGACTCCGCTATCAACTTCGACAACAACACCAGCGCGGGAATTATATGAAGAATCACTACTCTTGCTAGTCGCTGCCTTTCGGGCTAAGAAGGTAATTGAGCAATAAACCCTTGTCACAAGCAACCAAAAGTACATAAGTCACGACACTAATCATCCTATTTCTGCTTTACCGCACAGAATCTTCGATACTGATGAAAGCAGATGAAAATGCTCTTGGGTATTTCATTGGCATGCAATCGTCGGTCCTGTTGGTATCGATGGAGAATGGAAGAGACGTTTCAATACCGAACTGTTCGGTCTGTCCAGATATGCTGATCTTGCCAGAAAAGCTCACATAACTCAGGTTAAATTGTTGGGTTACCTTGATCGCATTGAAACCAGCATCCACATATTTAAAATTTTAGAAGATGAACGCATTTTATATGACACACACAAGTGGAACCACAGCGATTTTGTTGTACGAAAATGAAAGTTCCTGGTAAATGACGGCGCCAGCTGAAGAGGCATTTTTGTTCTGATCCACCCCGGACAGTAGGGTCATCTCGGGAAGTAAGTTAGGTGATGTGAGAACTGCCGTTTTCAATGCGGATTCATCGGCACTATATCTAATGAAAACTCTATAGAAATACCAAGGCTCTAAATTTCTTTGAGTTTCACCAATTTATACGGTGGCATGAAAATATGGGGTCGAAACGAAATGATCAAATGGACACCTACTTCCCTTCATCACAATTTCTAGTAAATATGAGGCCACTTCGGTTATCTAAGAACTAAAGGCAATACACGGATATCTTGAGGATTCCTGCAACAGATAAGACAGATTTCAGCTCATACTACACTAACAACCCATCTCAGGGGAATACGTTCGCTATATAGCGCTGCACTATACAGGCTGTTCCGGATAATGTGTGGAAAACAAAGCATCCTCGCTGAAAGACAAAGATTTTAAACAAAGCCATGAGTAGCTCTGACTCTTATTGAAAATAACTTCTTTCAAATGTATTAGTGTATAGTAAAAAATGGGGTATCGTTGAACTCATAATTCATTTACATTAAATTTTAATTTCAAAGTAAATGTTGCCCAAAAATTAATGTGTCAAAAGTTATTACAGATCAAAAGTGATTTTTTTTTTTTTTAATTTAAAATTCTGAGTTTGTCATCATTTTTGTCGGAAAAATTTCTTATTAAACCGTACTTTCTGCAACTTTGAAACGTGTACCTAGTATTTATGTATAAACAAGAAAAAAAAGTCCGGTCGTTTCATCTCAAGTCAATAGTTTTCAAGATACGACCCAATTTGTTCAAACTATAAAACTCGAAATTGCGGTATGCTTTTACAACAGCCCTATAAAATTAACTAGTTAACAGTTGCTTTGTAATTTTTCCCCATAAAAATAAGTCTATTTTGCGCAATGTAAATCCTATAAAAAATTTTGTAAAAAAGGTTCATTTTATGACCCTTAAAAGCGGAAAAAGGGACCATCTCGGGTAGGTAACATCCATCTTTTCAGGTCAAATATAAATTAAGCAGATCTCTTTTAAAATAATTTGAAAAGAATAAAAAATTATCTGTATTGTATTTTTTTGTATTTTTAGCCGAGATGTTGGCGTTTAATTCATAATATCCTCGATAATGGACTTTTAAACACAAGAATACGCCGACATGGTTTATGTCTATGATTTTCGAAGTGGTAACAGTCAACGGGCGAGATTGGAATATTTGAGATGGTACCCTGATTGAACCTGTACCTGTCCAAACGGAAGGACATTTATTAGAACGTTTTCCAGGTTGAGCGAGACAGGAACAACGCACATCCTTTAGAAAAAGGCGTTCACAGCCACGAAGATGTTTTACATTACGTCAGAACCCAAATACCAGTCTTGGCAATAAAGCAGATATTTAATCTAAGCAGGACTTACATCTGGAGAATTCTATATTCAGAAAGTATGCATGTACTCGTATTCTATCGTATACCAGTACAAGAGCTTCTGCTCCAAAATTACTGCTTTTAGTATACTTACACTCGCACATGTTTGTAGCCAAATTGTTTTCATTTCTTCGATATATTTATTTCCATACTTCGGCGGAATAACACCTGCTGCTTTAAAAAAGCGATTCGAAAGTGTTTTCATAGTAACTCACCAATAAGGGCAATCAATGAATATTAAGTCAGCACAAAATATTTAAAAAAAAATCAGAGGCACTTGTGAGGATTAAGAAATATAAGGAATGCGGTAATGCCGATGATGGGTCAGGTAAAGCAAGCACATCCAGTAAAGACAATAAAGTAATTTGTGACTTATTTTGGAGAATTTGTCTGAGGAACTCCAAAAAAAAATTATCCAGAAAAGGAACTAAAGTATCCATCAACACAATACGACGCCGTTTGGAAAAATCTGGCATCAAAAACAGGAGAACCAAAACTAAACCGCTACTGACCCAAAAACATATTGAAAAGTGGCTAAGTTGGGAGAATTGAGACCGGAATTAGAGCAACATCATATTTACAGAAGAGTCATCTCTGTATGGACCAAAAACTACAACATACGGATCCAAAAAAGCGGAGTCGCCTCGTTGAAAAGGGAAAAATTGTATAGAGATGTCTGATTGGGCGTCCCGAAGTCCTGATAAAAAATGTGTGGGCTGTAAGGCAGCAAAGGCTTAGGGAAAAAAATAGCAGCGATAAAACAACTTGCGCGGGTCTTGTGTAGAATATTTTGTACAAAAATGCAGTGAAGGTTGCACTAGACGATGCCTAGCAAATATAAATAATATTGGTGACTGGACTCCCTACTAACATAATTGCACAATTCGTATTTGCTTTAATATGAGTTAAAAAAAAATCTCTGGCATTTTTCCTGGGTTTTTCTAGACACAGCAAACTGGCTAGCTGCGGACGGTATAACCACCAACCAAATTGACCACGTGATGATTGACGCAATACACTCGTCAAACACCCTAAATGTGAAAACATTTAGAGAGGCAAACGCCGACTCTAATCACTATTTAGTTGCTGACTGATTCAGAGTTCTACTACCCAATGAAAGGAAGCTGAGCCTAACAACAAAAATGAGTTACAACATTGGATTTCTGAACACACCGGAGATGGCCAGACTCTACACAGAGCAATTGGAAGAAAGACTCTGAAATATGCCAATGCCTATCACAAATGCCAACAGCATGTAGTTATAATGCTGCACTACCATTCAGGAAGTAGCCGAAGCAACTCTAGGCTACCAGCCACCCCGACAAGAAATTCATGGTTTGATGACGACTGCATGCAGAAGAGGAAGGCAACCCGGGTTACATGGGATGAGTACAGAGCCAAAAGGAGGGAGGATAATAAGTGAAAAAATGAAAAAAGAGCCTTCGCAGTCTCCCAGCTCAAGGATATCGAAGAGTGCAGGTGTAATAACAAGATGGGTAACTTTTGTAAAAATGTTAAAAGCCTGGCTGCAGCCTACATACCAGAAACTCAGGCCCTTCAAGACACAGAGGGTAATCTTTTTATCGACCCGCAGGGATTTGAGCAGCATTTCCAACAGTTGCTTGATGGGAGTGATAAGGTATGAAAAAAACTCAACTTCTGTCGATGAAGTAGTTCTCCCACCCAGCCTTGATGAAGTCGGCATTGCCATTAAAAAACTGAAGAACGATAATGCCGCGGGCTCAGATGGATTGCCGTCCGATCTCTTCAAAGCTAGTGGCGATATTTTGGTAAGGAACATGCACCAGATCATCTGCTAAGTATGGGAGGACAAGAAAGCCGATACTTTGCCTTGTAGGAAATACCGACTACCGAGGCATATCTCTGCTTAACGTAGCCTACAAGATCCTAACCAGCGTACTGTGTGAACGACTAAAGCCGTTTTGCAGCACACTTATCGGCACCAAACACTGTGGCTTCGGCCGCGAAAATCAATGATAGACCAAATGTTCACACTACGGAAAATTCTGGAAAAGGCCAAAGAGTTCCAAGTTGATACTCACCATCTCTTCAGCAACTTCAAAGCCCCATACGACAACATTCATCGCCCTGAATTATATAACGCGGTGGCCGAATTCGGGATCCCGAAAAAACTGATCCGATTGTATCGCGCCACGCTAGAGAACACGCAATGCACAGTGCAGGTTGAAAACAAAACCTCCGAATTATTTCAAGCATTCAAGCATTTTGGCAAGGAGTCGACACGCTGTCGTGTGATTTCTTTAATCTTGTGTTGGAGCAGATAGTGCGATAGGCCGGCAAAACACAGGTTTTTACTGCTGTAGAAGAACAAGCCAAACGAGTTGGTCTCATGATGATTGCAAATAAAACAAAGTACATGCTGTCGACCAAAAACCGATCCATCAAACACCATTTAAGACAGAACCTAACAATCGGCAGCTATAATTTTGAGCTAGTGAAGGAGTTTATCTACCTCCGGGCAAATAAATATTAAATTAACAAATGACAACCGAATGGAGATTTAATAACGAATAACCTTACGCAACCGCTGCTCCTTCGGTGTCTTCAAATAACTAGGGTCCAAACTCCTAAATATGAGGTCCAAAATCATGCTCTACAGAACTCTGATCTTGCAAGTTTTGCTTTATAGAGTTGAATGCTGGATGATAAGTAAGACAGCGAAGCAGATCCTGGGATGCTTCGAAAGAAAAATGCTACGTCGAATATTTGGTCCTGTCTCTTAGGATTGCGAATGGAGGAGAAGATATAACCGCGAACTCTGTTAGTTGTATAAAAATGTGGATATCTCGGCCACATCGAGCGAATGGGCGAGAATGCTCCCGCTAAAAGAATCTCGAATCCCACCCACCTGGTTCACGAAGAAAAGGAAGACCGAAGATCAAGTGATCTACTAAACTAGATGCAACGTGCTCGAAACCGTGAAGAATGGAAGGGTCGCTGGTCGGATAAATAAAATAAAAATAATTTTAGACGCAAAAACTGTATAAACTTAAGACTCGGAGAAGTGTTTGCAATTCTTCAATTACATTCTGGAAAGACACAGAAAGACAACTTTATTGGCCTGATTCTATGGACGAATCAATCCGAATTTACCATAATTTTCCATAATTTACTAACCTTGTCGGAAATCAACCTCCACTCCATGAAACGCAGAGCTCATCAGCATAAGTTCAACGTCGATATGTGGGCTGCCATATTGGGTAATAAGCTGATCGGACCCTATCGGCTTTCACTTTTCCGAATCTCTACCTGGAATTTTTGCGAAACAAATTACCAGAACTATTAGGTGCAGCAAAGAACAGCCATTGAGTGCAAACACGATGGTGCTGGCGAAGGATCCATTCTGTAGCCTCCAAGGCCTACGGACTATACCCTAATGGATTTTTATTTTTATGTGCGGAGACGAATGAAGGCCATTCTTGAAGGCCATTCTTTACTCATCAGGAATAATACTATTAGCTGAGTTGAACCCCATAGAAGTAACGAGGTAGCTGCGAAAGTCCGAAAAGAATTTTGAAAGAATGGACATGGTTAGAGCCTCTAAGAGGCGAACTCTGGTATACAAGGTTTGGTAAAAAATGTAAAAGTAAAAATGTGCAAACCACATTTGAATTTTTTTGTTTTTAAATTTGTAACGATTAGGTAAGGCCATTAAAATTGTTGGGCAACATTAACTTTGAAAAAATTAAAGTACTCGTAATTGCGAGCTCAACGCCGGACTTATGAGAGAATTTCCGGTAAATGTCGAAGTGCATCAAGGAAGCGTTCTTAGCTCTTTCCTCTTTAACATGGTACTAGACTATCTTTTGAAAGATTGTAACATCGATTCTCTTCGCCGACGACGCAGTTATTCTAAGCGATAATGTCGTAGATTTACGAAACGCCCTAAGTAAATGGAAAGACGCGCTAGAGAAAAACGGGTTTAAAATAAGTCGCTCAAAGACGGGACATTTGACCTGCCCATTTTCGGATCCACTGCGACCTATCCCAGATATAATTTTGGACGGAATAGTTCTTCCGAAAACCACTGGGTTCAAGTATTTAGGATCAATCGTTAACGTAGAAGCGAAATGTGATGACGACGTAAGGCACAGAGTAAGTGTGGGGTGGATGAAATGGCGAGAAAATTCGGGAATCTTCTGTGACCGAAAATTTCCACTTAAATTGAAGGGAAAACTTTACACCACGATGGTTCGGTCAGCTCTTACATATGGTTCGCAGTGCTGGACAATATACGAAGCGATTAAAAATAAACTGACGGCAAACGAGATGAAAATGTTAAGGATGTCGACTGGAGTTACGAAACGCGACTGCATTAGATCTGCGCACATTAGAGGAAGTCTACACATAAAAAATTCGGTAATCGAACAACTTTAGTCGGATAGAATTAACTGGTATTGCCACGTTCACAGAAGATCTCCGGAAAATCCCGTTAAGAAGGCAATATCAACTACGGTCGCTCCTACTAAAAGAAAACTAGGTAGGAAAAAGAATTCCTGGATTGCTCAGATGGCAAGTGCACAACAACGCCTGGGGCTAACCTCCGAAGCGATAGCAGTAGGCAGACGCGTTCTGCGATCTGCGACATTAGTCAACCCCATAAGCGGAGCAGTAGCTATGCAGTAAAAATGGGAAACTCGTTATGCATAAGTTCGTGTAGCGAGGAAAGGGCTAGTAAAAGGAAAAGAAGAAGAAGAAGAACGATACCCCATGTGTTCTCATAGGAGCATCAATATTATTTTCAATAGGAGTCAAGAACGGGCAGCGAAAGCTTAAGTCCTCTGTATCACCCACACTATTTTTTCCCAAAATACGTCAAAGTTTTCGTCACATGATCCGGAACACCGTGTATCTCTCCATTCAAGGTGTAGCAAAGGCATATTTTAATGAATGTATCAATTTTATGCGCACCATTATATTCAAGCCTTCGAATCATATGAGAATTATAGAACAAACGGAAAAAGGGTTGGAGAAAGCTGAAACATATTGCCAGGGTTGTTCAAGGGCACTCAAGTAATCGCACACCAAGTCTAACAAAAAGACTACGTTGTGCATTATCGTCTTACCTTAGGTTAAAATTGATATTTCCCCAAATAACACGCATTTCCTGGATGTATCGTACTCGTAATAAGCTGGGGATTGGTTTGCTTTGTTTTCTGGAAATTCGAGTGCATAAAGTTTCTTTCTTGAGGCAAATCAAATTGTCTGAAATAGAAATAATATTAACCATTAGATTGGTCGTTCAGTGCACGTGTCATATACTTTTTGAATGAAACCCAAGTCCATGGATTTATTGAAAATGTCAATAGTGTCACTTTCGTATTTGAAAAGAAAAAAAATTGGATATTGACGCTGCCCACGTCAATTCCAAGGGCTCCCTGTCAAATCGCCAATAAAATTCAATTTTACACTCTAAGCCCCTGCTAAGACTGACCATTTGATAATAAGAAAAACAAATACGAAATAAAATACCTTCCCCCAAAGCCAATTTCCAAAGCATTAGCTTAACTTTCATATCATTCCACAAGTCCTAAATCATTTTGACTCTCCCTGTGTGATGAAGGACAATGGTCAATTCATCACTCACTAACACAAAATACAATCCCTCAACATGGCACCGTTTGTGAAGTTGGACCCAAAACAAAATAAATGAACCGAAAGCATTAATATGAAAAGGGAAATCCTATTTCCCATTTACTCTCCTATTTCTCATCCTAATCTTAGTACCTAGTTTCGATCTATGGGTCTCTATTTACCCTTGACACACCTCATTCTAAGAGAGAGAGAAAAAAAAAGAAACAACGAAACCAACCCTCCCCTATGCAAATGAGCTAATAGTGAACTTAGATTGTGGATGACCGGACAGACGGAACAAGGTAAAGGACATTTACATGTTATTGTTTCCCTAAACTTCCTTGTCAAATAACACGTCAAAACGTGTGACTAGAAATAAGATTGACAAAACCAGCCACCCACCCTACATCTCGAATGGTGTGATTAGGGTTAATTTCTTCAAAGAAGTAAACAAAATCGGAAAAGAAAAAAAAAAGTTACTCATACGCCCCCGAACCTTGTGATATATTGTATATATGTACATACTCGTACAATAGGTGCTCAGGAGGTTCACCCCCTAGCCGCACATCATAGTTTGCAATTCAAATAAATTTAATTTGAGGGTAAGTTGGGGTTAGGTTGGGTTTTATGTGTCAATTCGTAGTAGGGATGCGCTATTTCAAGTTCTAACGGCACGTGTTCAAGTTGTAAATCATATCGAAATGTACAGCAGCAAGAGTGAGGGAATTTCGATTTTGCATAAAGTTGTAGATAGGTGTTATTGTGTGGAATGTGGAAAGGTTGTAATACTTGTGAGGACTTGAAATTGATGTTCTATCCAAAATTGAGTATTCTGTCCTCATATCTCAAGTCCAGGTGACCGAACATAATGTCACCATAGTGTCCTCACCTGATCACGTATAAGAATATAAATATCATTATATGGTGTGGCAACAAATGGAATTGTAGTCAGTCCTTGAAAAGACTGGGGAATAACATCAGAACTGCAGCAAAAGTGTAAAATTTCACCTACTGCGAACATCAATCGTCCTCTCCTTATACGAGTATGTGCAAGTGGAAGAGTCGAATTGTGCGGATATGTAATTGTTTAAACAAATTATACATTTTTTTACAGCCCAGGTCTAAATGAAGCTCGATTTTGGTGTCGGGACCCTAGAGCACAGATGGTGGATCTAGAAACTTGAATAGGCCAACGGCGGCTCTCCTAGCTTCAATGAAGAAAGACCTACAGGTTGGGAGTAGTGCAAAACAAATAGTTCACAGACAACCAACAGCCTCGGATACAAAGGGATATAATGCTCGGGTCGGACCAAAATCGAATGAAAAACTACGACATTTGATGTGCATTTGCTTTTCGACGGAGACTCACGCATGAAGTCTTTAGCTTTCCACATATGTTATAAGGGAACACCTCATAATCCGCATCAAGCTCAAATTCGGTAATATAATATTTGACAGCATAAAAGTAGAATTCTATGACTTCCTTAGCCAAAAAGATGCTCAGTGTGATCCTAATGAAAGCATGGGTAAGGAAGCCGTCTTCGGAGAACATATCCTGCACAATACCACTTCCGGCATTGGATTTAGGTTTTTACAACTTGAAGCGGGGCGTTACTTTTTAGTAGCCAGCACTCAGTTCTCACATCTAACCATCCATGAGGGACTTATCTCGCTATACCCTGACCAAACAACTGTCAAATTGCGATCGACGCCATACGTCGAATTAAGTCATTAGCTTGTCACAGCCAGTGTGGGAATGCGGATATTACAGACACATGAGAGACAAGTAAGATCACCAAAGTTCGACGCTGGAAAGCTACAATCACAAAAAACCGATGGAATCTTTGCTGATCTCGTTTCCCTCAAGTTCTCTCGAAATTATAGCCCCCATATACAAACCGTTGGAAAGTTGCCTCCACTGTTACATTCCCAGTTTGTTGAGGTTACCTTCCACTTACGTGTACTTGGATGCGATTTTCCTCTGCTTAGTACCTCGAAGTTAGAACCGAAGACTATATGGTCAGAGCTGTGGTAAACAGTATGACAGTGGAGGCAGCTAGATGGAGAGATCGTACTAGCCCGAGAGGATTGATGATTGACGTCTACTTTTACAACGGACCTTAGCACAACTTAAATAAGAAAATGCACCCCAGTCTTCTCGGAAGCCAACATGCCAACCATTCGTTTAGCTTCTCAAATCCCTGCAGTACTCCATAATTATTCAACAAGCATCTGACTGATTGAGGAGAAATACTGTAATCTGTTGCAAGGTGATATCATCGTTATACTGCTAACAAATAGTTTATATCGTGTACAACTAAATCTGGGGTAATGATCTTTAAACGAACTTTACAGCACTCTTTGATGGTTGCCAGATCTTTGCGTTGTTTCATGGAATTGTAACTAACCTAAGCAAGACTCGGCTCTAATTTTATAAACACAAATTACCAAAGCAAAGATTTAATAGAACGGGAGTGACTAATGCATAAACGATAGACTAATGCAGTTAGGCTCGAACCAGGAAAATCAAAACGACTTTACATCATAAAAGAATAATATTGACCATACTACTGGTTTACTTGTTTTAGATAGACCTACTGTTGCAGGTGAATTGGGACCCAGATCAGCTCTCTGCGCTCTTCCACTAACTGCATTTGCTTTCTTACACGAAGTTGAATTCGGTCTTTTTTCAGGTCAGCAAGCTACTCAAGTCGAGCTCTGTCGAGCTTTATCCTCAGGGATAAATTGAGAGACTACGAAAGACAACGTGTTCGTGTTAACTTGGCCGATAAATTCGTATCCTTATATGCAGTTAAAGGCTGATTTAGTATGCGCACTATTGCATCTTTTTTTTTAATTTTAAAGCATACAGTTCAAACATCACTTACTCGTATATCCAAGGGCATTTTCATTCCTTTTTTACGAAGTATATAGTATTACGAAATGCAGAAGGACCGCACATAAGGGTGTTTGAAAAGTTATTCAAAGCCTCAACAAGTTGAAAGGACTTTTGCTTTTAAATTCATGACTCTTTTTTTTCAAGATCAGTCCTAAGCACATAGCGTTGAAGACTAACTTGACCACTTAGGAAGGTAGGTAGGTAGGTAAGAGTGGCTGTTGGAAACACCAACCCACTTAGGCTTATTGGCCCATTGTGATGCCTAATAGAGCCAGTTTGACCTTACGATGAAGGGTAGGAGACAGTTTACGTCTATTTTTTAGATCGTTTAGGTCATTGTAGAAGAAAGCTCATAAGTGAAGTTTTCTTCTCTGGGAGAGAGCTGGACATGTACGGAGTAGGTGGAGGATTATCTGTTCTTCCTCTTCGTCCATGCACCTTCTACGCCAAGCCTTCTTGCATGCTTGCCTATGAGACAGTGTCCAGTGATGACACCTATGATGGCGCTTAGATGTTTCCTATTCAAAAGGATAAGACTCTTAGAGCGATTCAGATCTAGCTTTGCCCAAATCTGTTTAGTCGCTAGATATGTTGGTCCAACAGTCCACCTAAGGTCTGTTCTTTTATTGGCATCCAGCTTTAATATTAATTTACAGGTAGCGATTGGTATACCTAATATATGCTACCCTTTTCCAGTATAATAGGTAGAGTCGTTCCAATTTTCGCGAGTTCGTCGGCCCTACAGTTCCCCGGAATATCTCTGTGGCCCGGCAGCCAGCAAAGCTGAAGGTTGAACTGCTCTGCCATCTCCATAAGAGATGATCGGCATTCAAGGGCGGTTTTTGAAATTAATGAGACCGAGTCCAGGGACTTGATAGCGGCCTGGCAATCCTTTGCAGTTATCACGTTTTTCTTCAGCCAAGACAGAGCTTATTTAATCGCCAAGATTTCCGTCTGGAACACGCTACAGTGATTCGGAAGACGGAAAGAGAGGCTAAGATTTAGCTTGTCTGAGAAAACACCGCCCCCGCTATCGGTTTTAGATCAATCTGTGTAGTGATGGATGGACTTGTCCTCCATGAAAGCATCTTCCTCCCAGAAGGATCTAGAGATTAAGCTTATATGGAAGTTCTTGTCAAACCAAAGTACAGGTATGGTGTAATAGATGTTCTCTGTGAGGATTACCAATGTATTAAGAATGTTGGCGTGGACAAATGAATCATTTGCATCATCATTCGCCTTAAGGCGAATAGCTGTAGTCGTAACTTCTTGCCTGCTGAAAATGTCGAATGAAACAGAATGTCTAATACCGCAGAGGGAGTAGACCGCAAGGCTCCGCTTATGCATAGACATGCTGTTCTTTGGACTCGGCTTAGTTTAATGCAGTTGACCACTTAGGTAGATAACAGATTCTCGTGAAACACTTCTCCCAACAATGGTCAATTTGATAGCTGACAGCAGATTTGTGCTAAATTTAGTTTGACATTTCACCATGAATACGTGGCCTTACGCCAGGATAAGGCTGGCAAATTGTGCAAGATCATTTCTTGGAAAAGTCCATTTTAAGTCGACATTTTCGTTCATCTGAGTATGTTATTCGAATAACCATGGATCATCTTCGCACTACGCATGCTCTAATTGACTATACACATCCGCAGAAGCATCGAACAGTGCTCAACAAAGAAATTTTTTCTGCTATTTAGCGTAGGACCAGAAAAAGTCGATAGCCATCAAAGCAGCATCCATCAACTTTGTGTAAAATTTTGGGGGAAAAACTTGGAAGCGAGCTAACAGCTCGTGTAAGAATAGAAGCCGCTTGACCATGTGTATCCTAGGTGAATAGGCCGTAAATGAGATTGCTCTTGATCCTCTTTTTCATCACAAAATTTTGTTCAGATATAAGTCTCTGTTATGGTTTAATGGCCTCTTCAATGGCTTAATGAATGGTTCTGGTTTAATGGCTTCGTCCTTTGGTTGAATGCCACGGATCTGGAAGAGATGTGATTTCAACAACACCACGCAACAAGCTAACAGCGCGGTTTACCATCAGTAAATTTACAAGCGGGTTTCTTTCTCCTTTACAACGTAGCACCATATTATATATATATGTTTCATTGGTCTACGATACATATGGTTTCCAAAAGGTCCTGTGCACTCCAACCAGAAAAGCTTCTAGCAATAATTGTACGACGTCAAGCTTCATATTTGTTCTTCATTAGGCTTCAGGGTTTGAATTATCCGCATTCGTGTCTTGTTCAAAATAAGTTTGTGCTCCAACTCAGTACTCGGCCACCCGGTATAAAGGATCTGAGACTCGTGCCTCGTGCATTTAACCCACTGCAAAGATGATTGGCGATATTTACGTTGTAATGGGGACATTGGTCATCTGTTTTATCGAGGAGCCAGAATCAGCTGATTTTGGGAAAGTTAACCATGCCCTCTTCGGGCATATGAGAGTATATCAGCCTAAAGTTTGGGAATTTAGCTTAAATGGATTTTGTAACCATCGCTTGCATGACTGATCTTGAAGTCTAGTTTTTTTTTGACAAAGAATCTGCATCCCAATATGCGATACTCCTGCTATTTATAGCAATCAACAACAATAATAGAACTGCTTCGAAGGCAGTGATAATTGCTACTACACTACTACTAAGGTTGCCTGTTGTTTGTTAAGATTTCAAACATTCCACTAGTACAATCGACAGTCTTTGTCTATTTTTCACCTGCTTTCAAGACTCGCCAGCAGTGAAATGTTACATATTCGAAGCTGAATTCTAACTGGATGTTATGGTATACAACACATGGTCAAGTAAACCACCAGCACCTCGGCATATCCTGAAGATAGAGAGAGATGTGAGGACAAACTCCCACTTCCTATGCACGCGTTCTGCATTAGCCTACATCAGAACAGCTACTCGATACTTCTCCAGGATCTAAACAATCCTCAGTTTAGAAATGTACCATTACCGTATCGGTGGCCTTTCCAATCTCAACAAGGACATAAGTGTAATTCACTTATATTGGAAAAAAAAATGGTGAAAGCTCGTTCTAGCGACTCATGAGCCAGGACACAGGTAAATTTCCATTTCATACCTCTCAGATCTCTCTGATATCCTTCTCCCACCGGGATCTGTAATGATGTAGTTTACCAATTTCCACCACAATGTAATCCCTATTCCAATCCAGAATTCAATTTCATGCGGTTAGAATTCCATCACCGTCAGCAACTTGTCAGCTACTGCTTTAATTACAGAACCCCCAAACTGGACAGCAATTTGACTTTTAACGAGTTCGATGCGTTGTCTGACTCCATACAATGAATTGTTGTATCACTGTATCCTCATACTGAAAAAGTAATTACGGGCGATTTCAATATACACACTTCTGGGTGGCTTCGACATTCTGGGCAGGCAATACCCGAAGTACGGTGTGTTGGCACATTTTGACACGCGATCTCTAACGAACTGAACAAAAACTCCATTTTAATGATAGGTTTGTAGTGAATCGAAAAGGCTCTCCAATTTCTGCTGTAAATCATCATAACAATTTTACGGTTTTACAAAAGACAATCGATGACAAGAAGAAGAATGAATAATGTGTCTTCCGAAAAACTCTTAACAAATATGAAACAAACGCTTTCACAATCATTTCAACTCTCCCATTCTCATTTCTGTAATCCACTATCTCTTACCACATTTAAGTCACCACAATATATCCAAGTCTCCAAAATAACCATAAAACAATTGCACATCTGTTGTTCGTGGAAATCTTCCTAGAAAATTCATTTCTCTAAGTGATTATATAACTACCACCCTGTATCTCGCTAACCCTCCCCAAAAGAAAGCAGAGCACCCTTAAAATGTATCCACCATCAAAAGAACAATACGGATACAAACTTAGAACCGACAACAATAAAAAACACAAAAACAAAAATACCAACACCACACGAAGAGACAACATTCCAATTAAGGATCCCAACAAGAAAAGTGTGAAAAATCACTATCAGCACGTTGACAAATTGTCCAGCATAAAACTCCCACAAGAACAAATTGCTCCATTACGTTTAGTATGCGACGGTCTACCCTCTTCTTCTTCCTTCGTTTCTTTTAGGATAAATATCCTCAAACTAACAATCCCATTCGCCATCGTCCTCAGAAAAACCGACAATAATAGTTAATCCTACTTGCGGATCGAATATGGACTTGTAACACTTATTTGTTGGGTGAAAAACAAAAAACCGCTCAAGACTACTCTTCCAAGACTAACGCCAAGGACATTGTTTTATCTTGTGTTGTAGTTGTTGTGGTATCCTTTAAATGAGCTCGTCTCCGGGGTTTGTTCGATAACTCACGTATAAAAGACGGCATTGCTTTTATTCTTCTTTGTCCTCTGTTTCAGAAAAAAAAAGAAGGGAAACTAACTTTGAGGAAAATTGGAAAACGCCGTTTTGGGGTTGCCGGAAATCTATGTTGCAATTGTAATATTGCAGCAAGCACCGGCAACACGATAAAGGATAATACTCGTAACACAAGAGTTCTAGTTTTTCTTGTATAATTTTCTGTTGTCTACTAGTCCTACTTGAGGCCCAATCTCTACTTCATGCAGGCATACTGCTGTTCGTGCATCACCGCTGTTTAGGTTTATAATATTTTCTTTCTTTTTAACAGGCAAGTGCTGCCATTTTTCTAATATGAAATACGAGTACTTTCTTCAGATCTTAGTAAATAAAGCTATCATCGTCGTTTTTAATTTCCCCGATTATCCTGGGGTTCGTAATACGATAACGCAATGCTCAGCGCAAACTATGGAATGATCGTTGGATATACATGCCTATACACATATGGATCGCTGTATTCGGATTACCATATGACCATCACTGAGTTCTCCACACACTCTATATAAGATTTTGTCCTCATGTAATTGATTCAGCAACGCTTTTTCTCCAGTCTTTGTGGTAAAATTAAAGACGTGAACAACACAGGGCATCTACGAGCCCTAACCTTTACCTATTGTTATCGTTGTCAACTTTGTCTTTACCAACTGCAAGTCGGGACGTTGTATAGAAACTGATCAATCTCAATCTTAAATGCGGACACACGTTGCAGCATGACGTGATGAGTATAACCGAATATGATATATATATAAGAGTAAAGGTACTAGGACTATCTCTTACGGTATCTCATCTTTCGTCTCATACCTTGATCAAAAGGTTCCCGGAATAACTACCATTTTTTGTTAAGATGGTAAATCCGTTGCTGACATTCCGTCTTAGCGTCATAGCTTGACATTTGCAAAAGTTACGTAGCCAAGAGTACATCTATCTCTGTGTGTGTTGGCGATTTTTTACAATTTTAGAAATGGATGCAACAACGAATTGTATCAAATTTTGCGTAGAAAACGGATTTAATGGTGCGCGAACGTTGGAAATGTTGGAAAAGTGTTTCGGCAACGATTCTCTATAAAAAACGGTCGTTTACCAGTGGCACAAGCGGTTTAAAAGTGGTCGTGAGTCAATCGAAAATAATGAACGCAGTGGCAGACCATCGACATCGAAAATCGGCGAAAACATTGATGAAGTAAAAGAAATGTTGGTCAATAACCGCAAATTAACCATCAGAGAGATAGCGGAGGACTTGAACATTGCCTGTGGATCCGTCCAAGACATTTTGGTTAATAATTAGGGTTTCCGTCGTGTAGCAGCAAAGTTGGTGCCAAAAGACCTCAAATTCATCCAAAAAAGAGACCGTGTTAACGTCGCAAAAGAGATAATTTGCGAATGAGCCGAGACCAAAAAAACACGTCGTTTTCAGTCAAAAAAGAAGGCAATTGTCACGGTTTTCATGGATTACAACGGTGTAGTGCATCATGAATTTTTGCCAGAAGGCCAGACAGTAAACAAAGAGTATTATTTGGGCATTATGCGACGTTTGCCTGAAGCAATTCGCCGAAAAAGACCAGAATTGTGGGCAGAAAATTCGTGGATTTTACACCGCCGCACAGTGCCATAATTATTCGTAATTTTTTTGACGAAAAATGCAACAAATACCATACAACAGCCACCGAATTTACATGATTTGGCTCCCTGTGACTTCTTTCTGTTCAATAGAGTTAAAAAATCACTACGGGATGGACATACCGAAAACCGAATATGAAAAATGTTTCGAGGATTGGATCAAGCGCTGGCATAAGTGTGTTGCAGTCGATGGGGATTACTTTGAAGGGGACAATATGGATTTAGATGAATAAACTTGTAGGTTTAATTTAAATAATATATTCCGGGATCGTTTTGAACTTTTGTGGTATTGCGACATTCACAAGTTTGCTTAATTTGCGCCTGACTAGCTAAAGAATTGCCATTTGGTGGCATATATCACTGCTTAGGGGACAGTATCGCGAAAGCTAACTTTCCTATCTGTTTAAGCGCAGTCTAATCTCAAACTGAAACCAAGCTGTTCATAACTTGAATGATTACTAAAAGTCTTAAGCCGATGCGTCCAGGAAGGATAGTCCACGGTGAAGAGAAGAGCAGTTTTGGAGAAGACTGTAGTATTCTATCATACTTACAGATCAGGATGATAAGAATGTGATATCAGGAGTAAATCAGACGCCCTGAAAGCACCTACAAAATCCGATGACAGCGAATCAAAAGTAGGAAAATAAGGTCGATACTCGAAAATTCTTTCCAAAGTAATCAGATCATAATTGGCCAATAATTAACTGATACGAGTATTACTAGAACTCTAAGGGTACTGAGTACTACAAACCGCAATAGTTGATTTTTGTGACGAATGTGGTCATTAGATATGTAACTGAATCTTTTGATAGCTTTAATACAGCTGATACCAATGGTACTCGTATGTATTCAGATATGCTGTGTATAGATCGGCAGTCGTGCGGCAAAGGCTTATAACCGGTTGTATTTTTTAAGAGGTATAGATCTTCTGTTATCTGTCACACCACTTGTCAGACTGGGCACGTGTCTTTGACATTTATGTTTAGTATACTTTGTCGAATTACCATACAAAAACTTACACCCGAACAACGTTTAAAAATCGTGGAAATTTTTTTCCAAAATTCGCGTTCTGTGCACCAAATTTATACCATAGAGTACTACGTCCAATCTACTGTGCTCATAATCGTACATCTGAGCAGCTGATACGCAGTACTGTGGATCGATTTACGTCTACGTGTACTCTTATATAATATATTCATCCAACAAGAGCTCATACTGTTCGTATCGAAGAAGCCATCGCCTCTGTAGGGCTGAGTGTGACCGAGGACCCAAACTTATCGATTCGACGCCATTCACAGTAACTCGGCCTCTGCCCGTCCTCTACGTGGAAGATTTTAAAGAAAAAGATCTTTTCCTACACCAGTATAGGATGCAACTGGTTCAGGAATTGAAGCCAATTGAGCATCGTTTGCGTCGTATGTTGGATGTATGGGCTGAAAATCATCTCCAGTAAAATCATCTCCAGTAATGGGCTAATTTTTTTCATAATGCTTATGCTTATGTTAACAAGTAAAATTGCCATTTTTGGAGTGAGCACAATCCTCACGAGACTGTCGAGACCTCATTATATCCCGAAACAGCCACTGTTTGATCCAGTTTGCATGCCGGCATAATTGACCCATTTTTTCTCAAATCTGAACATGGAGCCAACATTACCGTCTATTACCAGCGCTACAGGTAAATGATTCCCTGTCTCAATAGCAATTATTTAAGAGACAAATTGTTTTAGCAGGATGCCGCAACATGCTATACAGCGGGTCAAACTGTCACTTTATTGGGACAAATATTTGATGAGCGAATCATCTCAAGAAATGGACCTGTCAGTCCTAAGCGGCTGGTCATGTGATTTGACTCCTTTGGACTAGTTTTTGTGGGTGTATGTCAACTCACTCATGTATGCTGATAAACCAGCTACAGTTGAAGCCAACATTTGGCGCGTGATTGCTGAAATAAAATCGGTAATCCTGGAAAAGGTTGTGCAAAATTAGACGCAGTCGCAATATGTACGAAATTGTTCTCAAACACTAAGTACCCTAAAATTTGCGAGCTAATAGAGCTAAAATATTGGTAATTTCATTAATTTTTCTGTCTTTTATTTTTAATAGAATTTCTGTTCGTTTCCCAGTTCGTTCCTCCGCTTGTCGTTAAATCATTTCAGGCACTTTACCATCTCAGATGAACCTGGAGTGCTTATGAACATCTTATGAGACTTCGGAAAGTCTGTATACGTGACTCGGTTCCCACATCGGATATATAGTCAGCGATGCAAACGAAATGTATTATTGGGGAAAGTGGAACAAAATAAGAATATAGTTGCCACCATCTGGACAGCGGAACTATTAGGAACTAAGTTCGCAATAAGTCAATAGATGACTCCAACAGTAAGTACTGGTCGATTTTGACATATCCAAAACGTCATGACAAGCTTAGACATATGATAAACAAACCATTTTGACACATTAGTGATTTTGTTTTGGCGTCATATACTTTTGATTGTGTGAAAATGTCTGATTTTGTGCCAAATAATCGTTATTTACGGGAAGTGTAGATTTTATTCTTTCGTTCGAAGAAAACGGCGGATGAAGCGCATCGAGAGCTCCAAAAACTTTACGGAGATGTTCCGTAAGTTCAGTTCCGTTGCTTCAAAAAGGGTGATTTCGATGTTGACGACCGTTCGCGTGAAGGAAGCAACATCATTCGAAGACGCTGAATTGGAGGCATTGCTCGATGAGGATTCGTGCCAAAGGCAAGAAGAGCTTGCTGCTTGATTCAGTATTAGGAACTACCTGCCAAGCCGTTTCCAAGCGATTGCTTGCTTTGGGGATGATTCAAAAATAAGGAACTTGGGCTCCTTATGATTTGAAGCCAAGGGACGTTGAGCGTCGTTTTATTGCCTGTGAACAACTGCTCTTCATCGTGAGTATCGTGAGCATTCTTCATCGTGACGGGTGATGATAAATGGATTCATTACAGCAGCTCAAAGAGAAGAAAGTTATGGGGACCGCCCGCTCATGTTTCTACGTCGTCAGATCAGCAGAATGTTCACGCTGCGAAGGTTATATTGTGTATTTCGTGAGACCAGGTAGGTGTTATTTATTGTGAACTATTGAAATCCAACAAAACCATCACTGGGGAACGGTATCGACTTAAATTGATGCAATTGAGGTGAGCACTGCGCAATACCCGAGCAGAGGCACGAAAAAGTGATTCTACAGCATGACAACGCTCGGCCAAACCTACCAGGAAACGCTCAAATGGGAAGTTCTACCCCACCCGCCATATTCCCCAGATATTGCGCCGTCTGATAATTACTTCTTCCGTTCGATGGCACATGATTTGGCTGATCAGCAGTTCCGCTCATGTGAAGACATCAGAAAATGGCTTGATTCGTGGATAGCCTAGCTAGCGATGGGTAATACTTTTAATGATTCATTTGTAACAATTTTTTCACAATAAAGTTGCATTTTCATAAAAAAAGACAGCGATAACATAGTTGCGCCCCTAATACAATATAAATCTGAAGCATATTAAAATTTAACGACCGTCATATGGCAATAAAATTGATAATTGAGCACCAATCGTGGAATATTGTTAGCGCCTACGGCTCGCAAGGAGGCAGTGAGCAATAAGAAAATGATATCCGAGTATCTTATCGCGATTTTAATGAGCTATTAAATGGAATGGGAATAAGAAGAAGTACCTTCACATGTAGTAACACATACCATTTTAAATTGAACCGATAAAAAGGACGAACGACTGTCATTTACATATATAAATTTTAAACTATTTACTTCGTAGCTTAGAAGCTGAAGAATAAAACGAAGAACTTGACGATCTTTTGCAGAACGTTGGCAATCAAGACATTGAAGATGTTGAAGAAGAACATGGACTAACTATGTCGGAAAGCACAAATCTTTTCCGTAATATTCGGCAGACAATAGAGTAGACGCTTTCAAAAAATACTCGTATTATCCCTCTGGAAGTGTTTTACCAGATGATAGACGGTGCAAAAATACAGCACATTGCCAGAGAAATAAACAGAGAAAAAAGTATCGACGAATACGGAGCAGAAATAGGCAAAAATTAAAAACTGGACCAAAACAGATTCCGTCGAAATGAAACAATTTTTGGGATTAATGATGTGGATGGGTCTTGTAAGAGTTGGCAATCTTCAAAAATGTTGGTCAAACCAAGTACTGTACAAAATGAATATTGGAAACCACGAAATTGGTTTCAAATTTTCCTAACAATGCTCCATTTTGAAATAAACAAGACAAGTGATAAAAAAGCCCGCCTAAATAACATTCAGCCTCTCGTGAACATATTAGAAAAAAATTCTAGGAATTGCCTTACCCGTGTGGAGACATAATCGTTGCGACACTTGATCCATTAAGAAACCGCCTGGTGTTCAGGCAATATATTTCAAGCAAGTCGCATCGGTATGGAATTCAGATTTTTAAATTATGTTTCATCGATGGTTACTCATGGGAAAGGAAAGTCTACTCTGGGTAGTCAGAGGGAAATTGAATTAGCAAAGAATATTTTCTTCGAATCGACAGAAAGTCTAATAAATGAACGAAGGTGCTTATTTGTTGATAAATTTTACACAAGTTACGAATTTGCAAACTACCTATTGGAAAGTAAAACCCACAGCGTTGGCACTTCGCAAGTAAACAAAAAACGAAATTCTTCTTCAAAAGAGGATAGATATGGGGTTGTAGTCTTGAAATGGAAGGACACCCACGATGTAAGGATCCGATGCTCCGATATTGGTACCTAAAACTAACAGTAGCCACCAGCCAAGCTCAGGAAACATCAAAAGAAGCAAATCGGGAAAGGCCTCCGAGAAACTACTTTCAGTACTTCCATGCAATGTAGGCAAACCTGGCATTGATCTATCTGATCAGATGGACTCGTACGCGATGACCCTCCTGAAAGGCTTAAAATGGCATACAAAACTTGGAGTGGAAGAGATTCTTGGAATTGCAATTATGAACGCATAGGTTGTATACAGGCATGCAGCAACAACAAAAAATTCAAATACATGCTTAGCTAAAAAATCTCTTGGATATACAAGGCCAACAGCAACGAAACTGGCCTAGGTCATTTGGAACCACACAACATCATTCCCAACGAACTAATTCAGACGGCAGAAACGGCCATGAAGAAGCCAGAAAACATTCCAAAACGGTGTAGACATTCTCTAATGATTGTGCTGGATAGCCTTCCGTGAAATAATTTAAAATCTGTGAATTCATTTATATTCTAATTTTTCTAACCGAAATAAAGTTGTTGTTCAAATTAGTCCTTCAAAACAAGCCGCATCTTTTCACATTTACTCGGCCCAAGTAGACTTTACTGAACCCTAGGGGCCAAGTTTCTAAACTAATATCCATTTTGTCCCAATTGTTTTCATTGTCAAGGTCTCGTGGTGGTGTGTACCCGTCGTACAAATATGAATGATATGGCTACCACGGAAACATGCGTGTCACTCATATTTGAATGACGTGGCATGCGATATAAATAAGTATATTACAAAGGTAATATACTGCAAAAAAAATACGTCCAACAATCTTTTTTGCACTCTAAGATACCTTTCCAAAATTGGCTTGGCACGCAATGTGTTAAGATTGTGGCGCAATGAAGAAACAACTCGCTAGAGATTCTACGGCCGAAATATATTAGAGATGGGTAGTGAAACCTACTTATGGAGGACAACAAGATTTGCAATAGATGGAAAGAGTACTTCCACGCATTACTAAATTAAGAAATTCTGCGTAGTACCATTCCCCCGGCTGTCGTACACGAAGAGGAAAAGGGTAAATTTACAGAAGCCGACGTTAGCAAAACTCCAGAAATAATGATCTGGGGCGTACAGATAGACCGGATAGCATACTCTATTCCGATTTCGTTTAGTAAAATGATGAGAGGAGATCGAATGCAGTGGAGGGAAAGATTTCTGGTTCAACTTTATAAAGGCAAAGGCGGCACTAGAAATTGCAACATCTTCTAAGCTAATATCGCATGCTATGAAAATATACTATCGAGTTCTAGACAGCCGACAATGGTATATTACTAGACAATATATATATTGAGCCAAATAAATGGGCGCTTTCATCCACACCCAAATTTAAATTAACTGTCGATTGGGAAGGCCATTGCTGTCTCTGAAATAAAATAAAAGCCTGTGAGCTACTGTCGCGAAGATCTTAAGTCCTTTACCACAGGGAAGTGATAGGTAAAAGAACGCACACTACTAAGCTCCAAATAGATCTGTCGCTAACTTGGAACTATCAGACCAAAGTATTGCGATAACCATTTAAATGTGAGTAGCGACATCTAGATTTACATAGCAGAGGATGTCCATACTCGAAGAGCAGATTTCGATACTTGATTAACAAAGTCTCGACCATTGATGACTGGAGAGTGGAATCGAATTTTCTAGCAAATTGGAAATTGTATGGGACGCTGGATGGCAAGGATTGTTCTCGAAGTATGTCATTCAAGTATAAATACCAGCATCTCCAAGGTACGCAAATCAGTTCATCAATTGAATTTGAAGTGTTAATTAGGAGAAGTGATTAAGTGGTTTAAGTAAAAGATAAGAAAACTATAAGCGGTTGAGGGATTGGATTGTATTGAAAAGAATAAATTCTGTCATTTGTACCAACACAAACATTTTACATTGGTGTCAGAAGTGGGATAGGACTTATATATAAGCCTCTATCTATCAAACTCAGGCTGTAAGGTATCAGAGTATAAAACCCTAAACTTCCTGAAAGCGAGTGCAGTGAAACTATTTCTTAATAACTACGGACTCTGCAGAGGCTGTAAAGGCAATGACTTCGAGAAGATACCCCCTTCACCTCTTTTTCATTGTATCAGAGTCTGCTTTTTGAGTCAAAAACCTTTGAAACATAAATATTACTTGCATACCACGCAGTGTTATTGTACTTGCTGTCTTACTTATCTTCCAGATTCACGAATGCATATATCAAATGTAAGTCAGCGCAAAATGGCAATCAAAAACATAAATGAACAACACAATTAAATTCCTAAGGGCGATGTCGTTAACCACCAACGAAAATGACAATGTCGCACATCTAGTCAGTATGTTGTATGTCAGTATGTTTTCTATTAAGTTAATTAGCTTTATTGATACCAACCACTGCAGCCACCCAAGCATTATGGGTAAGAGTGCCACACATCAATTTCAGGTCTACCTCTTCGAACACTCTCGAGGACAGACTGCTTTTACCACTAATTTTTGGACCTATGTGGACCATTATCTTTTCATCTAATAATTGATATCGGTAAACATACCATCCCGTTGGAATAACAAAGGACCTCAAACTTGGTCTAAATATGTCTGGTCTTAACCAGGATAGCCAAATTACCTAATCCAAATCTCTATAAGCAATGCTGGTGAGTAGGACCCTGATTGCGTATGCTGACAGTGATCAATATGTAATGCCGCCGAGATAAGCAGGTTTTACCCTTCATTGAGGAAGGTGTAATGGACAGCTGAGTATATGAGTAGAAAAACATTTTAAAAGACCACATGCTTCCATACGAAGCATAGAAAATGACGCTTCAATGGGTTTTTCAATATGACAACTCATCGAAGTTAGTCAAAGAGTATATTAAGGACAATCTTTGGTATCCTTAAGCGTTAGATTTCTCCACGGAACAAGTCAGAACTGAAGGCTGCTTTGAAGCCGAATTGTGTAGTGCCTAGCATAGTATCTTCCATACCAATGAGGTGGGCTGATGTAATCAGAAATAAAGCTTACACAATTATTTATGCTCATTAACAGTAGCAGTGTTTTGAAATATTCATGATACATAGGAGTTACTTTGTGTAGATTATTTATTAGTAGCAATATCTTATGTTAAGTTTAATAATATGAGTATACATATAATTAACTTTCGAAATAGAAAACACTACTCCTATTTCATTCCTTTTTATTATATATAAACAAAATCGAATTAATACAAAATCAATAAATTAATATACATCACATAGGCAGCAGGCACCAAAATGGGCCTATCGCGATCCCTGTGGAACCAGTTGAATTTATTGAAACACCCAATTTTCCTGTAAAAGCAAAGAAGGCCTTTGAAGTACGTGCTGTCTATTTCATCTAGGTTTTCGAAAAAGCATTTCCCTAAAAATTTTCTTCGACTACGCGATATTGCCCCGCATTCACACAGTATGTGTGTTATATGTCCTCAACAGCTTGCAGATCACCGCAGACAATTTGAGTCTCTTTGTGTGTTGCCGCAGCAGACAGTGTGGTGTTTAATTCTATTAACTTCCTAGATCTTTTACCGTCAAAAAGCGGCTAAGGAGCCTTGGTTACCCGGTGTCCATCAAGGTTGGCAGTCTTTGTGATTTTTTCCTCGATAGTGCCCATCACTATGCAAAGGGGAGGTTTAATGTTGGCAACCTCACTATTGTCGAGTAGCCCTGATTTTCTTGCAAGCTCGCCCGCTTGTTCATTTCCAGGCTTGACGTAATTCATTTAAATTTTTGGATTGTCTAATATTCTAGTATTTAATTTTCTCGAGGCAAAAAAAAAGGACTTGTAACACTTTTCAAATAAACGGTCCTTTGGCTGAGGCACATAAGCCTTCTATACTCTACCTACCCGAGCATAATGCATCCAGTTATGGACGTATGTTTTCTAAGGGCTACGGTGTTCGCAATTTTTTGGTCTTCCTTGTCATTTCAACCCTGGGCGTTTGCAGTAAGCAAATGTTGCCCACAATTTTTATGTTTTTGGACTAGAAAGAACTTCTTTTTCTCTTTTCATACTTAGTTCGAAAAATGTAGCATGGCCTATCGTATGGTATTCAGCGTCAATAAACAAAATTCGTAACTAAATACTTTGAATTTGCTACTGTCAAGAATAAAGTTTTTTTTGTAGGCGATGGGCCATTAGGACGTCATGCACTAGCTAGTCCATTGCACTCCTTGTATATTATGTACGATCAGCCATAAAGTGGCTACAGTACCAACACCCATCACATCACCGTCGGTACCTACAGGTTGATTGGCTATTATGCTTATATGAATCCTAAATATCAATGGAAGCCCTAAGCGTAACTATCGTAACCCAAACCCTAACTCTCATTTAAGCCTTGCCCAGCAAGTTCGTTCGGTGATTTCTGCGTTCCTATTGTAACCTCAATGGACTCAGTGAATTCAGCCTTCCAGTTTAGTGAAGTCCTGCATTCTCGATCTAGTTTGAAAGTCATGAGAGACTTTAGCAAAGCTTTAAATGTATATTCGCTTCCGCTACAGGTGGAGATGCTTCTTCTCTCCACCCATTTTAATTTGTTTTCATTAGAACTGCTTGAAAAATAGACACAAGCTTTCCTAAAGAGGAGTAAAATATAATGTGGTCATCCTGCAGGAAAACACCAGCGCAGCATCCTAAATTGGTTCGTAAAGACTCAATCACAGTCATCAGGCTCAGAATCTGGCCGAAACCAATCTCATTGCATCAGATGGCATGTCCATAAGACCAACGTGGAAAGACAAGGTCATCAGAACTACAGTATGTATTGCAACAAAAACCACCACACCACTTTGACTGGAGATAGCATTGCGAGTGCAGCCCATGAATTGAAAATAAAGGAGTGGAAGATTCATCAGTGTGTCTAGAGCAGAAAAACTGCATTCAGTCGAAACAAACTACGCTTTGGAGTCTGGTAAAAGCAGCAGTGAAGTATTTTCGTGACATCTTGTTCTAGTAGATAGCTGATGGGTGGGATCCTCTTCGTTGGAAGTCCCATCCTCTGCCGAATGTTCCAGACAGAGCCTTAGAAGTTTTCGGCGCAATATGTTTTATGTTTGTAATCCTGGATAACACCCAACTCAGCTTAGTTGCACAAACATATGGTGATGTCTGTAGGCACTAAATAAGACAGCAAAGTCAACTTCCTGCCATTAGGTATGATACAACTGACTATATAACTACATTATCTACCTGTACTTGAGTGTAGATGTTGTGCATTCACTTTGCAGAACTTGGGATTCAACGCTTGGGATTCAATCTGAATTTATCATATTAAATTTCGACTCACTCTGTAAAGGACTGTCCACCACTTTTCAGTAGAACCAAGGTGTAAATTAGCGAAATCGAACCAATAAATGACAAATTTAACGAAAGTAATGGGATTATATGATCAAATACCAGAAGTAACCTTTTTTGGATATGTTTTTTGGACGCTGTGGTTTCTTACACGTTCTGTAAATTTGTAAACGATCTTCTATGACTCGCCCCTGAACGGTACTGCCATTGAATTGATACATAAAAGGGGCTTTTTTGATTAGAGAACGGTATCGTCCAGGCAAATGTGGGTGGCCGCGGCTCAAGTGGTAGTGGACTGTGGTCCAAATCGGAAGGTTGACTAGAAATCAACAACAAAGGCAGTAAACATTTTTGGTCGTTCGTCAAAAACATTAGAAATTCCGCCTCATCCTCCATCCCAACGCTCATTTACAATGACATTCCAGCTGTCAGCTCTTTGGATAAGGCCAATCTGCTTGCTGCACACTTTGCGGCCAGCTCAACACTCCCAGATTGTGCTTTGTCTCCGCCTACACTTGAGTGCGTCGAATCTTCAATGGGACGAATCTACTTTCGCACTCGTGTAGTAGCAAGAGTACTTAAAGATCTCAACATACATAAATCCGCTGGTCCAGATGGTATATCTCCCCTTCTTCTGAAGAGGTGTTCTTCCTCGCTGGCAAAACCACTGCGTAAGCTTTTTCATCAATCCTACACTTTAGGACTCTTCCCGAGCAGATGGAAAACAGCATTTGTCCAGCCCGTCCCTAAAAATGGCGAATCATCTTCTCTCTCCTCCTACAGACCCATTGCACTTACGTCCCTTCTTTCCAGGGTCATGGAAACACTGATAAATCGTCAGCTCATGAAATATCTCGAAACACGAAAACTTCTCAATGACCGGCAATATGGTTTTCGTAGCAACAGGTCCACTGGTGATTTGATGGCATGTCTCACCGAAAAGTGGAACCAAATCGTACAACAATCTGGTGAAAACTTGATAGTTACACTTGAAATTTCTAAGGCATTTGACAGAGTTTGGCATTCGGCTCTTTTGTCGAAAATGCGTGCATTTGGGATCGACGACTCTCTTTTACAATGGACTAGAAATTACCTTTCGGAACGTTCAATTCAAGTTGTCTTGGACGGTTTCAAGTCTGATATTCACAAAATAAATGCTGGTGTGCCCCAGGGCTCTGTTCTGTCACCGACCCTCTTTTTAATTTTCATTAACGATCTCTTGTCTGCTACTTCTAATCCAATATATTCCTTTGCTGATGACAGTACTCTCTGCTTTTCATATTCGTTCCCGGACTCACGGACCTGCTCTTCGGCTATAGAACTAGAACGGTAGCGTATGCTAAGCTCATTAAATTCCGATATCAACAGCATAACCAATTGGGGAACTATCAACAGAGTGGAATTTAATGCTTCCAAAACACAATGCTGTCTGCTGTCTTTAAAGCGAAATTTAAACACCCAGCCATTATCTATGAATGGCACTTGCATCGTCGAAACCGAAAAACTTTCCATTCTCGGTATGTGTGTCAATGACAACTTACGTTGGAATGACCACATATTTGATGTCGCCAAAAATGCTGCGAAATGTCTAGGTTTCCTCAAGCGATGTAAGAAATATTTTACCCCCTCTGATCTGGCCTCAATATATAAGGCATTCATCCGCCCAAAATTGGAGTACAACTCCCACATCTGGTCAGGTGCTCCTAAAACATCTCTGCACCTGCTAGATAGGATTCAAAACCGTGCGATAAAACTTATTGACGATACTAATATCAGTCAATCAATGGACACCCTCGAACACCGACGAAATGTCTCGTGTCTCACTTTGTTTTATCGCTACTTCCACCACCAGTGCTCCACTGAAATCGCCAGTAGCATTCCGCCCATTCAAACTTTCAACCGTAACACCCGTCTCGCTATGAATGCTCATCAGTATACCCTCAAGCCCATTTTCGGACGTACTCTAAAATATCGTGATTCGTTCCTAAGCCGTACAACTCGCTTATGGAATGCCCTGCCGATCTCTGTATTTCCTGGTCGTTATAACTTTCAAACATTTAAAAATAATGTACATCGGTACCTCTCTTTTCTTCCTCCCTAAATTTTCTTTGCCCTCGCTGTGTACAATCACCTTAAGGGTACTCAAACTCCTTGAGCGCGCGCTCATTATAAAAAAAAAAAAAAAAAAAACAAGCCAACTTCCAGTCTCCCCATTAAATAATGTTGGATGCCACCCATGGAGCAAAATAACCGCTGAGCCCAAACATTTTTCTTTCTCTCTCTATTCCATTTTACAAAAAACATGATACATGCTAAGGCATTATAAGTGTATTCTTACCCACTTGAGTGTAGAAATGTCGACTGTGGATAAGCTTTATAAATGTAGATTTAGAGGTATTCTTTATATGTGATTTTGTTGAATGTGGGTAAGGACTTTCAGTATTAGGAGTATCTCTGGGATCCATCCTAGAGCCAATATTGTTTTTAATTGTAATTAACTCTCCTTTTCAACAAAATTTTCGAAGCAAAATTAAGGCGTTTGCTGATGATTTGGCTTGCACCTTCCAAAGCCCTTCTGCTCTAAGTCTCTGCGCTGATATAAATCATGACTTGGAAATTCAAAGTCATTGGTTTCAAATGCATAAATTGTCAATAAGCGATGAAACTCAAATCATGTTTTTAAATGCTGCTGAGTTTTCATAGAATGGTTGATTACGATCCATTCTATTTTCATTCTGCAGACTGTAAAAAGTCTAAAAATTGTAAGGAGTTTTGTGGGATAGCAGCAGTCTCACAAACATATTTTGAGTAGGAATCATGTTCAGACAAATGTTTTGCTATATTTGCGTGTGTTGATTGATTGGAAGATGAGTTGGTTTGATCATACGTTGGCCCTTAAGAAGTATTTGATAGTAGCCACAAGACATATCTACCTACTAAAATAATTTTGCTCTAAAGATCTTCTTAAGTGCGTTTATTATGCGTTAGTACATTCTAAGTTGCATAGCATGGCATAGTTTGTTGGGGTGACACACACAATATCAAAACGTACCCCCTCTACTGTCTCAACACATTATTCGTTTAATTTGCAATAAAGGTCACCGGTGTAGTAGTTTCATTCTCTTTAAAAGCTTAAATATATTACCACTAAAACACTTATATTTTTTTAAGTTATTCGAAGTATTCTACATAAGATCTGGCTTCCAATTAAGCAGATTCTCTAACAACTATCAACTCAGAACAAATAACTTCAATCTTGTTGAAAAACCTCCTTACAACTTGCAGATCTTTTTTAATTTCTTTACTTCAGTTTGCCCAAGAATATTCAATATCTTGCCACATGATATAAGAAAAATTCGAAATAAATCCATTTTTCTAAAAAGCATAAAGTTATGGCTATTTATTGTAATTTAAATTATAAAGTTATCGTAGTTGCGGTGTATGTCACTAGATAGTTACTTCTTACCTTTTGCGATGTATTATAATATATATGTACAAAGTACCAGGATGAGTAAAAAACTTTTATTTTGAACAATTTTCGCCATCCATCAAGATATAAAAGTTTTACAAAACTGCTCCCAATTTCTTTATGAGAACAACTAAAAAATTTAAGATCTTGGGATGACCGCTTACAATCACTTTTACCGGGCACTACGAGCACAAATTCATGCGGCTTCTATTGAAGTGCACTGTACGAGTATGTCACCCAGCTTATATTTGTACATGACTGTCGTCTGACTGGGATCTCTAATCTGACTGGTCTAGCTACCCAAAGTAGCCCATTTATAATCCAATGTCAACAAATTGTTTTTATTAGCCATATATAAATCTGCTCCTTAAAAACCAACTCGACACCCAATTTCTTTCAGTCCAAGAATTTGAAGAAACTAAAAAGTGGCAGCACTATTTCTACTGTGTGCAATCCTTTGCAAGAGGCAAACAAACTCTTAAAATGTTGCATGCACAAAAGAGGCTCTCCACTGCAGTACATGGGAGGAGATGTAAACTACTCGAGTTGGGTGGAGTAATATTCCTTAAGTGCCCTACTAAATACAAAAACTTGAAAACATACACAATCACCCCTAGGGGATAGTCGGAAAAATTTGTTAAGAGTAAAGTCAAGTGCAAAGCTAGAAATCTTTTCCGTCGTGTAAATCACCCCCAAAATGGTACAGTGTTATAAGAAAATGAACATTGGAACTTACCTCTTAAACAATACAAGTAATTGCATTCCTGTTGGTATCTGAAAGTAGAACAAAAAAGGATTATCATTATTTAATTGAAGATCAACCCTTGAGGGCAGTTAAAAAAAAAAACAAAAGGACAGAGAACCCTACCACCACCCAATAACGCTCTAAGAAACAATCAGTCTACTTCACTTTACACACAACAAATTCATTCACTCAAACATCCGTTGGCTCCGGGGGAATCGGAATCGTCCGAAAACTAAGACAAAAGGTCGCCAGCTCCCAATTTCGTGCTCCTTTCGTCGTTCGTAAATATTTCAAAAATTCCCTAATTAAATGCAATCGCAAGGAATCTCGTAATTTCCCTTTTTATAGTAGAGCGCACGAACTCGGGTACACAACCAGAGGACGAATTTGCCGAGTAGGATGGGGACACTGATGCTGATGATGATGCTGACTACGATGAAATGCGAGTACGAATACTAGGACGCCCTTTGCTTAGCAGGCGACACGCCTGTTATCCTATAATAAGCTCAAAAGTTGATGAGCAGAGCATCCTGATTCCATCAACGTTGAATACGGAGATTTCCGGCAGATACACTCTCTCCTTAGTCGACTTACGAATACTCGTAGTCAACCTTAAGTCACCCTTGCTCCTGGCAGTCATTTGTTTCTACATAGCATTTTGCAAGGAACATTGTACGCGTAGAGACTGTTAGATAGGAGTTTTAACTGAAACTAAGGGGCACCTTTTGGCAAGCTCCAAGGTAAACAACAAAACAACTGATGTTCGTGCAATTAAAAGTTCATCCATCATCAAAACCCGAGAAGCTGGAGATGGATTTTTGCACTGAGGGGCTGCGGTTAGTTCTAAGCTAACAAGGATATCTAAGTAACATAACCGTACAACCCTTCAAAATTCAGTATTCAGAATTTTCCAGCATCATGCAACGTGGTCTATGCAATTTGTAATTGCTCACCGAGCAGAGCACTTGCCTTAGTGAAATGAGGTATAAATTTATTTAGCAGTTGGAGAAGGTGTTAGACCTGATGGATGAGGCTATGGAATGAGGGCTACCGAGTGCTCCTTTCGAGTACACCCTGTGTGACATTCTTTTGTTTTGCTTTTAGTACAATGATGACGATGATGATGGTACAGCCGTGGTAAAGAAGCAATTACTTACATTCACCACATTGCGTTTTCAAATGGATGCAACCCTAAAATCGCTTCTCCGGTATTGTGGGCGTGGGACGCTTTTGCTGTTAAATTTTCGAACTTCCCTTTGCCGAGTTTTGAAGATGAGTACGAGTACAAGTATAACGCCGCCGCCCTTTATTACAGAAGTTTGTTACAAGACAACGAAACAACAAGAGGAATTCTTGGGCCCCACTTGTCGATGTAATGGATTCTTTGGGAAAATTGTCCCTAAAGTTGCATGCAGACCATGGAACAGGAATACATAGAGATCATGGAAGATGGAGTTTGTTGGTTCAAGCCGAGTAAAGAGCTCACAAATTACAATTGTGTAAGGCTTGCGAGATGAGAGGCATACAGAAAAGTCATTTTCATTAGAGAGTGACACTAAAGTGATGAAATTGTTGTGGCTTTCCGAGCTGAGTGAGTATAGTTGCAGGTATAGATACGAGTAGATTGGTAAATGGCAGTGCAAGTTAGATTGGTCTGAGGTCAGAAAAGTTTAAGGAAGTTTTATTCTTCAACCTCAGAATTACTTAGCAAGATGTTGGAGACCACATTCCTTGTTAAGGGTGATGAAATTAAGACAATTGTTAGAGTCAAGAGTTTTGACTAAGTGGAACCATTAAGTAAGAAGTTAAGTAGATTCCGGTGGTTACATAGGAAGGTTACTTAAGTGATTTCTTTCGGAGGTAATTTTAAGAAGAGTTATGCGGTAAACAATTTCATAATGTCTTTATTTTTGTCATGCCAATGGATGTGGCAAAGGTTATCTAATACTAACTACAAACAAATACAAAACTACAGGTTGCTATATTACGACTCAGGGTGTGATTCGTTCTGTTTCAATGCAAAACGTCCTACAACTTAAATATGGGCAAAAAAAGGACATCTCGTCAGCGAACCAACTGAAACGGCAGTATTCTGTAAAGGTTTGTAGTTGTGCCGTAGGAATTATGCCCGACCAAGTAAAAAACTAAATGCCGTGAGGTGACAAGTAGCTTTACCTAAGCTTTGTCTATGCGCGTGGAGTATTCGGATTCTTAACAGACCACATACTGCCGATCAATTAATGAAGACAATAGCGGTAAGTGAATATCACTACTATCTAGGACTTGGGATGGGATAGAGTAGATACAAATAGAATAAGGAACTATGAAATGTAATATGGGGGTTTTCATGCCAAACACAATCCCTATTAGAGCTTAATTCGCCAATATGAGCTCGAAATACACACGAGCAGAAGGAGACACTAATTGGTTACACAACCCGTCGACCAGCAATAACATAAACACGGCATCAAGTATATCATTGATAATTTCACTACCGACTTAGCAGAAAAAATCATCTTTGGGCGCAAAGAAAAATCATGGCCCGCACATTAACCGTCAGATTAGCCGACTGCATTGCTGGGGCATACGCATACTTAAATAGCTACAAAGTCAATCATCTTACCATAAAACCGTCAACCAAATTCATGACTTTGCAATTGATGCAAAGGCCCAGCTCAAGGAGTCTGAAAGTCCGAATGTTTCAATAATCCAACATAACACAGAAGAAATATTACAAAAAACTTGTACGTCTAAATCTGTTAGAAGTCTCATGCTGCCAGCATGAACCACAGAATATCGGTCAGCCAGCTATAAAACGCACCCAATCTGATGTGTGAGGTTTTACTCGTCTACAAAAAGAAAAACACTGATTTGGCGAAGAACGTCAGTAAGCGTTTGCAGTTAAACAAAAGCCATAAACCATACAACCAGAACTGCAAGTAGGGACTTGAGCTTCTAACTCTATGAATAGAAGAAATGGGAGAAACATAGGCTTTACACAAAGAAAGCGAAAGAAGTAGAATAGCACTCAATCGAGGTCTTGGACACCAACAACACGCAGAGGTTTAATTTCCTGGCACCATATGGTGACAGGATCTTATAGGCCAGATTCCGGCCTAGAGTACAGTGCGTCAAGATCATACAGTATTACACCCCAACGAACCCTTCGACTCAGTATTAAAAGGATAACTTCTGCAATCAGTTAAGCGCCGTATACAACGCAACGCCAAACAGAGATATCGTTATCGTGATTAGGGACCAGAATGCAAAGGTAGGCAACGGCAATGAAGGGCTCAGACATGTGATCGGGGGGAAGCACGGTCTTGGCGATCAAGATGACAATGATGAAAGATTTATTGATTTCTTCAACATCAATGGACTAGTTGTAGAAGGCATAATGTTTGAGCATAAGACCTGCCACAAAGTCAACTGGGTGTCAGCTGACAGGCGTTCATCGTCCAACTAAATCGAGCATTTGGCAATCAGTCGACAATTCGGAAGTTGTCTTTTAGACCTGGAACGGACATACGGTTGGTGTGAGATCATCAGTCACGTACTGCATCTGTTCAAAAACTCCGAAACATCACCAGAATGCCTAGGTATACCATCGACATAATTGACTCATAACTCGTTTCCCATCCACTACAGATGAGACGTTAAAGATACTCAGCAAGTTATCTTGCTCTCCTTTGAATAGTTCGACGAATTAGGATTTCATACCGACAACTTTCTTGGACTTAAATTTTGGTTTTGATTTTCCCTTCTCTTATTGGGTGGGTTGTTGGAACCTATTGTGGATGGGACCATTAACACCTGAAAGCACCTTTTTCTTTCGACAGGATGCTTCTAGATCACAATCATTAACTCTGACTTCAATGGTTTGGTATACTTTTTTATTAACACTACGGGTGGATTCCACGGGGTCTTAAATTTTTCTCATTCTTCATTCATTAACGCCACTGCTCAAATAATTCAATTCTTAATTTTTTTTAGGACAATATTGTTTGAATGCTATAAATTTGTTTCAAGACATTTCTCCACCCGGACTCTTAAATTCGGAAGTACACGAATGCCTCCGATTTGAGATATCCCAACAAAACAAAAGTCGCACTTCCCTTAGCTTCTGTATTAATACTCTCGTGGTGTTAAGAGTGGCACCGTTTTGCTAAAATAGCATCGTGTTATTTCAACTGGGAAATAGCTTCAATGTCGGCAACATAAACTTTTCGATCATTGGGCAATACACATCAGTACTCAATGTTGCTCCCCTGTTAAAAAAAAGGGCTTATTGTTCCTCGGTTAGGCGAACTCTGCTTATTTATACAGCCATCAATATGAAACCTATTAAGAAAAAAAGATCGGATACCTAACCCAGAAAAACCAGCAGAAACAGAAGGAGAGCTTATACATTCCACTTTATAAAGGCAGAGGCGTCACGAAATAAAGTAACAACTGTCATTGAAGTTAATGTTCCATAAAACCCAAATACTTGAGGGAGGGAGTTGAAAACAGATAAAAACTTAAGGCAATAAGTAAGGGTAAAGGCAGTGAGTATGGTGCTGATTTTCGAAGGGTTCAATAGAGTTCCGCGAGATCTTGTATGAGAAATGTTTGGATCTCAATTGATATTGGAGACGTGTATAACAATGTTAGGTAATATGTGTAGATCGATAACGTCAAAATAGAGGCAATATGCACAATAGGATTAACCTAAGAATTCCAAGTAAACACTGACGATATTCTACCGAAAGATTAAATTGATGTATATAGAACGAAGTCCACTTTTTTCGCCGACGACATTAAAATCGTTAGGAGCAGCCTCACAGCCTTTAAGAGTACAATGAATACTTAGATCGTTGTTCAGAAACTCAGCTGAGTTCTGCTTCGATTTCCGAGTGAAGTGAAAATTCCTAACCCTTTTCCTTGGATAGTAGAGCGTTATCCAACAAGAGACGTCGTTTTAAATTACGCGCCATTGTTCTACTGTTAATACTCAGCTATCACTACTACGACTTCTGATAAGTTAAAACTAGAAGGTTATTAAATATGAATAGAAAATAGTGAAAATTCACTACAAAAACTAGTTAAAATATCGCATCGCTCTCGCACAGCTAATGTGAATTTAATCGATAAATTTGAACGTCTAGGACAGATTAGTGGTATAAAGACTCCAACTCGTATTGGAGCAAGATCAGCTGGGAATATCGCCGCCGTAGCTGACAGTGTGAACGGAAACCCAGGTGTGTCAATTTCGAGACGATCACGAGAATTGGGGTTATCCGCAACTAATTTGCACCACATTTTACGTAAAGATCTTGGCCTAAATGCTCATCTATTATGGTCCAATTGACACAAGAATTGCAGCCAGCAAACCATGCACAACGAGGCACTTTCGATGATAGAGTCCTGAAAATAAATGAACAACATCCTGACTTTTTACACAAAATTATTTTGAGTAAGAGGCTCTTTTTCATTTATCTGGGTATTTTACTTAAACAAACCCAACTGTCACATCTGAGGTTCTGAAAACCCAAGAGATATAATGGAACAACCACAGCAATTGAAAGCTTGGGACGGTTTTTGGGCTGGCGAAGTCATTGGGCCACATTTTTTTCGAAAACGATGCTGGTGGGACAGATTCAGTGAGTGGATTGCATTATCAAACCATCTTAACTAACTTTTTCTTTTTGACATTGAAACTATGGACATTTTTTTTTATAATTTACGTGCGCCTAAGGGGCTATGATACCCTTTTTCTGTTGCCTGGGCGCGGGCGAAAAGATAGAAGGAGGAGAAGGGAAAACATTGTTGTAATTTAGTGGCTTGAAACTCAGGTATATTTAGTTTCGATATTAGCTCTCCGGGGGTGGGAGTCCGAATAGGACTGAGAGTTTTTTCTTCACTCGGCATGATTCGAAGGCTATCAATTTACACGCTTGTTTTGTGCTTGAAACTCTACAACAGCCAAATCTGCATGTCAGTGTTATGCCTTCACACGCAGATTTTTCTGGCTTAGTTCCAATTACACAGATGAAAAACTTGTCATGAGTAGGATTCGAACCTTGACCCTCCGAGTGAGAAGCAATGGCTCTATTGCGTGACATACTTCCGGGATGTGCGATTTCCCGAAATGGAGACTTAAATTGGCCGCTGAGATCGTGCGATTTAACACCACTAGACTTTTTTCTTTGGAGCTATGTTAAAGATAAAGTCTACCCCAATACTCTACCAATGACTCATGCAATAAAAATAAATATCAGAGCTGTTGTTCGCGAAATACAGGCGCAATCATGCGAAAACTTTATGAAAAATTTCATCAAAAGGGCGACTATTTGTAGGCAGAGTCGATGGAGACGTTTGGCAGATAGTGTATTCCAGCCTTAGAGTTTGTACTTTAGATCAAATAAAAATGTCACCACTTTTCATAGAAATATTACGTTTTCCTATTGATTTATAATGACACCTCTTGTAGGATGAGTAAAATGAACAATATTAGAAAAAAGACCCAGACTTGTTGTAAAAGAAAACCTGCCATCCTATTAATATTAGCAAAATTATTACTTCACATCACTCCTTAAACCTTCAAGGCAGCTATCTATCATTCTTTATAGATGTCAGCTATCATTCAGTCATTCCATTGAGATACACCTTTCACTCAATTATCGTTGAACCATTAATGACTGACAATCTCCACTGACACATTCCAAACAACACAGAATCCCTTTCAAACTTTATCCAATCCCCCTCTGAGTGTGTTAAATGTCAGAAGCCCTTTACATGAAAGGTGCAAGTTCAAAAGAATACACCTTAAGGCCTTAAAATAAAAACAACCAACGCTTGTTTATTTTTTTTTTTTTTTCGCTGGATTTTCCTCCACCTCATCTTGTTCTCCAGCGAAACGTTTCCAATTGAACTCTTCCTCTTTTCTACTCGTAGTCTTCTTCTACTTGAGGATTTTTCTTCTACTCAAAATCAATCTAATGACATATGAGATATATCCTTCCACCCCCATTGACATCCCCCTCTGAAACTCTCTCCTTTGTCATGTGTCAAACTGCCAAACAAAAACACAAACTACACCATCAGCAGAAGAGAAACGTTCTCGGTCTTCACACCTACCCAAGCAATAATAACAAACAATCGATCAGAAACACGCGCCCACAATGTTATAGAGAAAAATTCCTCAGATATAAAGGGACACGTCTATCCAGGAAATGTTTCAAGTACCAATACATACACAAACCCTCATAGATACAAAACAAAAAGTAAAGAAATCCTTGTTTACGCCCCAGGAGCAGCAGGAGCTCGAGCCGAAGCGCTCCAAAGAGTGGCAAAGTGCGAAGATGTAATTGACATCACCACAAAAAGAGCCGGGAATGGCAAGCAACATCAAATGTCCTAGAATCGCTGGTGGTGTTACTGCTGCTGTGGCAGCATATCTTCTAAAGAATATGGGGCACAGAAAAAGGAGCAAAATAATCGGAAAACAATAAATTTTCCCTCAGGCCAATGGAATCAGATTTTCTTTCACCATCACCTCCATCACATCGAATAACACCACCACCACCACCACAACCACCTTCAACACAATCTCCGCTACCACCTTGTGTGCTTCCAATTTTTGTGGATTGTTTTGGTTTAATTTTAGCCTCCTACCCGTTCATCAACCACTCCTATCCACAATTCTCTATCATTGTATCCATATCTCTCACGCAATGTGAAATTTATTTCTCTATTCTCTTCGAAGGATACCAGTGGATAGTAAACAACGGAATGAAAAGAAAACATTGAATTGGGTTAAGGGGCGCCACTTAATGGTTGAAAGAGCCTAGTGCACTCATTTAGAAACGAATGTTTGGAGCCCAAAATAAAGGAAAGACTATAGACGTTGGCATTAATTTGAGCTAACGATATTGGCCTATTTCTGTCGGATATCCTGTCCTGAATACCAGACTAACGATTGCATATTTACTCGATATGGGGTGCAAGGGGCTCTAACTTAAACAATTTAAAGGAACTGTTTTGGGCTTTACACATTAGGTGGCCACTTGAGTTATTTCGGTTCATTCCAATCAGAAGTGATTTAAAATCCTGCTCTACTTCGTTATAAACAAAACGGATCAATCACAATAAGCCGAAGCCAAATAGATTCAGGTATTCACATTTAAAATGTTTTCGATTGATTTCTGATCCGATAAACCCAAACAACATGCCAATGGAATATCCCAAAGATTATAGACCAAAGACCAAAGTTCGTAGATTATCCTAGCGAGCAACGAGTAGCATGCTTAACATGGTATTCATCTGATTCAACGAGAATTTTCAGCTTTTTTGACAGCATCAGGGTTGGCTTGGTAGAGAAATTATTATTTCCCAGCATAATATAGCTCGATGCAGACAAAGTACTTTTCAATTCTGCCGAAAGTCAACGATGATGTCAGAGATCAATCCAATCATAACCGTACTAGAGCTAGTTCAGCTACTCGAAGTCCTAGTCATTTGAGAATTTATCGGCACCCAAAAGGCTAGAATGGTGAAATAGAGATTGTGAACAGTGAACCAATGAAAGTGCCCTTAGTGAGCAATTGGTACTATCCTTCGACGAATTGAGGGTTATCATCATCCTGTTGTGAAGGAAGCAAGGGCCTTAGATATGAACGAAATCTGCTTTGTCGATTTTTATAGAGATATTAACTGGCTTCTATTTAGATATCTTCGCTAACATGTCTTACGTCTTAGACTTGTGATCGAAAGCTGGATTACAGTTCTCATCACAACTTAATTTTTCAATTTATCACCTCTATGGGCTTACACCCCACTTTCCCAATAATAGTACATAGAAGCGATTAGGTCATCTTTAGCAATTTTAATGCTCGACAAGAAAAGGGGCGGACAATTAGGAAGCATAATTTGCACTACATCACCCCAGAAAACAATTTCAGGCTAATCGAAGGACGAGAGCTTCTTTGATACAGGCAAAGGAAGTGGTGGAATATCGGCTTCTCTTAACATAGCCTACATAATCATCTCAACATATTCTGTGATCGCCAAATGTCAACGTTCTGATTCAATAGGTCCCTGCCAACTTAGTTTTAGGGCTGGTAAGTATACCAACGACCAACCGATGAACTCATCGGAACTTCAAATCGACTCCTTTATTCTGCCGGAACAAAGCAACCAAGCGAAGTACTATTCCAAGATACACCTTCTATTTTTCTTTAAATAGAATTTTTTAGGATTTCGTAGAAAATTGAGCGATGAAGAGCTTACAGTAGCAGTATACTCCTACACCTAACACCAAATACCTTCAGCCCAATGTGAGTACAAACCACACATCTATAAACCAAGTGCTCCATGGTACCATCATCATTTGCAAAGTTAGCAATGCAGCGTTATGACACATAGGCCATTTTCTAGCAACTCTGAAGAGAATGCTTATTGTAACAACGATAATAGCATAGAAACCGAAGCCTTGTGAACAGTAAATATGTTTAAGCTACCAACTACTGGCCTCGGACATAAATGAATGAAATTGCTGATGACCCTTGCAAACGTTTAAAGCACAACGACCTTCGGAACTGCACGTGGAATTTCGGACAGGTCACTCGCAGCCGAGAATGTAACAGAGGTCATTGACTTCTACCACACAAATATCACCGCCATCTAGGAACTGCGATGAGATTAGCCGGACATAAAGAGGATGAAAAACTGTGATATGCTTTGCCATAAGAAGAAGAAAGAAGTCTTGAGCTTCCGACACGTGAGCGATTATAACAGTCCACGTCAAGGCTAAATTCGCTAACATAAGCCTAAATATGCGCCCACGCAAGGAAGGCGCACGCCACCAAAGAATGTTTTTACGAGCTCTTCGACAAGAAATATGAGTAATGTCCGGAGTATGATCGTACTTGACGATTTTAAGGCCAGGATAGGAAAGGAGGACGTCTTTCGTAGGACAGTTGGTAAGCATTGCCTACACCACGTCTGGCAGCAGACTTAAGCTGACTATTGACTTCGTGGCGGGACGAAATATCACTATAACAAGCGCACGGTTTCCTCATCTCAATATGCATACGGTGGCATGGCGGTCTCAGGACACTAAATCAAATTCATTATTTTGCGATAGTTGTAAGGCATGCTTCCATTATTCTGGACGTCCGAACGTTCCGGGTAGCCAAGATTGATTCGGATCACTACCTTGTTGCAGACAAGGTGAGAATGCGAAAGAAGAACTACTACGAAAAGATATAATGTAGAAAAGCTGCAATCGTAAGAGAACGCCAGAATCTTCGTCGAACGTGTATCCTGAAATCCTATGCCGCCAGCATCAAATACATTATATTAGTGGCAATACAGCTGGGTTTCATCCAACCACCACCAAAAATGTCTACAACCACATGAACCTAAACAAGAGACCTATAAAGCGGCTGCTCAACGAAGCTCTACGAGTTCTACGAGCAGAAGAGATGAGACATCGGCTCCTCCAGAAGAGCTATTGAAAGGTTATATTCCAGAAATAAGGTGTGGAAGTCTTAACAACAGGTAACGGCCAGTAGAAGTGAAGAAGGAAACCTTGTAGTACGAGTCACAGTCGGTGGTGAGAATATGGAAAAACTGTTTCTCCAGACTGTATAAAGGCAAAGAAACCCAACAACAATGCACCATTCAACTTCGACGATGATAGTCAAATACGAACTAAGGGTAGCAATATCGAAACCTAAATCCAATAAAGCTGTTAGACCTGACGGCTTACCCGCGAGGTATACAAAGCTGCTGGAATAGAGTTTGTGGAGATCATACAGCAACTGGTTTCTCCGGTTAGTATGATTTCAGACCAGGAAAGTGCACAATCCACCAAATCTTCACACTCCGGCAGATCCTGGAAAAAAACTCACGAAATCCAAATCGATACAGACCATCTTTTCATCGATTTCGAGGTAGTATTGGAATTTTGTCTATTATCCACAACAACAACAACACCTCAGCAGAATTAAAAAGAAGAATCACTCTCGTCAATCGCTTTTTCTTTGGCCTAAAAAGGCAATTGAGTAGTACAGTCATATCCCGAAAAACTAAGGAAACTCTATACAAGGTCTTGATCATCCCAGTCCTACTTTACAGCGCAGAAACGTGGACCCTATCGAAAGCGGATGAACATATCCGAGAGAAATATTCAGTTCCATTTGCGTTGGTGGGCTTTGGAAGAGAAGATTCAAAGACGAACTATACAAGCTGTACAGTAACATCCACCTAGTCATAAAACTGCGCATCGGTTGCCTGAAATGGTTAGGACATGTATAGCGAATGGAGACCAATGCTCCGGCATGCAGAGTCTTCGAATTTAACTTCAACTTTGTGCGCTTCGTAGAAGAGGACCTCAACCGACAAGGAGAGCGCAACTGAAAGCAGTTAACTAAAGATCGATCTAACTGTAGGGGCTTGTTAGTTGAGGCCCAGGTTATCCAGGTAGTGCCACTTAAGCAAGTAAATAAATGGCTATCTATTCTAGAACGCAGACAGTCTTAGATGTGATCGACTATTGGTGCACTAGAAATGAGCTTACAGTAAGAAAATCTGAAAATCTGAATCTGCCAGATGTAAGGACATCACCGTCCGTTTCTCCAGCGAAACTAAGTGTTTGGGTCTCATCTGGATAGTAAATTCCATTGGGTAAAATATGTCACATCGAAAACTTATTTTATATTTTATGGCTGGACAAAAAGATTCCACGAAATTACCCTACCGCTGCTTTTAAGAAACTTCAACTACCTGTCTGTCTCCGCTGCATAGGCTCTTTCTCCAGCATGCCTGGATCTGGTCTGATGAATCTCCTTGCGCTTGATATTTATGTCATGTATTGCACTCTTAAGGTGGTATCGGTTCAAAAGAAGTGGTCTTTGAGGAATGCAACACGAAATGACGACTTTGCACGCTGTCTTCTTTTCTTTTTTTTAAAGAACTTAACACTCAAGTTGGTATTAATCCATGGGTGGCATTTAACATTTAATGGGGAGACTAAATTATTATTATATTAGAGGCAACCATTCGTCTTACGAGAATTAAGTTGCCTGAAAAAAAGAATGTCTTTCGGACGAGGCTGGGATTCGAACACCGAACCTTCCGATTTGGAAGCCAACACACTACCACTTGAGCCACGGCCACCCTGTCTGTCTTTGATTTTGTCCTTATGGACATATCATCTGTTGTAATGATTATACAATTCTGTAGCTGCGAAAATACCAAATAAGAGCCAAGAAAAATGTGTGCGGTCTACACGGATGGCTTCAAAACCAAGCGGAGATGCGCGCAATCCTTTTAGGAATGAACTTCATTGTGAAAAATTGGCAAACGGGAAGAAGTACCTGTGTTTGCAGCGACAACAAAGGCGCTTTTAAGGTAGTACTGCTCTCTCTCACCACTTAAAAGCTAGTTTGAGAATGCAAAGATTCTCTGAAACCAACCGATAATCAAAATTCACTGAATCTTATTTGAATAGCAGGTCACAATGGGATCACCGGAAGTGAAACCGCCAACGAACTTGCAAACAAGGCATTCGCAAAGTGTCAACGAGTGTCACAGTCAAGTTTAAAGAAAAATTAGCCACCTTGCCGCGTGCCGTAATTAGCGGTAAGATCTTACCTCGCTAAACGCATATTTAGAGAAAGATGTTTTTTGATTGACGGCTCCACCTCAGGTTGTAGTTCCCATGAAACGTTGGGAAACGGTAACAACAATTCAAATTACATAAAAAAAAGCATTTTTACAGTTGACTCAATGGTGATACTACTCATAGAGAAGCTAACTTAGAGGCTTTCAGCAGAGAACAAGACCTTCGACAACTTTTCTTAAGAAGTCCGACTATAAACCACCTGAGTGAATCAGAAGGTTCATCACTTACAATCGCAGAGTCGATAACCTAACTTGCTCACCTTACTTACTACCTTACTGTCAGCCATGCAAAGAATCTGACAATTTGTAAAATCAGGAAACCCGAGGTTCTCACACCAAAGACCGCCAACTGGTTCAATGATGTACCGGTTCGCAGTTGAATACATACGTTGGTAGTGGGCCTGCCTACCAACTAAAGTCTCTCTTTGGACATCCATCATCTCACTGCAGCAATTTTTTATCTAAAACTTATTTTCAATTTCATTTCAGTTTCAAAACTAGGTTATGCCACTAACTAATATGCTTTCTGAATTTGTATTCAAAACATCTAGGATCGCCATTTTGGGTAAAACTAAAACTAGAACAGGCATCAGGTATGCAATCCTACAACTGACACTAAAACACCATCACCACAGCAACTATCGTATCTGATTCCTTTTCTAAATGGTACCACTTTCAGTGATATCAATGCGGCACCCCCGGAGGTAAGCAACCATCCAGTCGTCATGAAAACTTCGTGCAACTGAGATGAAAATTGCATGTGGTCGCTAGCAGCGTGAATCCCAGCTTCAACTCTGACCACCCCCCAACTTTCAATTCAACTATCCCACAGTCCAACATCCTTTTTGACACTGAAAATTGCCTAACTGATTCTAGAAATTGTTATACCCCATACCCTCCTCATGACACTCGCCCCAAAAACCGTAGCCAGAGGCCGGAGAGATGAAATAAAAGAAAAATTCGAAAATTGTTTTGCGCATACGAACGAACATTAGGAAATGTTTGAAATGCCACTTTTTCGGGGAAGGATACACATATACATATTCGCGGTCATTCTCGTTGATGTTAGATACTTTCTGTACCCCTGTCAGGCCCCCCTTAACCGCACCGAGCAACATCATTTTTGATAGTAAGGCTGGCTGTGCACATTTTTGACAAAGACCCCGTGGCAGTTGAAAAGCATTTCAATGCTGTTTGTGAATGTACTACATTTATTGTGCGGAATATGGGCAACAGCACAAAAAGGATAATCGAGAGACAGGATAATGAAATTGGAAACTGAAATTAGACTGCACCGGATATCCACTTGCACCAGACTGAGTCACAAATTTTTTTTTCCTTTCCAACACTTTCAACTCCCAGCTTTGGATGGATCGTTTTAATTTGTTTCGTGTTTGTATAACGCACCCTCAAAGCCTCTCCTACAAAAGCAAATCCAGAGTAGGGTCCTTTTTTGTTAAAAAAAAAAAAAACTCTTTAGAACATAAAATTAGAACTGTTAGATTCACTTTGTAATTCGTTTAGCGGACAGGATTTGTTTTGCAGTGGTGACAGGATTTTAGCAATTTCGTATTCAATTGACGCCTTTGTGGGGTACGGTTTGTTAGGCGTTTTTTTTCTGTTTTTAATGTCATTGTCGTCGTCAGAACCTTCCTGACTTAGAGCCGAATTAATGGGATTTCTTTTTTACAACCAACCTTGGCTTGGTAGTTAAGTTATTTAGAATTTCAATTAAGGAAATAACAATTAAGTTCATTCAGAGGGCTGATGATGAACTAAAGTGATTCCAATGCTGAAATTGTTGGACACTTTTAGTCCACTTTATCGGTGCAGAGGTTTTATGGATGGAATCGTAATTAAATTTACTCGTGAAGGGCTATTAATTTTTTATATCGGCCTTCAGTTGATTTTTAAAAGCTTTTGCACTTTTATATTAGAATCAGGAGTTTAAGTTAAAAATTAGAGGTTAGAGTTGAGGGTCAAATTATGACCACAAAAAGGCCCATTGATTGAGGACACCGAGCTTAGGAAAGATTTGTTTTGGTGACTTCTTTCCAAATGCGAGGCTGATATTTTTTAAGTGAGTGAAAGGCGAAAATCAAACGTTTTCTTTTATCAGAGCTGTGTTTTAATTACTGTTGTAACAGTTGAGGTTTCTGCCATAATAAAAGCAAATCTCTACTTTCTAATCTAATGATTTGTTTCTCCTTTTAAATGATTGTTAATAAAAGAACTTGAAGAATCTAAATTAAATGACAATGACATCGTTAATGTATAAATTTATTAAAATGGACTGGCAGGGGAAGATTTAAGGTGGAACTATCTGGAAAATTACCCACGATACTGTGAAGCTTTAAGTCTAGAATTTTGCTAAAGTCAAAGTATGTAGATCAGCTTAACCCATGTTTAACGAAATAAGATTTAACCTTTCCTTCACGACCAAATAACTGTTAAAACTGCAATTCCAAATACATATATATTTTTAGCACATATAATTATAAATAATAATTAACCTACTTATAGTATATTTATTGAATTAACCACTATAAAATTTTCATTCCACTGAACGTATACTATTTACATGAATTAACTATTCTATTACATTACTCATGTCACATAACCCTGTATAATAAAACTTTACATTCTTATCATTCTGGTTTGGACTTTGAAAGACTGCGTTTTCTTTAACAGGGTTATGGGCCCAGGAGAAAAGTAAAATCCTCAAAAATCTAATTAATCATTAAAGAATTTTAAATTCTGTAATTCGGAAAAGTGTAAAAGTTAGTTGTCATGGCGAATCACCAATTAATAAGAATTGAACCATTATCTAGGGACAATTTCGACACTTGGAAGCTGCACGTGGAAGCCTTGCTGATAAGAAGTGAGACATGGGATTATGTGTGTGGGCTGAAGACGAGACCCACTGGAACCGAGTCAAAGGATTTGATCGATGCAGCAGCTTGGGACAAAGAGGACCAAAAGGCGAGATCAGACTTAATATTGTCAATTAGTTAATCAGCGTTAAAGGAGGTAAGAGGATGTGTTACTTCGCATGATATTTGGATGAGATTGCATAAGGTATATCAATCACAAGGACCGGCAAGAAAGGCCACTCTGTTGAAACAGCTTGTTTTTAAATAAAATGTGCGAGGATGCGGATATTCACGTCCACTTGTCTAAGTTTTGGTCCGCAGTAGACAAGTTAGCAGATATGCAATTAGATGTTAATGAAGATTTGCTTTCAATTTTATTATTATACAGCCTACCAGAATCATTCGAGAATTTTCGGATCGCTATTGAGTCTAGAGATGAATTGCCGAGCCCTGAAATTTTAAAAATTAAAATCGTAGAAGAGTACGAAGCCAGAAAAAAGAAAGACAGCGATCAAAACGGTGCTTTATTCGCAAGAACAAGATATCAAAAATATAAACCAAAAGGAAATATGTCAGCGAAACCTAATGAAAGATACTCCCATGAAGACAGAAATAAATTTAGAGAGAACGAAGGTAAGAAAAATCTCCCTACTCATTGCAAATGTTATCGGTGTGGTCGCATTGGTCATAAAGCAGCAGCATGTAGAACCAGATTTAATGTAACAGACAAGTCGGCAGTCACTGAAGAATCATTCTCCATAGCGCAAGTGAGAGCGACAGAAATCAATCAGAAAAATAGTCTATGGTGTTTGGACAGTGGGGCAACCTCCCACATGTGCAGTGACAAAAACAAGTTCACAGATTTTAATATTATGGAACCCCGTCAACTGTTATTAGCAAATAAACAAACAACTGATATTAAAGGTCGCGGTATAGTGAGAATTTCGACTCTACACGGAAATTATGCAAAACTTGAGAACACACTTTATGTCCCTGACCTTAGAACAAATTTAATATCGATACCTAGAGTGACTGAAAAAGGTTTTACTGTAGTTTTTGATAAGGATCGTGCATTGATTAAAAATTGCACAAACAAAGTTGTTGCTGTTGCTAAGAAAAAAAATGGTTTGTATTACATTGCAGAGAACGTTGACGCCGCTCATCTAGGAAAGTCTGGAAATAACATCTGTTTACGAACGTGGCACGAGAAATTTGGTCATTTAAATTATAAAACATTATGTGAAATGATAAACACTAAATCAGTTTTGGGTTTGAATACAGGTAGTCAACACATTGAGTGGGACGGTGGAAATTCTAAATTTCGGTGTGAAATTTGCATCCAAGGAAAACAATCGAAGAGACCATTCCCAACGGCGGGCACTCCCCGAAGCAGTCATCCATTGGATCTGATACAAAGTAAATCAAATGGAGGATGCAGCTATTTTGCCACTTTCATCGATGATGCAACTAGGTGGTGTGAGGTTTATTTTCTTAAAGAAAAAAATGAAGTTTACAATGCTTTCAAAGATTTTAAATCCCATTCTGAAAATTTTCTAGGAAGAAAAATTAAATCTATCAGATCGGATAACGGAGGAGAGTACTGCAATGAGAGGTTTAAACGTTTTCTGTCTCAACATGGAATTAAACATCAGCTGACCGTCCCATACAACCCACAACAAAATGGCGTAGCTGAAAGGATGAACAGGACGCTGGTAGAAATGAGTCGTTGCATGTTACTTCAAGCAAACCTACCTTTATCATTTTGGGCAGAAGCAGTAGCGTGTGCAAAGTACATCAGAAATAGATGTGCTTCAACTAGCATCAATGGAGAAGTACCCTACAAGTTATGGACAGGAAGGCCGCCTACAGTGTGCCACCTTCAGGTATTTGGTAGCAAAGCTTATTGTCTAATTAATAATAACAAAAGAAAAAGTAAATTTGATGCTAAGTCGAAATTCTATATATTTGTTGGATACTGTGAAAATGCTAAAGCATATAGGCTATGGTGTCCAGAAACTAGAAAGATATTGAAAAGTAGAGATGTTGTATTTACAGAACAAAAAGTTAATGAGGTTATTGTTTTTCCGAGAGGATCACAAAACAGAGATAAAACGGAGATATTTTTTGATCGGTTTGAAATGAAAAATGAAACAGTAAATAAAGATACCGATGATGATGAGGTATTTGAAGATGAGGGAGATTACAACTTTGAAAACGGATTTGTTAAAAAGACTGATGTAGTGCTAAGAGAAAATAGAGGGGGGAGTAGCTTGCCAAAAGAGGGAATCGGTATGAGAACACGATCAAAGACAAGACAAAAACGTTTGAACGAAAACGAACAACAGAATGAAATGGCTGGCGACTCGGAGGAGTGCGAATCTTATTTTGATGCTGCATGTATGCTAACCGCGGATCCTCAAAATATTGGGGATATTTTAAATGATGCAAATGTAGTTGAATGGAAAAGGGCAATGAAGGATGAACTATTAGCACATAAAGAAAACGCAGTTTTTTTTTTTTTTCAATCAAGTTGTTCAGATAAAATAATAATAAGGAGATAATGTTAAAGAAAACAAGACTTGGGAAATTATAGATCGACCAAATGGGAAACATGTTATTGGATGTAGATGGGTTTTCCAAACAAAAACAGATTGCAATGGAGATGTATGCAGAAGAAAGGCTCGACTTGTGGCAAAGAGATGCTCTCAACGTTCAGGAGTTGACTACAAGGAAACGTTTGCACCAGTTGCTCGACAATGTTCGATTCGATTACTTATAGCCCTTGCGGCAGAATGGGGACTTATTTTACACCAATTAGATGTTGTTACCGCCTACCTAAATGGAAGAATTGATGAGACAATTTACATGGAATTACCTGAAATGTATTCCGAACTGACCGGTGAGTGTGTTGGAGGAAATACAGTATGTAAAATCCAAAAGGCTATCTATGGACTAAAGCAATCGGGTAGGCAGTGGTACATTAAACTCAACGAACAACTTTTAAAAATGGGAATGCAACCCTTAGCATCAGACCCTTGTATTTATATGTCACGAAAGGGTAATGACATAATTATTGTTGCAATTTATGTCGACGACATCATTGTGGGATCAAATAGTCTAGAACAGATCGATATATTTAAGCAAACGATGAAATCAAAATTTCAAATGAAGGATATGGGACAATTAAAATATTTTCTAGGGATTGAGTTTAATCAAAAAGCAAATGGAGAGATTACTATGAGTCAGCACAAATACATCGTCGAGCTTTTAAAACGGTTCAATATGGAAGACTCAAACCCGGTTAATACACCTTTAGATACAAACACCAAACTTTCAAAGAAAATGTGTGGTGAATCCCACACAAAGGAAGATTTTTTGAGTAAGTTACCTTATCAAAAACTAATCGGTGCTTTGCTTTATTTAGCAGTAACGACCAGGCCTGATATCTCTTATGCTGTCAGTTTTCTAAGCCAGTTTAACCAGGATTATCGAAAGATACATTGGGTGGCAGCGAAAAGGGTGCTTAGATATTTAAAGGGAACAAAAGACTATGGGCTATCGTACCGAAAGACTGGAAATGATTTTATTGGTTACACGGATGCAGACTGGGGTGCAAGCTCGGATGACAGAAGATCATATACTGGGTATGTGTTTAAACTAGCTGGAGCAGCTGTTTCTTGGGAATCAAGGAAACAGAGGACAGTCGCGTTATCGAGCGCTGAAGCAGAGTACATGGCGATTGCTGACTCAGTTAAAGAAGCAATGTACCTTCGAAAGTTCCTACATGAAATTATTTTTACAAAGGAAAAAGGAGTCATCATTTACAATGATAATAAAAGCGCTCAATCAATCGCCAAGGATCCAGTTCAACATTCACGAACTAAACACATAGACATCAGGCATCATTTCGTTCGCGAGGCTGTGCAAAGAGGAGACGTAATTTTACAGTATATTGATACTCAGCACATGACCGCGGATGTACTCACCAAAGGACTCGCGTCTATAAAGCATTATAAACATTTAGAGGGACTTGGATTAACAATTTGTAATTGAGGGGTAGTGTTAAAACTGCAATTCCAAATACATATATATTTTTTAGCACATATAATTATAAATAATAATTAACCTACTTATAGTATATTTATTGAATTAACTATTATAAAATTTTCATTCCACTGAACGTATACTACTTACATGAATTAACTATTCTATTACATTACTCATGTCACATAACCCTGTATAATAAAACTTTACATTCTTATCGTTCTGGTTTGGACTTTGAAAGACTGCGTTTTCTTTAACAATAACTGCCTGCTTGGATCACCTGTACAACAATAGTACCCCTGACTTAGTACTCCTGAGAAAAGCCCATTTTACAACGATTGGTATTGGTTAGTCCAGGTGCTGCACTTTCAAAGTCATCTTCAGCTTAAAAAGATGAAATCTTTAGTACAAAACTTCACACTTTTGTTGATGGGGTTATAACTCTGATCTTTTGGACAATACCATCCGATACAATGCAAGCAAAACTCATATTGCTGCGAAACGTCGCAATTGATATGTATATTCCCGGTGCCCAGAAATAATTGACGCTGGAATCTAAGCCATGAAAGGAATGTAGTCAACTATTTACGGATGGCTCCAAAACCAACCTGAGATGCGGGGAATATGTCATTTTGGAGGACGGCAACGTTGGATCTCACCTCCCATCAAAAAACATGCGTACGTCATCTAGAGACATAAATACATGCAATCCTGATGGCAATAAATTATATTGTGAACAACCGGTGAAGGGTTGAAATTCTGTGCATCGATTCAGCAATAAAAATAAAGAAAACGAGCTGAAAGGGTTAGAGAGCGACGACTTAAGTTCGTGGGGGTCAAGCCGTTTATCACGGCAGCGGCAAGGGGTGGTAACTGCAAATTACCATTCTACTTAGTACAATTAAGGCCCAACAGAAAAACGGTTTAAAAAACCAAAAATTATTATATCACTTGAAAAATTGATGGCTAGGTTACAGTTTTCTGAGATGCAAGAGGCATAGTCATCATAGATGACCTGGAAAAAGGGCGAAGAATAACTGCCAAGTATGGATTTCAGCAACTCATGTTAAGTATTCGTTTGTAACCAAATTGTTGTAACCAACACCAACTGCTCTAAATAAATTTAACAGGTAGTTTCTCTGCCGGTCTAGTAGGTCCTTATTTTAGATGTTGTTATACAGACCTCTCCTGGTCAAGTGGATGGTGTTGTTGTCAATCATCGTTCATAGTTCATTTTGCCGAGCAGCAGAATGTTGGTCATCTTTGCCCGTCAACAGTCTCCAGAAGTATTGTTGTATTCTCTCCAGGGTTTCACCATCGACTGTGAGTCTACTTCTAAGTTCCCGTTCTTATCTTTGCCAAACTAGTGTCCTTGGCATATTCTTCTCACTTTCTGGTGAATATTGTATCCTCAGTACCACTTTTCTTCTTTTGCTGAATTCATTTGACGGCACTCTATTCAAGTCATTGCTGATATACGACCATCTGCTCGACGACAAAAGTTTCACTGTGAAGGAGTGAGTGCATATCGTTTATGTTGGCAAATTTTGTCTTGACGTGGATTGTAATCAGTCGTTCGCTCAGATGCATGGAGCTTCTTTTGAGCTGCCGATCCCATCGCACTTGTTGGATGGAAATGATACCCACTTTGTAGCTGCTTAGGTCCTTGGCTAATTGCGTGACTGCACGTGGTGTACGAGTATGTAGGGTTTGAGCATTTTACGTTCATAGCCCAAAGTTGACCACTTTAACAATTTCTTAAGGAAAAGGACGAGGCATTCATTGTTTTTCTATGTGGGTATGTCACTCTATCTGTCTGTAAGAACACTTATGGCCTTTTCAGCTGGAAGCGCTCTTGGTCAATACTTCTTTATTGTCATTATTTGCAAACGAGGATATGGAAAAAAATCCAGAATTTAAGTACCTGAAGGAGTTAACCACAAACACAAGGTAGACATTTGAAGATGACCCAGAAGTAAGTAAGGTGTAAACTCACCCTTATTTTCAGATTTTTTTTCTTGCCATCATATTTTTACCTATGAAATTCAACTCACTATCCAAGCGGTTTATTCAAAGATTGTAAGTACCATCAGGGATGTTGTTGAGATAATCCAAGCTATTCTCACTCGGATTGCACTCCGGACACGTGGACTAGGTAGACAGACATTTTGAAAATACGATTTCAATCGATTCTTCGACACTGGAAGCCACGTTTTCTGATCTACATCCTTCAAAAAATTGAAAAGGAAGAGGCTCACTGTGTGTTGTATTTAGAGAAACAACAGAACCATTGGTCAGAGAAGGGTTTCTATACATTTTTCATAGAAGCAATTTGTCAGCTTGTCATCGCAGTATCTTGTGTCATCTAGAATGCAAAAGCAAATGTGTGGTTCTGAAAGGCCAAAAGGCAATAGATATGCTCTTGCAAGTGTACGTGGGCTGCACCAAGTGTTATGTTCATGCTTGTATTAATTAAGTCATAACTGGTTCTAGTTGAATGCATTTTTTTCACTTGGGCTGAAGCTTTCTTTACCTAAATGGAACTACAAATTCTGATGGCAGGTAAAACATAGAAGCAAACACCAATTTCAACTTGTGCCACCTAATATCGTGTTTTGTTTGATTCGTTTGTGATAGATTTAAGTCAGAACTCCATCTTCATCGTCTTATGTCCCTTGGCTTTAAAATGACCCCGCAAAGTCAAATCTTCACAAAACATCATCCACTTTCGACTTTAATCTTACAATATACGAGCAGTAGCTGGCACATAAAAACTAAGATGCATGTCTTATACTCCACCATTTCCAAGTTTCAATTTCCTAGCTCCCTCCATTCCTCCACATGTTAAGCCTGTTCACAGAAGTAAGTTTTACTATTTACTCTGTAGGAAGTGCGAAGAAACACTTTTTCATTCACCTGCAACTGTAAGCAAACAACATTCCCATTTACTTGTACCTTCTACCCAACCAACCACTTGCTTGTACTTACAATAGAACCGAACAGAACAGAGCAGAAACCTTTCAGCGTCCGCATTTCAATCCTTTTAAAAAGGAAATTATCCAGGATGTAAGCAAAGAATAAGATGAATCCCATTCCCTTACCGTCGGGCTCACTCATTCGGTGGCTCGTGTAAGAAAATCGTTTGTCCAAATCAAACTCTTAAGAAGGGCTTAAGTTACAACAACACACACACACAGACACAGAGAAACAGAGAAACAGAGAGAAATTCTTACTTCCTCCATTCGACTCAAAGGACATTGAAGCTTAAGGAAAACATTGCAACATTACCGTCAACAATAACCAAACTGACTCTGACACTAAAGGCAAAAAGGACTTACCAACGACAAAGTTTACTACCTCCCTACCCCCATCACAATTCATGCACTCATTCTATTAGCGAAAAAGTTCTAAGCCAACAAGAAGAAGAGTACGGAAAAGAAAACAACCAAAAACAAAACTCACAGCAGAAACAACATTCCCGCATGTACCAGAACTACGGTTGTGATGCTGGAAGTTTGGAATGTCCCAGATCCTACAGAGGCACTCACAACAGCCAACACTGGAACAGCGGAAGTATGGCGGAAGTTTTTTTCCTGATTGAGATGGAACGCAAAATACGACGAGGAGCACATAAAAAGATCTTCATATGCGTGCGTGTTAAATAGAAAACGCCACCCACCACACCCTTTCCACTCTCATTCTTCAACAATTCTTTGTCTTGCCCATTGCCAACTGCCGACTACAGACTACTGTCTACTGCCTTACTTATTAAATCATATTTTTCCTTTTCCTTATCCTTGAATATGAATGCGAAATTTTCCATTGCGAAGTCAACAAAGTTGTCCTTGTTCTTACATACTACTCGTACCATACATTACAACAAAACGAAAAAAAAGCACGAACGACGAATAAAAAGATTCCTTCATCCCAAATGTAATGGAAAGTTTGTTACCAGGAAGCGGATATGCATCCATCGCTTCAATAATTCTGTTGTGAATGTTTAAGCCAAGTGAAAAATTGCCAACCAATGCGCGCACATTGGCAACGCAGGCAAAGTATCCGTACTTTTGTATTTGCAAATTGCATAAAAGGATAACCAAGTGGCCTTGTGATGGCACAGAATTGCAGGAGTTTGAGAATGGGGGATGTGCTTATTTTATTGTTCACGCATCGTATGGATTCTCATAAAAATGTGTGTGTGTGGGTGTGATGCGATTGAAGAACAAACCAAGGACGATGATATGGTGGCAATTTCTTTGAAGACTTATGTCGTTCACAATCGAAGGAGCAATGAACAAAGTGCAACTAAGGAGAAAAGTGTTTCTTTGAATAGGAAACAGCAAGACGGAACAAAAAAGAAGCACCATAAGGAAGAAGAAATTGCAATTTTAAGAAGCTTATTGCAGCTTACGGTAGGTAATCCAAACGGGAAAGACTTCAATTCAGCTTCAACTTTGCGCTACAACAACTGTTGTCTTTCTCAAGGCACCTCAACAACAAAGCAAAGGGAGTTAGTTGCCTTACCATCATGTCGCGGTAGGTGAGTTTTAAGCCTAATAGGCAGGCTAATGACAGGGTTCTTAGCAGCTCACAATTAAAAGTTTAAAAGGCCGGGTAATGAGGAAATTAAGATTTAGCCAGATAAGAAGGCTAAGACTTGTCGCAAGTTTAAGAATTTCAAGGTTATGACAGGGAGCACCCTCTGATGAAACGTGAGAAGGAAGGATAATGAATAGATTGTTTTGTGGATGGATTAAATGTACATATTGTTGTAATGAACCATTAGGAGGTAGAATATCACGAATTTTTTTGAAGGAGTACTGAGGCAAAAAAATGATTAACTGCCTAATGAACTACAGAATTGAATGAGATTTTTTCCATGCGAGATCTACATATGTAACTACTTCCAAGCTGCTTGCGCTAACAAAAAGCCACTTAGAGCCGGACAATCTGCGCCTTGAAAGAGTTAATTTTTACTTTATCTGTAAAGTAGTGCAGACTACCGAGACTGACCGAGAACTTGTCGGTTTAGCTATCCGACAGGTACTATCACAAGTTTCGATGTCAGGCCATAAGAACATCGAATTCAGGATCGAATGTCAGGCCTCAACTTTGCTGAAGCGGAGGAATCTGCAAAAATACAACTCAACGCGATTTAACTGATCTCCTCGTTTAGTTTGTTAATGCCCTAAATTCAGCATTTCAGCTATTCAGAACCTGAATGATGCCCTTACCAAGCGTTTTGAACTTACCAATATAGCTGCAGATCTCCCTGGTGGAACGCATAATTGCAGCAACTACGTAGGGATACCTCTAAACATGTTAGTAAAGACTAATTCTGAAGAAAGCTGGAATCTTTACAAATTGAAGCAAATGCCATATAACAAGTCAGCGAGACTGGAACCGTTCCGTAAACTTAATTTGAATCAGCAGCAAAGACTCCAAGGTAATATAACCAGGATCATCTCACAACCACCTTCTATCAACGGAGCTGTAAATGAGCAACAGCACACTCCGTAATTGATATATGTCATCGATTGTGGTAAGGAATGAGGCCAACAAAGACGCTGTTGGTTCCTTGGTGGCTTTAAGTCGCCTGGTAGGGGTGGCATATGTTCATTTATGTAACAAAAATATATAGAACATTTGTAGGCAATTCTGAAGAGAATCTTCACTACTAGCCTGACACTAGTATACATGTCGAGGACCTACCGAACACAAAATGGGAAAGGAAGTGTTTCAGACCTATCAACCTGACATCTTTCATATTGAACAGCATGGAGAAATTGGTTACGCTTCACGTGTCCAAAACTACTTTTATCTGCCTAAGATCGAACAAAGCTATCCACGCGAAAGATGCACCATGAATGCTGATGAATAGAACCGTGATTGCGGATGCTGACATCGGCTAATACATGACTGCGGGGATAGACAGGAGTTGCCCACAAGGTGGTCTGATGTCCCGTGGCGTGGCGTATGTTGGACCATGCTTAACGATTTGAATAGTAGTAATGTCTATGCTCGGACATGTGCAGAAGATGTAGCTGAACTCTCTGCTGTATGAAAGAAAGTACTTAAAGGCTTCACCATCCTAAAGAAGCTAAGTATTTTTGTGTCAACCTGGATCACAAACTTCTTAAGACTAAATATTTCACGTTGAAAACTTCCAAGGCACTGTCGGGAACTTTTGTCTAGATAGGGGGCTTGTCACCGAGGAGGGTCCTCTAGGTCATTCTATGCAAAGCACGGCAGAACGCAAACCTGCGTTATGACTCTCTGCAACCTCGATTAGGACAGCAAACGAACAACTATTTCCCGATGTCTCTATGAGGTCAGCGACTTTTCTGCTGTGCTTCAATAGGAAAGCCTGTAGACTGATATTGTGACTAACCACCTCAGTGTAAAAATTATAACGACACAGCGCAGCACTTCCTCGGCGCTGATGATGCTTGTGCTGGTTTTCTACGCATTTATCGCATTTATCAGCCGCTTACTAATCTTTCAAGAGGAAACTGAAAAACGTCGGTAATATATATACAGAGAGTATATATACAGAGAGAACAGAGAGAAGTTCTTTATGTAAATGCTCTGTTCTAACAAAAAACAAACACTAAACTCACTGAGTGTGGAATATATTACACTATGCTGCCTGTGCCGTAACTATACAAACTCTAGATGACCCAGCGAAAGATCGCTTATCTTCTACCGCTTAATGGAATATCGTATATTTTTCTTGAGGAATCTAATATTATTACAGATCAAACCCGGTCTTCTACATGGCCGGGCTTTTTCTGATCGAATGAAGTTCGTACAGATACTCTCAGCAAGCGATATCTGCCAAACATTTTAAAACAAAATTACTAATTACTATACACTGAAGCGAATTGTGGGAGAAAAATCGCATCCTTTATCGTACACAGTGCCTACTGAATGGTTATCTAATGGTGAAATAAAGGCGAACATACAGTTGAAGACCTAAAGCTCTGAAAACTCACACAAATGAATTTCTGCTACTCTTCTTTACACCCAACAGGTTAGAAGTCTACTAGAAGCCCCTAAGTATGTTTAGCAAAATAATTCTCCCGAATAAATAACCGAAAACACAGTAGTATGAGCAGCAGCAGGGTTTTGGAAAGGAGATGGTTGTAGGTAAGCCTTAATAATCAAAAGCAGCCTTTACAAATTCTGACGGGATTACTGCCGGTGGCCTACTCGATGCCTGCATCCTTAGGCCACAAATCAAATCTACACTTAGAGAGTTATGTGTGTCGATCTAATCACCCAATCATTTGAATGTCGTACTGTTACAACCATTAAGAGTAGCGGTTCGGCTTTGGGTTCGATTCCTTAACAATAGGCCAAGAAACACGAAAAAATAAATTCTGAGGTAAATGGCAATCCTCTAAAAGCAAAGATTTTGTCAATTTGTCGAAGTTTGAGGTCGGCAAAGAAAATTAGTTCCCTCATATTGCACGCTAAAATGACAAGACGAACTGGGCAATTAATGGAAAGATCAGGTACATCGAACTTGCATGCTATAAATTCAGGCTTATACAAGGGCGTTCAATATATTCTCGGTATCGATATGAAGGAAAATGCGAATTCAATATAAATTGTTTTTATTTTTCAATATAGTCTCCCCTAACATCAATGCATTTGTTACATCTTGAGATAAGCTCAAAGATAAATTTCCTCTTTCTCTGCAAAATACCCATTTATTGCCGACTTGAGTTCTTCATCGTCCGAAAATCTTTTTCCACGAAGACATTTTATCAAATCCGGAAACAGGAAATAATCACTAGAGGCAAGGTCTGGACTATAGGGTGGGTGTTGGATTTCTTCGAAACCACAATCTCGCGCAGCAGCCTTGGAAACTCGCGCCGTGTGAACAGGAGCGTTGTCATGAAGAAGCAACACCCGCTACGAGCTTACCCCGTCTTTTCTTTTTAATTTCCTCCCGCAAATTATGCAAAGTGGAAGCGTAGGATGTGGCGTTGATGGTTTCACCTTTTTTTTTTGTACTCAATGAGCAAGATTTCCTTTGAGTCCCAAAAAACTGTGGCCATGAGCTTCCCGGCAGACGGAGTGACTTTGAACTTCTTCGGGGGGTCTGTTCCTTTTTTATGCCACTTCATGGACTCTTGTTTGCTTTCAGGGTCATAGTGGTGGACCCATGTTTCGTCCCCAGTAACAATTCGATCCATAACACCGTCCGCGTTCTCACTACACATCTCCACTTTTTTCTGAGGCGCTGTGAGCATTCGTGGCACCCACCTTGCACTGACCTTTGAAAGGTTAAGATGGTCATGAAGAATGGTGTGAATGGTACCAATTGAAAGCTTGGTGATCTCTGCCATCATTTTCACCTTTATTCGGGCATCCTCAAGAACAAGTTTTTCGACTTCTTTGATGCTTTCTCCCGTACAAGCAGTAGCCGGGGCGCCGGAGCGGGGGTCGTCTTCAATGCTCTCTCTGCCTCTCTTGAACTCACTTGACCACTTTTGCACAGTTGATAATGAAGGTGCGGAACCCTGGTAAACAGCCACCATCTCTTCATGAATAGTTTTTTGACTTTTTCCTTGCTTAGTGAGAAATTTAATTACAGCGCGATGCTCAATTTTCACCATCATCATCTCAGTTGCCATTATGATTCTGTTTAACTAGAGATAAAACGCGAATTAATAATCACATTTATATGAAATTTTACATGAATGCACTAAAATAATAGTATTACTTGATAAATAAGTCAATTTATATATACAACCACAGCTTCACCCCGATACCGAGAATATGTTGAACGCCCTTCGTATGTCGATAAACATTAGCCTTACTGCAACCTACACAAGAACCCTGAATATTTCTTGGCCATAGCTCAATCCAAGCATCGACTATCCAACTCTAGAAAGAAGTCCCACGAAGATTGAATCCAGGAAGCCGTTGTTTCAGAACTTCCAATCAATCCGATGATATTCCACAAATCCTGACCCCACCGGATGTATTAGAAAGGATGAAAAGCAGAAAGATGGAACTATTTTTCGAAAGAAAATATAGATTTTGCGTGAGCGGATAAGGGCTATAAACTATCTGAGCTGCATCAAGATGTTGATGAGCTCTATTACGCTTTTCATGAAAACTTCGTTGATTAGGCCACATCAACCGAATGAACGACAACGCAACGGGTCTTCGAATCGCAGCGCTCTGGTTCAGGACTTAAATTGAGTCAAAATCCTTGCTTCAAAGATCAAGCGAATATGGCTGTTAAAAAGTTGGGTGCCTGGGATCAAAAACGATATTAAATCACAGACTTTTACGCTGGTTAAGGTTAAGGTTTGGGCAAACGGGTATCCGTCATGGTATGCTTTTACTTCACTACAGACTACCTTTTGAGGAGATTCGTCTGCACGCTTGGTGAGGCAAACTTCAATCTTGTGGGAAACGTGTCCTATATGTTTTATTGTATCGACATAAAATTTTACGTCGTCTTCTGTAAGAAGTGTACTTAAAGGGGTGACAGGGAATTAGGGTGTTGAAATTCTGCGTTGTTTCGCTAACCAATGCATGTGTTGCTGGATCGCCAGAGCCTACCGATACACAGTGATTTCTTCAAAAATTAATCGCAAGAGCGTCTGCTTTTTCATCATAGATCCATTGAAATTCAGGTAGTTGTTTGTTTTTATTTTTAATTATTCTAACTACATCCCAAAATGGTTTAGCGTTCTTATCTAGAGAATCAAGTTTCTTATTCCATTCCTCATGGCATTGTTGAGTGTTTCGAGATCAACTCGTGTAGGTGCTGCACATTATCTCGATATATCAACTGCCGATATCTTTGCCAATTTATTCTTTGCATATTTCTCAATTTAATTAATTTTGCTAAATGAAGGAAAAGCTTTTTGTAAAATTTATTTATTTTAACTTTTGGTATAGAGTCAGCTACGGCTTCAAGCATTAAATCATTGAAGTCAGTTACTACTGCATCTACTTCTTCTTTAGTAGACATATCTTCAACGTTCGCATAGTTTTCTTGAACTCTTCTTCTAACAATTGCACGGTATCGTTTCCAGTTTGCATTTTTTAGGTCTTGGAAGTACTGTATATTTGCCATACCTGACCAAAGAAGTTTGCACAAGACTGGGTTGTGGTCAGAGTATAGCTCGCTTTGATAAAGTCTTTTCTTGCTAATTCATAATGCCCCAGTGGCATGTAATTCATTTTATTGCGCTGGAAATGGTTTAAGAAGGCATTGAAGCAGTTTGCTTCAAATTTAGAGCTGCTTCCCTTTCAATGAATAGATTGAAACGTTTTATGCGTTTCTCTTCGTTGATGCTGGTGCACATTCTCGTACACTATAATATAAGTATTGTCCACATGGTACAACTGGGCATCCTCAGTTTCCCAGTTTACACTATGAAATCGGATGCAATGCTGTTGCTCTTTTTAACTCCGAAATTTCCAATTCCTCGTTCTTCTCCTCTAAGTCTTACGATATTGCGTAGTGCTACGTTTTCTATGAAAATCCAATTGTTGGATTTGATTGCCTATGAACCTACTGGACTAAGCCCAGAGGAATATGACAAAACCTAAACCGGCGTTGGGGCATACTTTTTTTTTTTTTTTTTTAGCATTAAAAATGCAGTCGATTGCATCAACAGCTAGCTGGTAACCTTGAATTGGTTGAGAGGGGCGAATATAGCAGCAACAAATATATAGGTTGCGTTTTGCAAATAGGAATTCTAGCGCAAACGAATTCGAAGAATGCAGTGGACGAATTTTTAAAGGGGGTAGACTCGAGGCGAGAGTGTATAGCTAGAAGTACACCACGGCCATATAAATTCTCCTCTTTATCTAGACCATCGTCACGGTGTAAATCGAAGTCTTGGGAAAATAATTCATTATTCTTAATATCAGGGGTGAGATTGGTTTCTGTAGGGGCAAAGATGTCGTATGGCAGAATCTGCGAATTAAGATATATAGCAGAAATCTTAGTTCGTAATCCTCTTACGTTTTGATAATACAGGGAGGCTTCGGCAAAGAATTGAGTGGTGGGTTAGGAGCAATGGTAGTTTTTGAAACTAGACCGTGTTCTCTGGAGGTGTAGTATCCGTTTGGAGCTAACATGAGACGCGAAAGAAGAGAGATCATTGGCCACGTCATCAGGAGTCATATCTAACTGCTCATGAAAACGTATAAAAAGTTGCCGCAGATCATTATGATTAGTGGGGAGGCCTTCTTGCAGAATGGAAACCATTGCATTGGTTTTCGTTATACCGTCAATACAGGCAGAGTCAGGCTTATCATGTAGGTAGGCGAGATATAAGCGAACATTATCATATAATCTGCGATCTCTTAAACGAGAGAGAACATATCGGCCATCTTCCCCAGAATCGATAAGGTGCTTGGTTAACTTTGCCTTTGGAGGAAGAATGGGGTCTAAAAAAGAAGGTGGCGTGGTATTAGGGTGGGAATCTAGCTTAGAACATGGGGAGGGATTTAAAATATGGGAGCGAATAAAGTTGGGGTATGCCGTTTTTGTATGAGGGGAATGAGAAGATGTTGGGTTTTGTAAATGACTGGGAGGAGGATCTAGATTGAAAGATACGTGCTTAGGAATTGAGTTGGACGCGGTGGAAGAACGTTTAGTATATACGCGATTGGCAGTATGAATTGAAGGAGGAGTGAAAATAGGAAATGTCCCAACTTTAAAACTCCAATTTGCATCAGGAGTTTGTTTGTTAGGAGTTGGGTTTTTTTTGGAAGAGTTAGGCTTCGGTATAGGATTAGACTTAAAATTAACATTATTCTGTTTTTTAGATTTAGTGGATTTTGAGGTAAAGGTAGTATCCTTGCGATGTTTGTTGTTTCCTCTATTCGGTTTAATTTTTTTTACATAGTTAATCCACCCAGATTGATGACGTCGGAAACAGGGTTGATAAACATCCATTCATATTTTGACGGGATGCTTACCTTGAAGGTGTTGGTGGAGATCTTACGGCAGTTGCTGACATCTATTTTAAATTTAGATTTGAAGAGACTAGTTAGCCTGTTTCGATCGAGGAAAGTACCTCTTATTAAAAAGGCAACTGACTCAGCTTTGTTGAAATTGTTCAACTTTTTTATTCTCGTGTTCCACTCCAAAAGTGTCTATAAGATTCCGAATCTTGAGATTGTGGGTTCAGGAGTTGGTGTAGTAGCATCGTTTACCGAAGAGGGTTGTGGTGGAGGAGAAGATGATCCAGGAGTTACTGGTGGTTCCATAATTGCAGATTCAATCATCTCAGTAAGAAGCGAGGTGTTGTATGATGCAGTCGGTGGGGGCTGGGATTGCACCGGTATATCTTCGATTTTACTGGAAGTTATCCGGATGTGATCAGCAATTTCGATTACCAGCGCGCGTGATTCGGTTATCTCGTTGCTTAAATCGCTTATTTGGCACATGATGTTTATGAGCAACTGATCATTATTAGGCGGTGAGGGAACGCTGCTTCTGGATGTGCTTTGAAGATGAAAATCGAGGGAAGACCGTAGAGAACTTAAAGAGTCTGTTATTGTGGGGATGTAAGATTTTATTATTGATTTAACACTATGGGATAGAAAATTGTTTGAATCTTCACTAAAGTCATGTTTGTCATTTCGTTTTATTAAGTCACTGTTTTGAGCCAACTGCATGGATAAGTTTCTAAATTGGGTCTTGTTATAGATTGCAGATTGCTCGAGTGAAATTGACAAATCTTCAACTGATTTGAGAAGGTCATCATATTTTGTAAATTGGTTTTGCATTGATTTCAAGGCATGATTGTTTTCTGCCGCAAAGTTACTGACCGAATCACTGAGACACTTAATAGCAAGTAATATGTGGGAAGGAGTGATGTCCTTGCACTCATCACAATAAAACAAAAAGTTGTTTTTAAAATCTTTTAGGTACGCGATGGATCTTTTACTCAAGCCAATGCAAAGGGCATGAAATGACTTGCTACAAAGACCACTGCAGATCACCATAACAGCATTTAGGTCACTTGTTAGGGAGCAATTCACACTTCCACATAATTCAGACATGATGACGATGATTGAGTTAGGGTAGGTCAGTTGAGAAATTTAAAAACACAAAAGGCGGTGAATGAGAATTGGGTTAGTTGTTAATTTCACTTTAATAAACAAATCGAGTCAGCAAAACACAACAAAAGGCGATGACCGAGAAATAGGTTGTGCGAATTATTGCAATTAGGCAGAAAAAAAAATTAAATGGAAATAAATAAGCAGAGCGAAATTTAAACACGTCTGAACTTAATGAATGAACAATGACTTCCGGATATCCGTAACAAATTTACTGCTCTACTCGTACCTTCCAGAAGAACTGACTGGAGAATTGTTAAAAACTGTCCTTACATTCCAATTTCCAGCAAATCAAAGTGCTATCTGTTCTTCATGTGGAGAAGCGGCCTATACAGAAGAACATGTTATCTGATTTTGACTGTCAATTCTCCACTCAGGTGGCAGATATTTGGGACGGATGTGGGTACTGCAAGTGATCGGAGATCTTCCTCACCCGTCTGTCAAGCAAAACAGATAAAGTACAGTAGAAGAAGGTGCTTGTCTGGTAGTAGAATGAGTGAGTAGATGGATCTTAATGCTTGGTTTAAACATCAAAATATCTCCAGTAATTCTACAGATTATCACAAGACTGGGACACTGTCCTTTATACATAACGAAGTATTTTCGATATTCGTTGCAGTGCAGATCACTTTACGAATAAAAGCAACGATTAAAACCTTGTGCAGCATCCACCCTCTACTGCTTTAACAATGTAGTTCCTTCAAGATGTTTGAAGTTATTCACTTTTGATCTTATCTAATATAAAACTAATTCGACAACTTTAATCATTGCTCATTTCATATATTTGGATATACGATTCCGTGAGGGTAATCATTTGAGGAAGAATCTCCGTCACATGGAGGTCTTGCATTTCGTACCACTGTCCGTTGGCTTTGTGAAGTATATGAGCACGGAAGGTTCCTTTCCCTGGCTCACCATCGTGCACAATATTCGCCACAAGGCTGTACTTAGTATTACTATGTTTCGCTCTGTTGCTTGGCGTAAGGATGTCACCGAAATCTACATTTGTAATAGGGAAATTGACAATAGTTGGGTTCTTTTCCAGAAAGGTGTTCTTCGTGAATCGTTTGATGTATAAGATGATACACTGTGGCAACCGAGTGATTTCGAATCGCTTGAAGTAGTTGTCTTTGTAGGTTTTGCACTCCTTGTCCGTGGTTCCGTTAAATTTCGCAAGCAGCTGGTACAAATTCACCTGGGGTATGATGTTTTCTCGGAACTCATCGGTAAATTGAGGCGGTGGCGGCAGATCACAAGTTAGATATAGGAAATTCGAGTCTTCACACTTTTCTTGGTATTCTTCCGTGGCTAGAAGCAACGCCTTCTGAGTGTCGTCCAGTTCGACTGGTGGTATCTTTCGAGTGAAAATTTTCATTTCTCCAAGAAAGATCTTATAAATGATTGAAGAATCCGCCTTCTTGGTGCCCTTCATGGCGCGATGAAGGGAATGCAATAACCAGGAGAGAAAATCAATTGGATCACCTTGTTCGGTGATCTGAAATCGCTTGCTACTCCACAGGACGACGGCTTGCAGCATTTCGTGTGGCGACACATGAGCCTTAAAATTTCTCGGATTCCACATTTTGCGCATTAACTCTCCGAATCTTTGGATCAGAGTGAAATTTGTGTCGCCCGGTGGTCGTCGAATTTTTGCATAGCTTTCTTCTCTAAGGAAATAGTTTCTCAGGGGACCGACGTGTGAAAGGGCATGTAGTACGACGTTGCAATAGTCGTTGGCTTTGATGTTGTTCAATCCAATAACGCCGGGAAGATATAAAGTTCCGTCAACTGTTCGGGAGTACTTAATAAGTGGATTATCCAAATTTTTAATTTCTTTTATACTGAAAGTTGGATTGAGGACGAATTTGATGTCATATAGCGACGAGTCAATAATTTCGTAGTTATCCGGAAGGCAGTAGAATCGCAGAGTTTGAAGATTAAGAAACACATGATGGGATTCTGACACTGAGTGAGTATACGCGTGGGTATTTGTGCCTCTTCCTTGAAAGTATTTACCACAAACAAGGCAGGCGTATACGTTTATCCGGGTTAGGGAGATAGAGCAAAGTTTCTCAAAGTCAAAATCCAACAGTGGGCGATTGATTGTATCCAGATATGGGCAAACACGAAACTTAGGATTGAACGGTGATGGAGTTTCTAGTTCATCTTCGTCGTCATCTAGTTTGGGTTTTCTTATATAGGGTTCGTATTTTGACATATTTCTGATATTTTCAGTGAAAACTTGCATATAATTAAATTGAAAATCAAAACGCGACGAGGAAAAGAAACAAATAAACGTCAGAACTCCAGAACTGGTCGAATGCAGGAACTGCAAGACAAGAGTCTCTGCCCAGTTATGTATGTATTCAACGTAATTAAAGTGCTGACAATTTTGCTAGAAAATATGTTACTAGATTTGATTATCTAATAGTTGTGTGAATTTCTCCTAAACCGCAGGAATTATTGCAATATCGACCATTTCTCCGAATCATCTCACTGTTGCAGGCTTAAAGTAAGGTCTGGTTCAACAAACAAAAAGAAACTGTAAAAGGCAACCACTCCTCTACTAACCTCAGTATCACTTTCCAAATCTGTCGATGTTTTCTTTTTCTTCTCAACAAATTGATAACCTTAGTTCTGATTAAAAAGGTCAAAATTTTAACTCATCGCTCAGAACTAAGATGACCCCTTCCAACTTCGCACTCCAGCTCCATTTAGTACAATCCCCTATCTCATACCAGAATAGCTCAGTTATTAATCTTCTTTCACAATAACCACCAAAAGAAAAAAAAATCCTAGGGAGAAAAAAATCTCAAAACAAAAGATAACAATTAAATTCCATTATCCTTAAGTTTATAAACTTTAACCTATACAAAGAGGATATTGAAGTTTTCCGCATCGCATAGTCTATTCGTATCCTAACAAGAGACGGGAGGGCAGTGAAGTTCTCGAAAGCAAAAGAAGAAAGTGCCAGGATAACGATCAAGTGCACCACTAATAACAATTGATCCTTAAACGTGCGCTTATTGCAGAGCACCCGAACACCCGAACACCCGAGCACCGAGAGCTGAGAACCCACTTTCCGAGTGTTTTTCTTTGACTCTAGCATCCATCATATCCCACTACTCCTCACTGCTTCATCATCTTTATCTTGTTTTTTTTTTGTGCCCCTCTCTCTCACTCTGTTTCCATTGAGCAAACAATTCACCCTACTCAATAGAGAAAATTATTAAAAGATTTCCGTCGAATCGTTTGCCTGCTACCCCAAGCCAACCCCAATCACCGCTCGTCCTCATTTTCGTCATTATGCTGGCTTTGGAAAAAAAATATAGAAAATGTGATGGCTGAGGGTAAGGAAGAATTGGTTATGTAAAAAACAAAAACCTTCAGCAATGCACATTAGGGACCAACATAGAGGAAGAGAAGAAGGAGTAGGAGAATGATAATGGCAATACGATTTTAATTGCTCTTGCACCGACTTCGAAGGAGGTCGACTAGTGAAAAACTAGGAAAGGCTAAAATCTGACAAAAACTACACGTCATCAACAGCTTTATCGTTTTTATTAGTGTCGGTCTTACTACTACCGCTAAAGGAGCAGTCTCCTAGAAATTCCCTTTCTCCCATTTTCTCATTTTCTCCTACTACTTTGTCGATTCTTGTCGTCAATTAATTTCCAGTCGATTTACTTTTTTTTCGATTCAAAAGGATTCCATCTCAATTATTACTATTCCCTATGTTAACATCGCAAAAACGGGACTATACAAACGAAGAATGTACTCGTAGTATTAAGAAAAAAAAAACACTCAAACATTAGCAAGAAAGGCCAATTAAATTGGCAAGAAATTCATAAGGATATTCCGCCTCACGTCCCTGCAAGATTTGGTACCTAAGGCGATGTGTTGCAGCAAACTGAAATAATTTGATGCAATCGATGTTCGTATGTCTGTTCTGGTGTTTGTCTGTTCAGTCTTTTGGCACAAGATGTGCAGATTTCTGTTTTTCTGTTCGTGGGAGTGTTTTTATTGGAGCGCAACGAGTTGACTGGAGAGTTGGTTCCGAGATGCTAGTTGCTGGCTCTTGGCTCCTGGCTGTTGGCTGTTGGCTGTTGGCTGTTGGCTGTTGGCTGTTGGCTGAGTGTTAAAAGGATAAAAGGGGGCAATAATGAGTTCTTAATGGTGATGTTCAATTTTATAGGATAACACAATGAACATATAAATTGCTCAAAGGATATCAATGAAAGTAGATGCTATTAACGATTGGAATACTTAGTGTCCTAATGATGCAAAGGAAGTCTTTTGCTACGGCCAAAAAAGAGTGATAAAACTGAAATGTGTTTGCTTCATTTGGGAGGTAATAATAGCAAAATCATCTCTCATTGTCTAGGAGATTAGGACTCATCGCGTGTGGAAGGATAACGTATTCCTATTACTACTCGTATTTATGTATTATATCGCTTTATTCATTCACTAAACGACTTTGCTACTATATGCACCTGTTGGCACTATCTGGGATAATAGAGGGGGCTAGTACTGAAACTGAATATTTCATGCACTTGTTTCCGTAATGATTACTGTCCTGCCGACTTAAATAACTTGTGGTGCTGAGTATGTGGCATGAATATTTAAAAGTGGGAAGAACTCCATAGTTTCTATGCTGCAGTCGATTCATTTCTTGGTCTTTAAAATCTAATCACACGTTTGACAAGAATATATATTTGCTATATGCAGCAGGGCAATCCATAAGCTGGTTCTCAGAGAACAAATTTAATAGTAACACCCGTATACAAGTTCTCTTCGAAAGGCTTAGTCTAGACTCTAAAGGAATTTGGATTGCGATTGATCAGGTAGCTAACACTTCGTGACTCTTATAACCATCATCTCTTAAAGGTCATAGAATGTGAGCTGGCATTCCGCATTATTGAAACTGTTGTGCCTTCGTAAAGCATACAATGCCTCGAATAAGTACTCATAATTGTGAACAATTCCTGGTTAACGTATTCAGACAAAATTCGTTTTTGGAATGTGAAAATCCTTCTAGATTGTTAAACCATTCGCCCGGACATTATTAGATACGTATAATTTGAAGTAAGCTCATAAAATGGAAAACTTTTAGGTGACAAATGGATTCACGGAATACTACGATCCGTCACGACTATTCAGTGGTATGCTCCAACGAGCTTAGGACCAGAAGAATATAAAGAGAACTATTACTTCTATTAACCATCAAAGGTTAACCGACTTTTGTAATCCTAAACCTGTAGGCGTGCCATAAAATCAACTTGGCTCGGTCCGAAAAAAATATCTACTCAATCTTGCCATGGAAGGTGATAATTCTAAAGTTCTCTCTTGAATATCCGAAACAGGAGTAGAGCCGATATTGGATTGAAACGAGATCAACACCATATACAAGTAACTGGCATCCGTCTTCCAACTGAAGGCGTCCAAACAACCAATAACAGTGTGGTTTAAGGAGCTTGGTTCAACACCAAAAAACTAAGGAGTTCCATAGTCTGCCAACAACTATCGAACCATTTAGTTCAAGGGACAGATATATTCACTAGCACCATGCCATCGGACGTAAATGAGCAATAGAATGATGAAAAAGAAAGTCTTACCGGAAGATCGCAGAGAAACAATTTGATGTGGTTCCATACTGATACCTGGACACGGGTTTACCTTTCGCATTGTAGCAGAACACAGAAAATATCCAGCTCAGATCCGAGGATATGTGAGTCAGTTACATGCACCATAGCAGTGTAGACAGGACTTCAGCTTTAGCGCTACTCCTGTTTTCCTCTGTCATCACATACCCAATCAGTCTTATTCACCAGCATTGCCTTTAACCAAAAAACTAGTGATTCATCTGTGCCCTGGTCAAATTACACATGCCGTCAAAAGTTGCATTCTCAACAGCGGTCTCAGTATCGATACGCTCAGCGGAATCTCATCGTATTTTGTACTCGTATGTTGCGGGAGGCATGTTACACCTTAGACAGAGGACACATTTGCAAAGCACTTTTGCACATATAGAGTTCGGCCATTCACTCCGTGTTCTTCAACACGGGAGGGAGTCAGACTAATACTCGTAGGTTTAAAGTTCTTTACGAAATTTCCGATATTTGGTATAAAATTCGACTGAGTTTCGGTGTGTACGCCTGTGCCAGGGTAATAGTGAAGATTTTCTTCAAAGGTATCAAAAGCTGGTCTATACCATCGATGCCAAGCAACTTGAAGCCATCAAATGATTCAACAGCGAGGAAAATTAAACCAACTAATTGAGCCGGTTCTACTCGCACCATTACCTTATTGTATCCAAGGTACGGTTGCGGGCATTCATGTCTTTGGATATATCTTACAGTGTAATTATTGAAAGTAACAACTCCAAAATTCAAACTAACGCTACAATCGCAAGAGATCGCCAAATCTTTTTCCGATCGAGTAGGATCGAAGTATCGAAGATAAGTGGCAAAATTGCCAAAAAGCCATTTGAGATGCCGCTTCTGATTTAACATCGGCAAGCACATGCAGCTAAGCAAGATGCAAGCAATGCGGTACTGCCTGGAAGAGCTAGAGCTGCTCGAGGTCTAGGTGCAAACGATAAGACACGAACACCACCTTTTCAGAAAGAAAAAGAAGCATCATGAGAAATGCGCTGTCGAGGAAATTAAGAGATGCTAGGTACTCCAGGAATGGGATTCGGAAGTTTTACCAAACGGTAAAAAAGAAACATGCCATGGACACAAACCACTATAGAAGTGAACAAGGAAACATAGTAGTAGAGTCGCAGTCGATGCTGAGGATTTGAAAATAGCTCTTTTGTAGAATGTCAATACCGCTGGCAGGTAGAATTAATCTTTCAACCTGAACAATGTAGACCAACATTCCAACATTCAATTCAAGTGGTTCTAAAGGATTTCAAGTGATATATTCACAAAATTAATGCTGGTGTTCCCCAGGGTTCCGTTCTGTCTCCGACACTCTTTTTAATTTTCATCAATGATCTCATTCCTTCTACTTCTAAGCCAATATATTCCTTTACCGCAGACATTACTCTTTGCTCTTCATATTCGTTCCTGGACTCACGTCGCTACTTTTAGGCTGTAGAACGGGAATGGCAGCGTATGTTAAGCTCATTAAATTCTGAGCATCACCAATTGGGGAACAATCAACAGAGTGAAATTTAATGCTTCCAAAACGCAATGCTGTCTGCTGTCTGCTGTCGTTAAAGCGAAATTTACGAGTAAATACCCAGCCATTGTCCATGAATGGAACTTGCATCGTCGAAGCGGAAAAGCTTTACATTCTCGGTATGTGTGTTAATGAAACCTTACGTTGGAATGACCACATGTTAGTTGTCGCCAAAAATGCTGCGAAATATCTGGGTTTCCTTAAGAGATGTAAGAAATACATTTCTCCCTCTGATGCAACAATATACGAGTATAAGGTATATATCCGCCCAAAATTGGTGTACAATGCCCACATCTTGTCGGGTGCGCCCAAAACATTTCTGCACCTGCTAGATAGAATTCAAAACCGTGCGATAAAACTCATAGGTGATACTAATATCACTCAATCAATGAACACCCTCGACCACGGACGTAATTTCTCGTGTCTCATTCCGTTGTATCGCTATTTCCGCCACGAGTGCGCCATAGTAATCGCCAGTAGCATTCCGCCCCTTCAAGCTTTTAACCGTAACACCTTTCTCGCTATGAATGCTCATCAGTACACCCTCAACCCCAATTCCATCCACCCGACCTGGATAAAGTGAAGATAGCCATATCAAAGGTTAAGTCCAACAAACCTGTTGAAGTGAACGGCCTGACTGCCGAGCTCCTCAAAGCGGAAAGCCGGGACTTGGTAATCAGCATACACCAACTATAGTCTTCTTAACACTATCTGCCGTATTGTATGAACGCCTGAAACCGTGCATCAGCAACCTAATTGGTTCATATCACTGTGGGCTTAGGTCAGAAAAGTCCACCATAGACCAAATTTTCAAACTTAAACTGGAAATTAATACCCACCACCTACCTAATCATCGATTTTAAGGCCGCGTATGACAGCATCTATAGAGACGAGCTACACAGTGTAATATCCAGTTTGGGCATTCTTGCCAAGCTCGTCCGTTTGTGCAGGATGACGATGGGAAATGCACACTACTCCTCACAGTCGGTAGAGAACTCACCGAGACCTTGGATGTCAAAAAATGATATAGACAATGCGATGGGCTGTCATGCGATTTGCTTAACATCATTCCTGAAAGATGTCCAACTACTCGTATACCCCGATGATTGACATAATCGGAAGAAAGCGGCAAAGAGGGGATTAAGGGTCACTGAGGGCAAGACCAAGTATGTGCTGTCAATAAGAAAGGACACCGAACACCGACGTCTCGAACAAAACATCACCCACGACAGATATAATTTTGAAGTTGTTAAGGACTTTGTCTACCTAGGCTCTCAATTCAGACAACGACACCAGCAGCGCTGAGATCAAACGAAGAATAATTCTTGCCAATCACTGTTTCTTTGGGCTAAGAAGGCGATTGACTAGCAAAGGCTTCTCTCGAACAATAAAAGTGACCTTTGGTACAGAAGCATTGACTTTATCAAAAATGGATGAGGGTGCTTTTGGCTGCTTTGAGTGTACAATTTTTCGGACGATTTTCGGTCCAGTCTGCATAGGCGGTGACTGCAGGAGGGGATACAATTGATAAACCGTACGGGCTGTACAGCAACATCGACTTAGCCAGAAAAGTGAAGGTCCAACGACTGAGGTGCCTGGGCCATGTATTATATAACGGATGGACATCAACGCTCCATTACGAAAAATATTCGAATCCGCCCCGAGGGACTGCGCAGTAGAGGAGGACAGCGATTCAGGTGGCGCACATAAGTAGAAGGGGATTTCAACCAACTTAACATGCGGAACTGGAGGCAGCTAGCTAAAGATCGAGCTGGCTGGAGATGCTTGTTGGTTGCGACCTAGGTCTACTCCGGACTACGAGTATAGCGTCACCTTAAGTGAGTAAGTAACTAACTTGGCCGATTCAACGACAATTGGAAGGAAAAATGACAGCGTTTGGCCAAAAAGAAATCCCATCAAGGCATATATACAATGTGTGCGCTGTTGCCATGGGAAAATTTCTCGAACTGGGTTTGTAATTGCCATCCGCCATATTCTTCGGATGACTCTTTGCTGTTCCAGAAGCTGAAAAAATGGCTTGAAAAAAATGATTTTTCATACAAAAAGTCACGGATTTATTGGTACAACATCATATTGCTACTAATCTTGTTGATATGGTTTGGTACTACTTTGAAGAACACTCTAACAATAAGAAGTCCATGAATCAAGTGAAGCATCACAAGCTATCTTTTGCACATGAACTAAACTGAAGTCTCTGATGCTACCTCACGCAATCATAGACTTTCACCAAATAACCATCGGTTTGCTGATAGAAATAAGCTCTGGTCAAAATATGTCAAACAGAGATCTAAAGGATTCACCTAGATATGAACAGTAGTACACAACAATACATTACAGTTCTCTGAATCCAAAAACTTATTTCCTGCATGGATTCATGACTAATTTTTACATCTTCCCTTCTTTTCCACCCGTCGTCGGCCAAATGGATATTTGTTTAGAAGTGCTATTATATCTTTGCCACGTCCAAAGTATAAGTTGCTACTTTTATCTTGTACAATTTTGCCTTCAATAACAAGGATCTACGAGTATCTCCGAGTCTTAACCACTTATACTCCCTCTACTTGCGATACAGTTTTTCATTATGAACTCTTACTGCCTGTTCCATAATACCATCTTATGCGGCCTAATATGTCTTCAAAAGATAGTCCACCTCCCGCAAAGACTCTCTAAATGACAGTCTACAGCAAAAGGACCAAAGGGACATGCCTAAATTGACAATACCTCCCATCTCAGCATTTATTCCATCTGCAAGTAATGGCCAAAAGCAAATCATGTCGCTATTACAACAATCGTATTCGCACAAACGTACAACTTTCACTTATTTTCTTCCTGTAAGGGTGGTTGTACATATGTATATAAACTCGGCCGTACTTAGCAGTCTTTTAATACCCAACTTATTCTTGTTCTTAATTTCTTGTCATACTTTGCCTTGCATCTCCCTCCAAGACAGCTAGACAGCAGGACATCTCCTTATAGAGAACATAATCTTTTACTCGATGTCAGCATCCGGGTTCGTGTTTCATGTTCATGTTCATGTTCATGTTCGTGTCTTATCTTTGTTTCCTCGGCCATTTACCACTTCATTTCGACAAGTCCTAGAACAACCGATCCGATCCCCGATCAGATTCAACTCGTTCAAGTGTCACCCAAATTGGTCATGTAATCAAAATTTCATCAACACTACACCCCGTTGGCAAATTTATTTTCCTTTTGTCAATTCCTATATTCGTACGTATACCACTTGAAGGAGTAAATCCTTTCCATTTCAAATGCTCGGTCTGTCATGGTTTTTTTTTTTTCTTTCTTTGTTTCTTTCTTTCGTTGTCTTGTTGGAAAGGAAGGCTGTGTTTCCAATAATTGTAACATTGGGCCATAAAATAATTTGGGCTCAAAGCAGTAAGCCTTACAAATACAAAGTATCCGCCACTAGTTTTCCTTTAATAATGTCCTTAAGGGCTACTCCACAAACACTCATACATACATACGCTTTCGGAATACTGCTCTATCAACCACATTTTGTCTTGCAATTTTCTTTTTATTTCCCACTTCCTATCGACATTGTGAGTGAATGGGTGGAGGTAGAACTAGAACTCGTCCTTTCCTCGGAAAGTTCATTTCCGTTACTCAAAGAAAAGAAACGAAAAGACTTTGTATGTTAGTTACACTCCTACACTCCCTATTTAAAGGCAGAGACCGTAGAGTACGGCCCACGTCCTTATCGTAATATCGTTGCTGTCGAGTCCTTGCACAGTTTTGTATTATGTATATAGGAAAAAAGTGTGAAGGGACAAAACTCCTTCTTCTTGAAGGAATTACTGTCATCTTACAACTGCCGGTCGCTCTGTCGTCCAAGAGATATGAGAGACAGAGAATTTTCTGCGGCAGAAGTTCCTAATCGCTACTCCTACACCACATATAGGATTTTCTTCTCGTATTCCTTTTTTGGAATAGGAGGCTGTTACGACGAGGGACAGAAGGAATATTTGTATTGTTCATTCAGGGCGCCAGTAGTTCTCGAATAGGAAAAAGAAAATGAAAGATTTGCGGTCGAAATTTCTTCGTCTTTATGGTTCTGTTCTTATTTTTATATCTTTTCACTGGTAGAAGCAGACGAAGGGTTCTTCGAAGTGCGGCTCATGTACATAGTTTTCACTTAATGCTTTCCAAAAGCCATAGCAAGGATTTTCATATTTCTATTACAACTTCTGAGCTGTAAGCAACTTACAGGCAACCTCTGGTATTGCCACTACTTCTGCCTTTCCGCTTACCGCTGCCGTGATGTTAAGTAGTTTGAAAGTGAATTACAGACACGATATGCGGCTATGGCATGGTCCTTACCCCAGCCAGCATTTAACTGAGATTCCTCGTAAAGGATAACCCTGCACTGAAATGGCACAAAATTACTATACCGCAAAAGAGGGCATAATTGAAATAATTTCACTCGAATAGGGGATGAGACCACAAAAAATCGGTTAAAGTCACTTCTCCGGGGGTGTTAGATGAATCGGAGGACTAAATAGATGGATTTTTGAAGAGATAAAGGGTAAGGGGGAACCTGGAGCGGTTTGGCAATTATGGTTAAAAGTTTCGGTGTTCATAAGCGAGAAGAGCTGTTTACTTCTGAATTGGAGGAAGTTGACTTGAAAATTGTTTAACAACCTATGAGTAAGGAGACTTCTTCAATCTAGGACAATTGGAGTTTTCCCCATGACTGCTATTTGAGACCATTCGACTTCGTTTCTCAACGGTCCACAACATATTTATCGAATAAATGCTCTCGGCTCTTTCAAGAATTCTCACTATCGAACTATTGTAGATAATAAGATAATATCCTGGGAAGCTAGATTCGATTCTAACAATTTTACTGAGTAATGTCGCAACCATTATGTGACATATAGGTGGATTAGAGCTGCAAACTAATTGCAAACTGACGCCGAATCACTTTTGCGAACCAATAACATATTGCCAAAGGTTCTAGGATAGTAAATGAGAGGGGCATTTTCATTCACTAGGCAACTAGGAACGTTATCGAGAAGTGTTTGTCAGAGAAGTGCGCAATAAAAGGGCCTAAGAAGCCTTTGTATGCCTTACACTGGTTAAAAGTACCTTGGAACAAAATTAGCTATTCAAGTAAAGGCATCTACAGCCAAGTGCCAAGCAAGTCCCATGAAAAATGAATAAAAAAGATAATAGGGAAACAAGAAACTAACCAAAACAACAAGCTCCTATGTAATATACGTATATCTGTAACGGAAAGAAAATTTGTGTTTCGGGAAAATGGATAGAAACTTATGGTTAAAGGATATTCCAGTTGGACAAAGTTTACGTTAGAAGAAGTTCTGAAGAATAATAAAGTGAACAAAGTCGGCAAAGATGGAAGACTGATCGAAGCAAAACAAGTCGCCTGACTTAGACAGAAATGTAGTGACTATGTTTGGGAGGACTCTAAGAACAGACTTTCTTTTGCAGCTTGTTGGACATCCCTGACAATTCGTGATCACGCATACCAACATATAAATACATTCATCTCTCACCTAATTTTCATCTGTCATCCTGACATAACCTTTTTATTTTATCCTTTATTCTTTTCTTGGCATTCATTGAATTCAGAAGATTCAAATCTATTAAAGTTTAAATAATCATTTAAAGGTGTAGTTTGATTTTCGCGTTGTTTGTTCCGCTCTACTTTGCGTACCTGCTCCACAGGTTATGGGCCCAGGATATTGAACATTATCTAAAAACAATATACACGTTGTTTAACAATGGCAAATCCTTCCAATACGTTAAGGCTTGAAATGTTGTCCAAAGACAACTATGACACATGGTGTTTACAAGCGGAAGCGCTGCTTATTAAAAATGACACGTGGGACTATGTGACTGGCGCAATACCTAAACCTCCGGTACCTACGGATAACGATGCAAAGATGCAGAAGGCTCTAACAGCCTGGGAACGTGCGGACAAGAAAGCTAAAGCTGATCTCATTTTGTCTATCAGTCCATCTGAGCTGAAACAAATCCGTGGGTGTGAAACATCTCAAGATGTTTGGAAGAAACTGGAGTCCATCTACGCCTCATCAGGTCCAGCTAGGAAGGCCACTTTATTGAAACAGCTAACTCTTCAAAAGATGAATGAAGGTGACGATGTACGTGAGCATGTGAATAAATTCTTTGATGCTGTGGATAAGCTTGATTCAATGGATGTTAAAATCCACAAAGACTTATTGAGCATAATGCTTTTGTACAGTTTACCTGAGTCCTTCGAGAACTTTCGTTGTGCTGTTGAAACGCAGGATGCTTTGCCTAACGCCGAAAGGCTTAAAGTCAAAATCCTAGAAGAAGCAGAAGCGCGGAAGCAGAAATCCAAGGAGTGCGAATCTGGAGCTATGCTAGCAACAAAGAGTTTTCCTAAAAAACAGTCAAATTTCAATTCGAACCGGGCAGATAAAGTTAGTCCCGCAAGTGGCATGAAAAAAGTTCCCATTTCGATGTGGCAAATGCAATAAACATGGACATAAAGCTTCCGAATGTCACGTTAAACGTCAAAATTCACAACGTGAGTGTGTAAAAGATTCATTTTACATAAAATCAGTTTCCGAACATGCCATGATCACGGAGGCTATGGACTTAAAACACAGCTGGTGTTTAGATAGCGGTTGCACTTCCCACTTGTGCCGTGAAGAAGACATCTTCGAGAAGCTGTCACCCACCGACCGTGGAAAACTCAATTTAGCAAGCAATCAATCTACCAAAGTCAAGGCTATTGGAACTGTAAGACTCCAAACAGCCGTTGGAATCGAGTCAAGGTCAGTAAATTTTGATAATACCTTGCTAGTTCCTGATCTGCGCACAAATTTACTTTCAGTTTCCAAAATCACGGATAAGGGCTGCGAAGTGGTTTTCAAGCGCAACGGTGCATTAGTTCGTGGTAAAAATGGACAGGTCAAACTTTTAGCAGACCGAATTGGTGATTTGTACTACCTTCGACAAACAACGGAAACTACCCGCGTTGGTGAATCAACAGATACATCAATAAAGTCTTTAATTCAGGTGTGGCATGAACGTCTAGGCCATTTAAATTCAAAGGATTTGATCGACATGGCTAAAAACAGGATTGCAAAGGGAATCGATTTGAAATCTGGTCAGCAGTTACGACCATGCGCCACTTGTATAAAAGGAAAGATGTCGGCGAAGCCATTTTCTACGAACGAAATAAAAAGCGATGAACCCTTACTGATTGTCCACTCTGACGTTTGCGGGCCTATGCGGACACAGTCCCATAGTGGAGGCAAATAGTTTGTCACTTTTATAGATGACTACTCGCGCTGGTGTGAAGTATACATTATTAAGAGCAAAAGCGATGTATTTAAAATGTTCTTGTCATATAAAAGTCTCGTCGAAAAACAAACCGGACCTAAAATAAAAGCGCTTCAGACGGATAATGGTAAGGAGTATTGTTCAAACTCTTTTGATGAATATCTAAAATCAGAAGGAATCAGAAGAAGGTTTTCCGCGCCATACACGCCACAACAGAATGGTGTAAGCGAAAGAAAGAACCGAACCTTGGTCGAAATGGCCAGATGTATGGTTCTACAAGCTGGACTTTCTCCTTCATTTTGGGCAGAAGCAATATGTTCTGCGAATTATTTGAGAAATCGTTGTCCATCAGAAGTCTTAATGGCAGGACACCTTACGAATTATGGACAGGAAGAATTCAAAATTTAAAGCATCTTCAAATATTCGGTTGCAGAGCATTTGTTTTGAGCAAACAACCCAACAAAGACAAATTTGGAGCTCGTTCATCTGAGGGAATATTTGTTGGCTACTCCAATGAATCAAAGGCTTATCGAATTTGGATTCCGTTAGAGAGAAAAATCTACGTCACAAGAGATGTTAGGTTTGTGGATATTCATACAAGTATGCTAGAGGATGGAGATATCATCTCAAACGAGACAAAATCTGGTGTTGTCGAATTGATGGAAATTCCATGTGATGCTGCTGCAGGTGAACAAAATTCTGCTGAACCATTTGGTGGTAATGATGGCGATCAAAATTCTGTTGAAGAATCCAAGACGATTCAAGCTACTATTCAAAACAGTGAAAATGACGACGTTGTAGCCTACGCGTTTAATGGCGAAGTTATTTTCAAGGAAGCCTTACAAGGGCAGTACTGTGTTGAGTGGAAGAACGCTATTTTAGATGAAGTCAAGAGCTTAATTAAAAACGACACTTGGAAATTGGTTCGTGAAGAGGAGGATGAAAATAAGGTAGGATGTAGATTTGTGCTAACGAACAAATACAATGAGGAGGGTGTAGTAACTCGAAGAAAGGCACGCCTGGTAGCACAAGGATTTAGTCAACAACCGGCTGTAGACTACACTACAACTTTTGCTCCTGTAGCTCGCCTAGAGTCTATACGCTTTATGCTTGCGATTGCTGCTAAATATCAACTCAAGGTTCATCAAGTTGATATAACCTCAGCTTATTTAAATGGATATTTGAATGAACGAATTTATATGAAGACGCCGCCTTTATTGGAACATTCTTTAGAGGAAATCATTCAAAGGGAGCCAATAGACAGTGTCATTGCAAAAGGGGCAAAAATAATGCTGGAAGATTTTCGCGATGGAAAGCAGGTATGTTGTTTACAAAAGGCTCTGTATGGCTTAAAACAAGCCGGACATGAGTGGAATGTCAGATTTGACCATAAATTGCGACAAATGGGTCTTAAGGCGACTAACGCAGATCCTTGTATATACGTTGCGTGGAAAGATGGACGTATCTTACTGCTCTCTATCTACGTTGATGATGTTTTACTGTGTTCCAAGGATGTTAACTGGATAGATAATGTTAAAAATAGTTTAAAGGAAGACTTCGAAATTAGGGATCTTGGGGAGGCAAAATATTGTCTGGGAATTGAGATAACTCAAGATTCGAAGCGTATATCTATAAGTCAAAAGGGGTATATACGTAATTTATTGCAGAAATTTAATATGGAGCATGCGAAGCCGCTAACTATACCCATGCAACCTGATTCGAGGCTCGCGAAGGATGGAAATTCGTCTGAACAGGAAAAGCGCCCGTATAAAGAATTGATTGGAGGACTAATGTATGCTGCCGTTTGTTGCCGCCCTGATATAGCTCATGCTACAAGCGTACTTGCCCAATTTAATAATTGTTTCACTGAAGTTCACTGGCGTGCTGCGAAGCGTGTTCTACGCTATCTTTAAGGAACCATTGATTATGGATTACAGTATACTACAAATCAGAAGGGCTTAATTGGATTCATCGATTCTGACTGGGGAAAGTGCGTTATGGACAGAAGATCATATACCGGATATGCATTCATGTTTTCCAACGCTGCTATTAGTTGGAAGTCCCAAAAACAAGGAACAGTGGCTTTGTCTTCCACGGAAGCTGAGTACATGGGGATTTCAGAAGCTGTGAAGGAAGCCATTCATCTTAGAACATTCCTAAAGGAAATTGGTCTTCAAAATTTAGGTGATATTACATTATATAACGATAATCTAGGTGCAGGACTTCTTGCTCAAAATCACGTATTCCACCTAAGGACTAAACACATTGATATACGACATCATTTCATTCGGGACATTTTATCTCAAGGATACATTAAGTTAGAACACTTACCAACAGAAGAAATGCCTGCGGATGTCTTAACCAAGGCACTACCTGGACCGAAGGATTTTCGCTGTTTATCCAGACTTGGAGTTACGAAGGTTTGACAATTCGTGATCACGCATACCAACATATAAATACATTCATCTCTCACATAATTTTCATCTGTCATCCTGACATAACCTTTTTATTTTATCCTTTATTCTTTTCTTGGCATTCATTGAATTCAGAAGATTCAAATCTATTAAAGTTTTCGCGTTGTTTGTTCCGCTCTACTTTGCGTACCTGCTCCACACAGCTCAGTGAACTCAAAAGCATCATTGGTGACTTTATGGGACTCGGAGCACTAGTTTGTAGTCTAAAACGGAGAACAGTAATTAATTTAAGAAAATCGAAAATATTACTACCAAAGGAGGCATTTATAAATTCCCAGTTTTGACTGTTACGATATGTTTTAGAAGAGTGTACGGAGGTACGCAAATGCCCAGGAACTAGGCAGAAGTTATATACAGTTCGGCCCTTCGGAAGGCACTCCGAGGACAGGTAAAAATGTGCAGAATGTGTGGAACAAGAGGGAATATGACTAGAAGGCAAAGAACTGCGGTCAATTCCTCCTTTGTACCGCACAAAGAGTAAGAAGTCAAGGAGAGAAGTTTGGTTTAACTTAAGTACTATTAGGCATCTTAAAACCTGTCAAAGACAAATAGAGAAATAAAAGTCAACCTTGCCCGTGAGTGAGCCCTACAGAGAGGTCAATATTGACTATTCGACTCTAAAGTACTCTATTACACAAATGCATAGTTCGTTTGGACGTCCAATATGTGCGACGTTATTCCGGCAATAACGTGTCGAATGTTCGCCTCGAGCTCGCCCAAATTGTTTGGCTTGTTAGCGTAGACTAAGGACTTGACGTAGCCTCAGAGAAAATAATCGAGTGGTTATCAAATCGCATGATCGCGACGGCCAATTGATGAACTGTCGCCGTGAGATGACCCAGTCACCAAATTTCTCCTTCACAACTTCGAGCGTTGTATGGAACCGTGGCTGGCCATGGCTCAAGTGGTAGTGGACTGCCTTCCAGCGCCCAATTAGCGAACTGGCGTTGTCTTTTGTCGCCCGATTTCAATTCTTGCGTCAGCACAATCTTATACGGATGTAAGCCCAAATCCAACCGCAAAATAAGCCGGTTGACTCTCAATTCAGCTGATCAGTGCCGAATCGACATTTCTGGGTCTTCTTCGATACTAGGCTCTGCAGCGGCTAAGTTTTATTCATTTCGCAGCAATCTCTATCTGGTTGGTTGCTTAAGATCCAAAAAAGTGTACTCACGCTCAAACTTTTCAACGGTGCGACGAATTGCCTGCACACTGAAGCCATGATGACGACCGACCTCACGACGAAACTCACGATTTTAACACACCGGCTTAGGCTGACGATGTAGCCATCAAAGTAATGGATAAGTTCCTTCCATAGTGAAACTACTGAAACCACTACACAAGACTACTGGTGAAAAATTTGGCTTATTGCAGTGAGTTGACGGACAATCCTCCGAAAACAGGATCTAAACTAGCTCTTGAATAAAGGCATTCAGCAGTAGCTGAAAGTTAAAACTGTAAATTAGCCTTGTGCAGCAATTTTAAGGCCGTTTTTCATGTACGTTTGCTTTTCTTGAAGCAGGCCTTAGACAACTTGTACCGGGATTCTATAATCTGTCAGTACAACATCCACTATAGGAATGGATATCATATTTATTTTCATCGCGGGGGGTTCCATAGACATCATGGAAACCCAAGTACTTTGCTTCTTCTTTAGAATATAAGGTGGATGTAGTACTTTTTAAATCAAATTTACCCGAGCCATAGCAACAACAATTGCCCTCTGTCCGAGTAGCCAGAGCCTTTACTACGCGATGATCAGATTAAGTAAAACCCAAAATGACTATTCTGAATGGGATATCAAGTGCCAATACGGAGAGCTTATTGTTGGTACCAGGGCATATGGACTTCAGAGTTTTCTTATATTCTTCCGTAAATGTTCAGTTCTTTACAGTTCCATTAAGCTCTGACAAGAAAAAGCCATAGTGAGAAGGCCATCGCACTAGCAACTGCAAGTGGGTCCAACGTGGCTTGTCTAAGATGACTACGACCAATTACCCGAAAAACAGCAAGGAGAGAAATCAATCCTAGGTTACACTTACACCTTAAGAAACGCGAGTAGTCTTTGGTATTGTCGTAGGGCTAAGTGTCAAAGGCATACATGCAGAGCACGTTAGCTAGCACCACAATGAATTCTGTACAACAGCCAGGGACGGAGAAAGTATTGAATAGGTTCGTCACCTCGTACGGTTGCTCTGCATTCTCCTGCATTCTCTGAGAGAAGGCTGAGGTATCTGGATAGTTACTTCTTCATAAAGTTGAAGGGCTATAGAATTTCCTGAGTTTTATTTACCTCTATAGGTGGTTCTTATCTAGCAACTCCTCTTCATAGATTTACAGGCACAATGGATCTTTCCGTCAACTGCCGGATCGCCAAGTGTTGGTTAAGTGACAATAATATCCACAGTAATCAACAAACCAGACCACAATTATCTCAAAAATAGATAATATTCAAATGATCGGCTCACAATGTAAGTAATGCAGAAATTAAGCGAAATAATGGCATCACGCGATGCGTCAACGATACATAATGTCAAAGAGCCATAGTGAAGATAACCCTGTTGTTGGTTGGGGAACAATATTCCTTTACTAAGAACTATAGCAGCAAGACGGCGTGTTTACCTATCTTTGATGTAACACCCTGATAGCAAGTTGCTCTACAGTATTTCAGCAGGCGTCTCACAAGTTTGGAAACTTGGCCCTCTTCTCTTGAATACCATATACGATAAGCGACAAAATTGTAGGATTTTCTTTTGATACCGAAATAGAAATGGAAGTGGAAAAACGTGTCCAAAAAATAAAACAGTGAAAGCGAGGCCAGAGGATCAAGTCTGAGGCAAAACAGAGGCGATATTAATCAAGCGTGTTAAAGAAGTTTGGGAACCAAGTGATTACATCTGCAAAATCGCTAAAATAACACGCAGATGTCTTACATAACAGGCTTTATATACTGTAAGTAGCATACACAAGAGTGAAGTCAATCACAAGAGTGAAATCGACGAACATTGAAGGACTCTAGACAAACATTTTACATCTATTGTCAGCTCACCGACCCAGCATGGGTTAAGTACAGCCGTAAAGTAAAAAAGGGACACTGACTTCTAACTATTTGCATTGGCGGAATAATAACAATAATACGCTCACATGTCTGGTTAAAAAGTAGTTAAACGAAGAAAGGATCCGGCGGCCTACAACTTTCAGATATTGCGGATTGCAATATTATAAGATGCAGTCCCGGAGGCAAAACATTGTTAAACTATACTTCTTGGCAAGAGCCAGAGGCACTACAATAATGCATAAGGACTGAAATAACACCCTTGCGACAGAAGAAGCGCCCAAATGTGTGACGGGCCTTAGAAATTGCACAACACCACTCAAGTGCCCAATTGTTATGCATTTATTGGTAACCTAATAATCGTGACATCTTTTACAGAAAACGATAGAGTACCTCCTTATTGGAAATATTATTCCAAGAATTTTTAATTATAGGACTAGTCGATCCGAAGAGTGTATACTTCCGAGAACATTTTAAAAACCGACATCCACTAGTTATCCACCACAATAAGCCCTTTATTCGTTATTCCTTATCCACTCTCATTTACCAGTTCAAAACCGTACTCACCCAATCAATCCCCAGCCACTGAAAAAAAAACCCTTTTCCAGTTGGGATAGCAGTTGCAAAAACCTCAGTGGATTATTTCAAAGCAAGAAATCTCAGCGAACCATGAACAAGAAAATAATAGTAACTCGAAAGATTGTAGCAAAAACACAAAACAAAACAAATGAAAACCGTCTGCCTTCTTCATCGTCGCCTCAACTCAAATTTGCAGCCACCATACCGGAAGTAACTGCAATTGCCTGTTGGGTAGGAAGAGGAGAGAAAAAATAAATTCTCAAGGAAATATCCCATCAAGGGAAAATCTCCGTCCTAACCGCAAGCAAACCAAAGAACATCCTTCTTTGCATTAAGAAAGCTCCAGAAGAACGAGCAATACCAGCAGCATCAGCTGCAGATTGCAATAGGTTTCTTGCGAATCCTGTCTAGCCGTTGGGTTCGTCCATCTGCCTGTTATTCTGGTCTCGTCCTTTTAACACAAATAATCCAACAAATTGGCTGAGAATCAATTCACTCGGGCTTTTCTCGAGGTGCTTCTAGATGGTTAGGTATAGTCGTAGCTTATTATAGTAGCAGCCCCCACACATGTGTTAGAATATAGGATATAAGGACATCCCGTCAATTCAGATTAAGAGATGTAGTGGTTTCTTTCCTTTTTATTTATTTTTTGATTCGTCATGCAACTCCGACTCTGTTACCTGCTTGGTTGCGACCAGGTGGGATTCTTTGAATAGAAAATTGATTTCCTTTTTCTGTTTCCTTTGCATCCTGCTGCTGCTGCAGTGCTTCTCGAGGAAGCAAGACACTTTTTTTTCAAGGGTTTCTCTTCAATGAGGCGAGGAAATTGCTCAAGAAATGCAAATCATTTAAAAGTCATGGTTTGGTACATATTGGATCCTTTGAAGGGAAAGGTCACACAGGAGTTGCTTGGTCCCTTTAAAAAGTTCTGATGAACGTGAACGTGATTAAGTCATTTGGTGAAGGTGGGAAGGATGAATTTTAATTAAATTTAGTCAAACGTTTGGTCGTGTATTCTTCTCGATTTCAACTTATAGGGTCGTTTCGGGTCGTTTATAGGGTCTTTCCAGATGATTGACTTGTTCTAAAGCTAATAGTTTCAAGGTAGTCTCCAAAATTCAACAGAACTTCGGAATTTTGCTTTAAGTCTTTCTGCCCTAGAATAGATGCAGTTCTTGAAAGATAACAGGCAGGCGAATGAGCAGCTTTGTGTATAGATCTGGGAGCTTAAATACAACGTTCAACGTATACCTATACTCTATAGAAAAATGTCATAAACTAAGATTCCCTCTGTTCTATCCTACCGTCAACAACTTCAATATTTAGTTTGCTCTAGACCTTTATGGCTGGAAATACATTTCAAAATTGTATGACTCAATTTGCAGTACTTGCCAAACACAAATTCTGTGTTGGATGCAATTGATGATGTCACATGACTAATTCTCCACAAAATGTACGAGTATCTTATAGCAACCCACAACACTTAAGTTAATGCAACTCACAACCCACTATCGTGCCAAAATCAACAAAAATTCTCCGTCTCATATGTGCAACCAGTCATCCTCTCAGCTAGTTCTGCCTTCATATGCATTGAAGCAAGAAACTCGTATCTTTTCCCCGATTAATTGTATATTTTCATTTCCCATCTGGAAAATTATGAGCAACATAAACAAAACCTTCAGAAAGCATTAAAAGTTTACGAAATGCACATACTCAGGGACACACAGAAGCTAATGCATAATGAGGTCACCCATACGGATACGACTACTAATTCTCATAAACATTTTTACAATAAAAACTTGCCCGCTCCATTAATTGAGAACATTGCATATTGGATTTGGGTCGCGTGCAACAAAGTCTTCCTTCTCAAACAGAAGGAAGGAATTTTGTGTGCTACGAGTAGTAGGGGAAAATCTCAGGTGAAAAATTTGCAGAAAGGACAAAAATATAATAAATTGAGGTCCTGCTACTGGCGCTTCCCATTTTCTCTAATTATTTGGAAATCCCATTCTTTGCGCTTCTATTCTATGCACCCAAATGTGCAAATGACACACAATTCAAAAATATTTGCACCTCATCTCTCAACCCCCTAACCCAGATCTGTACTCGTACTCTATTAGGATACCTTATCCTTACCCATTGTGGGTGATAGTTTGAAAGTGTGGTGTGTGCATTGGCTAACCCTCATCTGTCAAATGCAGATGTCCATTCATTCTTTTGTTGGAATTGTTCTTGTTTACGAGTATTTGTCGTTTATTTCCTCTGCAGAATAATGCAAGAAACAAGGAACCGCATATTTCTTCGGTCACAAAGTGTCATTTAGCTTGAAGTTTTAGTCTTCTATTGGTTTCTGGAAGACGCAGGAATATATGTTTTGGGTTTAAAATGAATTCGCACTAGACCTACACATCTGTAAATATCCATATACGAGTACACATCCGACAACATCCTGTTGTTCTTTTCATATGATTTCCGCTTACCTTATCCTTTCGAAGGGATATATCCGGATTGTATGAAGTAGTGAGTTGTGCGGAAGGATTTATGAGATCCATTGGTTGATGTGGCTTTCGAATAGTGGGAGATGCTTTTGTTGATTTAAATTTTTCTCTTCACCACTCATTAATATGTGACTCAAGAATTTACCGCTACGGTTTCAATTATCTTAATTCCTTAGGGGATTAAATATGAATTGGCACGAAGCCATATACACCGGTATACATATATTTATCTCAATAGTAGGATTGTACAAGATGGTTTACTGAATGGTTCCTCCAAAATAATAGCGTATTTCTGAGAAGGTGTCTTGCAACGATTGCATATTCGATTGGAAAGTCGTAGATTTCGAATTTGGTTATGGTACTCCTTTAGAGTAGCCACTCGACGTTTAGAGTAACAGCTCATTAGTGAATTTCTTCGGGGAGTACAACGCGAAGAGGAAGACCAGCATTGCGAACAAGCAAGTTGCTGATTGACTGTGACTCAACCCGCTCCCTATAAACCTTACAACTAAGAAACAGAATTTAACGCCTGGATTCTGGAACGTGAATTCCTTTCTCGGCTCTTGAGAGAAAGACACATCAGAGTTCTTCAATTTTAAATAGTCATGCGTTACGAGATTGACATGTTGATGATTGCCACTCGACAGCCAGCCAAAACAGCCTCACTCTACACTTACGAATCAGTTGGAAGCATGTAGAGGACTATATAGGGCTCTGCTCATACCAGCAGAACGAAAGTTCCTCATATTGTGGAAACCATGATGTACTTAAAACGGAGTATATTTACAACGGTCACTACAATGCAGTGTTACGCACCGAAAGTTCGAGTAAGGATTAGATAGACAACTTCTACAGCCAAATAGATGCCGCTTAGATCTAAACTCCAACTGAAATTGTGAAATTTAGAAGCAACAATATCGCAATCTACAATATTGTAACGGTCTACCGATTTCCACAATGCAAACCTCATTTGATGTGCGCTATTTGGGGAACAAACCTGAAACAAGATCATCTGGTTTTCATCTGAGAAGCAGCGAACTTTATGAATTTTCCTTTCAAAGGGCGGAAAACAGAATTCGAAATGAAACATGACCTCTGCCTTACGGGTAGATGGGCTGAAAAGTCCGTGCCATTTTATAGTAAAACACAAAACTTTTGCAAAATTCAACTTTATTTATCAGTATATTTGCCTTCGAGGGCGATACACTGATTGAAACGATTGTCCAATCTTTCGATACCAGTTTTGTAGTACGATTTCGGTTCAGCCTCAAAATAGGCCTCTGTTTCGGCGATTACTTCTTCATCGGTCTTAAATCTCTTTCCGGCGAGCATTCTTTTGAGGTCTGCGAACAGGAAATAATCGCTGGAGACCAAATCTGGAGAATACGGTGGGTGGGGAAGCAATTCGTAGCCGAATTCATTCAATTTTGCCATCGTTTTCATCGACTTGTGACACGGTGCCAAGCGGGTGGACCAGATTTACGCGTTGCTGCCGGGCCTAACGCAACACATGCCGTAATGGTTACGCACATGGTGAAGCAAACTTTGAATGTCCTTGCGGTGAATGTTAATTCACTGATTAGGATCGAACAAAGAACCGCGATGTTTAAATTGCTACAAGACCAAACTTCTGATGTGCTTTTTGCTAGCGAAACCAAGCTAACCGATAAGCACAAACTGGAGTACAATAATTATATTGTTAGAAGAAGAAACCGGCCCAGATCCAAACGTGGAGGTGGTGTCGCGATCTTCATTAAAGAAGGTATAAAATTTCACAGAGTGTACAAGGGAGTGTTGCGCAGGTTCCAGGTGTTGGAGGCAGTTGTCATTTACATTCCGCTCGGCAGTGGAAAGCGGCTGTACTTGGCCTCTGTTTATGCACCGGAGGCTTCACAATCCACCTTATTCATTACAGAGCTCGACACGCTTTTTCGACTTCTGAGGCTGGAATCGGGGGAGAATTATTTTATAATCGGGGGGGATTTCAACGCGAGACACAGAGATTGGGGAAATAATTTGCCAAATACTAGAGGGAACCTACTACTCGATTGGTGGGGTCAGCACGATGTCATGTACAGACTCGGTTTTAAAGCGACGGATAACCCGTCGTTTCCCAGAAGCGGGTCTTATTTGGATTTACTGCTGTACAACGAACGTATACGACTGACAGGTACGAATTTACAAACATTAAACTGTCTGCGCACATTCGTGTATGACAGCGACCATTGCGGTTTTAGCACCGAAATTACAGTTCCCAACGAAATTGCGGAATTGGAGGAATTTGTCCAAAGATATTCTTACAACTACAGTAAAACTCGATGGACACGCTTCTCCGCAACCTTGACAAGAGCGCTCTCCTCGAACGCGCTCCACCCACCGTCCAATAGGAATTTGTCAAACGAGGAGATCGACAATTACCTAAAACAAATGGACGAGACAATTAAACAAACTATGGACACTACAATACCGCGGTATCGACACACGACTAACGAAGACCTGTTCCGCAATCCTACTATTGACGCACTGCACCGACAGAAAAGTAGACTTCTGACAAGACTTAAAAACTTGTACAGACAGTTAACTGACAGACAAGATCCGGAGATTAGGACGCTGAAGTCGTCGATTAAAAATATTCAAACGCTAATAAAAGAAAATTACAGAATTTCTGTAAGTTTGTATTGGAACAACAAGGTTCGGGCTGTAAACACCAGCAACCCGAATATGTTTCCGCAAATAAATAAACTATTTCGGAGAAGAAATCAAAACGACCTTCAGTGTCTTAAAATAGCCCGGACAACAGACAACGAACGGTTACTGACAATAGCAGGTATTGATCCAAATGAGGCCGCTGATGATGACGACTTCTTTGTGATCGAGGATCCGCAGGAGAAGGTTGAGACCATAGGGGCGACTTTCCAGGAAGTATACAAGGCCATTGATACCATTGGCCCTAATTGCGACCTGGACAGTCGCGTCTTGGTACACGACTTCTGCATTCGAAATGAAATAGGGAACTGGCGATCCGAGGGCTCTGGTTTCACCCGGTTTAGCGACGAAAATATGGCAAATAACGTCATTGCCAGAGAAGGTGACCTACCCCCGTTCATTTCGAAGCAAAAACTCCGTGAGATCTTCGACACAATCAGGGCTAAGAAGTCAGTGGGGACCGATGGTATTCCAAACATCGTGCTTCGACATCTTCCTCTAGAAGCGGTGGACATTTACACCACCCTGTTTAATAATGCAATGAATAATGCACATTATCCAGCGCATTGGAAAACGGCGGTGGTTCAACCTATCCCCAAAAAGGGGAAGGATATATCCAATCCGGCGAATCTCCGGTCGATAAGTCTCCTTCCGAATATCAGTAAGGTTTTTGAAAAAGTAATCAATAGAGCTCTGTCTAGGTGGGTTGAGGACAAACATATAGTTCCGGATAATCAATTCGGTTTTAAGGCGGGACATGATATCTCACATGCCGCGTCTAAACTGGTGTCCGATATCCAATGGAACAAAGGCAAGAAACAGTGCACTGGTGCCTGCCTTGTTGACTTGGAGAAGGCCTTCGACACCGTATGGTTAGAGGGTCTTTTCTATAAGCTGACTAGGCTAGGGATCAGTAAACCACTCTTGTACATTCTTTATAATATGCTAACCAACAAACAGTTCATCGTGAAAAATGGTGATGTGACTTCTGTTGGAATATTTCAAATTAAAAATGGTCTTCAGCAAGGCGCGGTCAATTCGCCGATTCTATTTAACATTTATACAAGCGACTTGATAGGTTCACTTCCCCATACTATTGCGTACGCAGACGATTTGATAGCGTACAGAACAGGTCCAAAAATCGAGGTCATTAATACTCTCTTGCAGCGTAACTTCGATAAGATAAGACGATTTTGCGATGACTGGAAGTTGAAAATCAACTTTCAGAAGTCGGAAACCATTCTCTTCAGGACGCCGTTGTCTGGAGCCTCTAGGGATACCAGAAAAAATTGGCGAAAGTTCTCTATCATTGGACAACACGGACAACCTCTTGCCTGTCGAAATGTAGTCAGATACCTTGGAATCTGGCTAGATCAGTTTCTGTATTTTGGCAAAAATGTAGATGCTGCTCTGGCCAGAGCTAAAGGTGAGGCTTTTGCCCTCACAAAGAGACTGTTTTATAGCAGCCAACTCGATGCGAGAGTAAAGGTAATCTGCTACATGGCCCTTATCAGGCCCATGCTGGTATTTGGTTGTCCCGTGTGGTTCAATGTACGAGCAAGCTTAATGGAAAAGATTCGGGTGTTTGAGAGGGCTTGTCTTCGCTTGTACAGAACACCAGAGTCGGAGTACAAACAATTTTATCCTAATGAGGTCCTTTACAACAGAGCGAACCTAATAAGAGTGGACAATTTCGTAATTAAGCTGACTCGAAGGCACATTGCAAGAGCAATGACATCGACGAATAACCTGATATCTGGGGCTTACTACCCCAATTACCTTTACCACGAGAGTGTGCGCTCTGACGGCTTCGTTCCACCGGAAGCATTCCTCTACCTAGATCAGATAGGGTTGTTCCAGGATAGATCAGCGGTGCCGTTAATCTTCCATGTCGCTCGGACAGCTGGGGACAGGCGACTCAACTACAACAGAGACGTCGCACACGGCAGTGTGGATCGCCTCAGGTTCAGTAGGGCGGTGGGGAATCGCGATAAGAGGGATGTCGTTCGGCAGCACCAGCATTTCTGGTGGTTGAATTATTAATTTTTTTTTATGTTTTCTATACGATTGCTTCTTATCAACTAACTTACTAATGATGAACTCGTTCCTCGAAACTCACGCCAACCAACTCCTTCGCACTTCCCATAACGCTGCTTCTCTCCATACTTTATAGCAACTGGATGCTTTACTTGTAAAACCCCTCTCTCAAATAAGATAGGTGGAGAGGGAGTTGTGACTGCCGTTATCAATAGAACTGTTACCGCTCGCAGGTTGTTGCTAAGATGTTCTTTTTCTTTGCTGATTGCAGGTGTTGTCTTCGTTGTTGCTATGCAGCGTTGGGTACTGTTGTCGTTTCAGATAACGCATTTGTCAGTTACATGACGTAACTCCTGCTCGCCACTCAGCTGAGTGCCGACTTGACTCTGGTGTGAAGTGATGGAGCCAAGTTTCATCCATTGTCACATACCGACGCAAAAATTCGGCTTTATTGCGGTTGAACAGTTTTAAACACTCCTCTGAATCATCAACACGTTGTTGTTTTTGGTCGACTGTGAGCAAACGCGGCACCCACTTTGAACAGAGCTTTCGCATGTCCAAATGTTAAGTGGCACTTCATACTGCATCTTTCAAAAGAACCCTTTCGGACTATATCTTATTCCTGCCACAACACCAACATAACTTAATTTGGCATATCATAGTGGAACAACTAATTAACAACTCTTAGTACTCTACAATAGGCATTCTCTGGTATTATCACCAGAAATCTGCAAATCGATTGGGGAACGTACAGATGTTCAACTGTCAGCACCTTCATCAGTAGGGAAATCTTAACTTGAAGCCCAGAACAAGATGAAATGTAAAAATTCATAACGAAGTTCAAGAAGCCATAGCACATCGGCTTAAGGTACTCAGGATGAGGATGCCGCAAACTGGTGTGTCGCTATGGCAAAGTAAAGCGCATGCCTAGGTTTCTTGGTGATAACTGATGAAAATCAACTCAGAAAATAGGTAGGCAACAAGATGCTCCCAAGTTTCGTAGCGACAAATACATACCCATCACCGGAAACTAGAATAATTTAAAAAATTGGTCAGCTATGGTATCCCTGTTAATATTTTTCATCGTAACACGCATATTGGACAAAGTGGAACAGACGGTCAATCGTCAAAGAAGGGCAATCTAGAGGTCTATAGAAGCAATAACAGATTGCTTTTACAGATTAAAATGATAGCCGAGCCTATTACTGATAGTGACCTACCAGATCGTTGACTAAGATCTTTAGACCGACCATAACGATAGATAGGGAGTCACTTCTTAATTATATTATAAGTACTAGCCTCATTGTTTGCAATATTGGCAATGAGCCTACCTTCATAGCTAAAAACCCACAATAAGTGCTAAATATCAATCTTGTCTCCGACAACATAGCTCAAATGATATTATCCTGGTTGGTATCGTCTGAACACTCTTTTTCAGATCACAGATACATCCAATTCAGTCTGAGTTTTCATCGGAAAACTGATAAAACCGATTTTCCAAAATACAGAGGAACACTTTTAGAACTACTCAAGTCTGAACTCTTAAGTCCCCCATGTAACACCAATGAACTTGACTTGAAAGTCGAGAATTTCACCCTGGCTCTTCATCAGACAATGGCCGCTTCCAGCCATCTTATTCAACCTAGAGGCAAGAAAAAGCCGCACTGGTGGACATCAGCACTGGGATCGCTTACAAATGTTTGCAGGAAACTGATATAAAGAATCCCTCAAAATATATAAAAAAGAAAGGCAAAGCGACAATCCTGGAGGTCATTCTGTGGCAAAATAACAGAAATCTCTGAGGCATCGCGGGTAAGAAAAATCCTCTCTGCAAACCCTACGATTCCTAGCTGTTTGAAAAAAAACAATGGATCAAGTGATGAATCACTTAACCTGCTACTAGACACCCACTTTTCAGGTACCGCCCTATTTACGGCCAGTAACAACGTTAGTAGAACTGCTGCTGCCGCAACTAAAATTCACGATATTATTTCAAGAGACAAGCTGCTCCTGGCGTTGCATAGTTTCAAACCATACAAGTCTGCTAGGCCGTACGGTATAACAATACCTGCCGAGCTACAAAGATACTCAGATATCATTCTGCCAATGCTAGAGAATACTTATGATGAGGTGCTACATATGAAATGACCTACATTCCCTTGTCATGGAGGGAAGTTAACGTAGTTTCCATTCCCAAAGCCGGAAAATGTTCTTATGTTGTCCCAAAGGACCTCAGACCGAAAAGTCTATTATCTTTCCTTCTGAAAGCTTTAAAATAATTGACTGATATGCATATACGATCTAGAATTGATCAACGACTCTTGCCTATGGCTCAACATAAATTTTGTAAAGGAAAGTCGTTGGAAACGGCTCTGCATTCACTGACTAGCCACATTGAACAATCTCTATATTGTAAAGAGTACACAATGGTCGTGTTCCTGGACACAGAAGGTGCCTTTAACAACGTCAGTACATAAGAAATCACAACTGCGCTGCCAACTCTTACTTGGGGAGTTGATCTTACGCTAAATAGCAGGATTATCAACCCCAAACTGGGTGCGGCTTCTTCTAAAAGATGTATCAGTTGACGTATGCCGCAAGGCGGTGTCCTTTCACCCATTCTCTGAAACTTAGTGATCAATGAAATGCTGATATAACCGGGTAGTAACGGGGCGGCCATCCCATTCGTCTCAGTAAAGCACCTCAACACTACTGCCCCTTTCAACAGACTTCTGTGGATTGGCAGTAAACCACCATAAAACTGATCTAATCCTCTTTTCCAGTAATATACAATTTCAATTATAGTCCCTCCGTTAATAAACGGTACCAGTTTAGTCTTCTCTGATACAGAAAAATACTTGAGTCTCATTTTTGACATGGAACTAAACTGGAAACCTAATACTCAAGAGAGAGTAAAAAAAGCTACAGTAGCTCTCTTCTCTTGCAGAAACGTCATTGGGAACAAATGGGGCCTTCAACCTCCCATTACTCACTGACATCTCGCTTATAAGACCAATACCCACCTATGGGGTGGTTCCCTGGTGAACGGCCTTAGGCAAAGCAGTCAACTGCAGCAAACTAAGCAAAGTCAAAGACAGCATGTCCTTATATAAGTCGGAGCCTTACGTACTACTACTCCCGCGGCACTAAATATTCTGTCACCCCTCGATATTTTCAGCAGGTAAGTGGCTGCTATCGTAGCTATTTGCCTTACAGCGACTACACAGTGGACCATTTGTGCACGTTAATATTGTCAATACAATATGAATCCTTCCAGAGAACATCGACTTCATTATGCCGTAACAGTGATTTGATAAAGACTTTCATTTAAGCTTCCCTTCTAGATCTTTCTGGAAGGGAGATGGTTTGATGGGCGACATGTCAATCTATTTCTACACTGATGGATCCAAGGCCGATAGCGGGGTTGGTGGAGGTATTCTCTCAGATCAGCTTAACCAAATCGTCTCCTTCCGTCTTCCAAATCAGTGTAGCGTGCCTCAGGCAGAATTTTTGGCGATTAAAGAAGTCTTGTCCTGTCTGAAGAAAAACGTGATATTTGCAAGGGATATCCACATCTTTTCGGGTAGCCACGTCACTGTCAAATCATTGGACTCAGTCTGAAAAAACTCTAAAACCCTAAGAGGGCAGGGCACTTCAACATTCACCTACGTTTGGTGCTGGGTTACAGAGATATTCCAGCCGATGAACTCGCCAAAATTGGTACCACTCTACTTACCCTACCTGGAAAAGGTATGGTCGGTATACCAATCGCTACGTGCCAACTAGTGATGGATGCTAATACAAGAACAAATCTCTTAGGTGACTGTTGGGCCAAATTGTCTAGCGACTAATGAAAATAGGAAACATCTCGGCAATACGTGTAGCATAGGTGTCATCACTGGGCACTATCTTCCTCTCCATATCGCGAGGAGGCATACGCGATATAGGCGAGTTGTGCTTATCTGCTTTCTTCGTTAAGCCAGAGTTTTTCATGCCTATTGTCGAGTGAAACCCAGCATATTTATTGCTCAATTTTTGGCGACCACCAATATTCAACTCTTTAAACAAGTTGTAAAGGAGTTGACGAGAGGTTGGGGATACGCGATCGGTAAAGCTTCTGGTGGCTTCTTGCTATTGCAGCCATTTAACGCTAGGTCTTCTTACTGTATTTGTCCTTTATTGAGATGTCGAAGATATTCGTAAGATTTCCTTGGCTGTAACTAACCATTCGGTATGTTTGGATGACTATAGTACTGGAGGAGTGCCTTGCCTCCATTGTAATACAATCAAACAGATAAGGGCCGTGTTACTCTGGGAATATTGACTGGAGGAAACCGTATGCTGTCTCTAGAGATATTTATTCTCATGTCAAGGTCAACAAGTCTAAGACCATTTGTACTACTAAAGATATTCTCTTTCTTCGTTTTACCTTAAATGTCCTTAACGTCATTCCTAGGAGATTGCTCGTAGGCTTTGTGAAGGAGCTCGTAAAAATGATTTGCCGTTGTTCTGTGTGACATCATTACAGTTTTTCATCCAACTTTTGTCCGGTCCATCACAAAGCACTTCTTGGATGGCAGTGATACGAGTATCTGCCTAATAGCAGAGTGGAACTTTTGCTAGTTATTTGGCCCCAAATTGTCTGTTCAAGGGCCAAACAATCCATGTGTAAAGTCAGAATGTCGTTGATGTTTTTTCAATTTGCAAGGAGTCATCAACAGTGAATAATTCATAACTTGACTTTTATTTCAGTTGTTTTGTACCAGCTGAAAACACGAAATCAAATCCTAGTCCTCCTTTTCCTATCTTACCCCAATCAGTTGTGCTTTTCGGGTTTATGTGGCACTTTTCAGACAATCAATTAACTTATTCTGTCATTCTCATAATAGCTTCTCATTCCAAGAAACGATCTAGAAATTCTTCTTCAAAAAATTCTACTGCAAACCATACCGTCCATAACAGGAACCGAACAGCAGATAAGATGGTGTAAGGGATTACAATTCACCCATACCCGCACACGCATATCCGCATCCGTTCATCTTGATTGATTAAAACTTTTCCAGTTGTCTGCACCAAAAAGGAGCCAAAAGAGAAAAACGACAACAGAACACCAAGAAACCCAAGAAGAAGTACGACGGCAAAGTTTAATCACGCAATCTGTCATTCTGTGCAATCAACCATATGATATCAACAGATCCGCAATTGAATTGCGGTCGTAAGGACCGCACATATTTCAAGGTGCCACTACCCCAAGCCTCCACTTCAATCCAGTTGGTTTTCTATATCCTTTAAAACTTGCTGAGCCTTTTTTCGGTTCCTTTATGTTGCGAAATTGCGAAACAAAAAACCAACTGAGAAGAAATAAAAAGGTCAAGTGCGGCGAAAAAATATTTTTCTCACAAACAGATAACATCACTCAGCCGATGGATTGACCCTTTTTCTTTCTGGTCGCGGCAGAATTTCAATCCTTTTCTTTTTGTCTTATCCTTCGGACTTGTCCTTAATCCTTCAGATACTCGTACAACCGTTTTCCAAAGCATCTAACGCTTCTAACTCTCTTAAACCTTCAATTGTGTGATAATTTGAAATTCTGATGTTTGGTCGGATGCTGGTTCTTTTCCTTCCAGAATTCGGGTTCCCTACGGTTTTCGGAGAAAAATTGTGAACTTCTGCGGAACCAAGCGGCGTATATCCTAATTTCAAATTTATGCTAATCCTGATGAAAAAGTATTTTATCTCTGCGAACCAAACCGGCTTGTACCGAAATTGGTTCAAGGAAGGATTTCCAACCGGTACAGTCATTATTAAAACATTTCTGCGCCTTGCAGGCCCTCAAAGTCGCTGGAAGCCTTAAGCAGAAAAAAAAAACTCTTGTTTCTGGTTGTGGGTTAACCTTCTTTTTTTTTTTTTGTTGCAGGATAGGAGACTTTGTGCTTGATTTCCATCCCGACAGGTGTTGAGGTTAAGTGTTTTCGTAAAGAAATCCATGGTTCATGGGCTATGCGAGTGTAGTGTGTGCGTGGTGAGAGGCAGTGTGCGTGTAAGGATTTCTAGAAAAAGGATTAATATAAAATAATAAGAAGAAATGAAAAGTTTGTGTTGTGTTGGTTATTCGATAGTTTTACAGCTTTGCAGGGTTGAAGTAGTATTAATTTTAGGTTCTTCGTTCTTTGGGTTTAATCAGGATAAAATAATGTCCTTAGGGGTTTTTTGTTACCCTCAGTAGGAGTAGTAGTGTTTGGGATAATATGATAAGAGATTATTTTAAAAGTTTTTTTTTTTTGTTTTTGTTTTGAGTAAACAGGTGGAGTAAATGGAGAATAAAAAATGGTGTAGTGTTGGAGTAGAATTTGAGATAATTTTGAGGAGTTGGTTTGGTAAAGGACTTAAGTTTGAAAAGTAATATTGGGATAACTTGTTTAGTGCAACAGATTTAGCACCACAGTGTCAAGTGGAGTTGAAAAAGTTTTCAAAAAACTTGCTCGATTTGGTAAAATCAACTTAGAAAGTAGTAAGCCATATGGTCTGTGGGTGAATGGATTTGTAAAGTAGGTATTAGGTGCGAAAGGGTTGGAGAGAAACACTCCCCTGAACTAAAATACCAGAATTTTAACGCTCTTAGTCTTCCTAAATAGCTAAGAATATAAGGAGCCACTTGTTTTAGATTCCGTCTAGACAAAATCACATTTCGATGCTCGTTTATTATATTCCATTCGTAGATCACTATTGGAGTCAAGTATCCAGTTCTTTTGTTCAAAATTGTTAGAGTTTTTAGGTGTCATCCTAGAGAGCAAAATTTTATGAACCGAACATGTGGCTTCAGGAACCTTTAAAGCGCTTTCGACAAGAAATGGGCTTGTCATCAAAGAAAATCTTCTGGATTTGAACGTTTGATAACTTATATCGTATGAGTCAGTCGACTAGTGGAACAAGCTTTCATGAAAAGAATGGTCTGCCTGGGTGCATTTGTGCTTTTTTAAGCACTTTTGGCTCTGACATCAATGACAACACTCTAAATTTTATCTTTTACTTAAAGGAATGTGATCTTTGGTACAAAACGCGCAGGTGTTTTGATGACCCTTTCAGCATATCTGGTCTTATACACACCATCCAATGCAATGATACTAGAACTCCAGTTGCTGGAATACCACGAAGTCGACCTTCCCTATGACTAGTAACAGTTTCAACCAGAATCTGTGACAGGAAACGAATGAAGTCGGGTCTTCACGGATGGCCTAAGAACCGATCTAGGGTGCAGCGCTGGTGTTTTTTTTTTTTTTTTGGAAGACAAAAACGTCAGATTCCATTTTTCGTTAGGAAAACTTGCGTCCTCCTTTCAGGCGGAGATATAAATAGGTATGCAATCCTTGTAACGAACTATATTGTGAATAATCGGTGAAGGAGCGAAATATCTGCATCACACTACCCTCCAACCCTAGCAAACTTTGCAAGCCTTGGTCCCAGTTAAGGTAGGATCACAGGAATAGGATAGGCAATGCTCAGGGAAGAAATTTTCACGACTGGAATCACGATAGGGCTCCCATTGACAGGTGCTCATTTGAAGCATAATTACAAGTGGCATCATTATCTAGGTTACTAGCTGTAAAAGGACAGCGATTTTCCTGTTGTCCCTCAGAAGGGACAGGGACTACCTACTGATATCGTCATACGCTTTTGCTAAGCACCTATGTAGGTGTGCACAACATTGGATCTTGACACTATATCTGTGCATGTACTCGGCGATGAAGTGGTAGATGCTGGTACAGTATTTTCGTAACTCATCTCTGCACAAATGACTGAGAAATGTCGGTAAAAAGAACTTACAAAGAGTACAATGGACTAGGACTGACTTATGACCTCTTGCAAGCCTTATTGTTAGGTTAGCGGGCAATTGCTCTGTGAGTACCCGATTTACTTGTGGATGAGGTACTGGGATGTAACTGGTTCTGATCTCGTATGCATTTTGTAACTGAAGCAATGTACCAAATCTGGAATAGTTGTTTGCTTGAGTGATCTGCTCTTAAAGGAAATCGCGTAATCACACGTATCGATATGAATCAGAATTGTCGGTTATTAGTTGGTTTTATGGTAGAAGAAGGTTGGATTGGTCATAAATTTTCAATGCATTTGACCGGCAACAAAGACCAGAGTCTTTATATGTACATATACGAGTATGTATATCGGAAAAGTTGGGATGACCCTGAGCCTAACCAATAAACCTCTCCAGGTAGCCCGGTCTTTGGTTAACTGCTTCAGGTTATGCACTCCAAGATGGTTGAGATTCTTTCGAATTGTGCTCGCAAAATAAGGTCAGCCTTCCTCTAATACGTTATTTCTTCAGGTGCGAATCGAAGATTCTTCGGGAAGAAGTATTAGTAGTACACATCTCGGATGTCTGTATCACACTTTTATGGGCAGGTCGAACAAGCTCGGGTTCAAAATAGCCGAGGACATCTTCATACGACCTGGCTAATGTCCATGATTTTGTATCACAGAGAAGGACTGGGATGATTAGGTTCGCATATAGAGCCTCATTTAATTAATTAATTAATTTAATTAGCGCGCGCATAAGGGGTTGCTAGTACCCATAAAATCTTTACACACAGCGCTGGCGGTTTTTTATAACAGGGCCTCCTTACTGAATCTTCTTAGGCCAAAAAACCAGTAAATGGCAAGTGTAACTATTCATTTGATTTCTGACGATAGCTAATTACGGAACTGAGGTAGATAAAATTCCGATTTTGCGGAACTTTTCTTGCTGACAGCATATACCTGGTTTTACTCCCATTCACAACAATTTTTGCTAATATTTGCAAAGGCATCAGTGAGCGCTCGTTGCACATAATGGCAGATAAGATCTTGTACGCGATGTTTATGAGACCGATACTTTAATTGTTTACGCAGCAAAAATTTCATTCTTCAGATATACTTTCTTGCGACAAAATCATAGAAATGAGTTGTACGCTCTCATTTAAGTCATCTCTTACTGCTTTTATGTGTGATTTTGCAGTTGTAAGTCAGATTTTTCGCTGGAGAGCGTTTTATAATTCATCAAAGAAGATGTTTGTTTAACTGAGGCGTGAAAACCTCTCAAATATACTCGCCACGATTATTGGGACGTGGTCGATCATTTACAGCGTGAGACGACGGACCGCCCGACAGGTTTTTGGCCGACTATCTTGAAGAAATTTTCAAGCCCTCCGACGGCCCAACACTGGTACCCGGCACCAGTTCTTTAGAAATAGCATATAGTAATTTTGTAATGACAAATGCAACTCTTGCTGAAATTAAAACTGTAATAAGGAAATTAAAACCAAAGAAGGCTCCGGAGTATGACCTTATTACCGGAGAAGTTCTGAAAATGCTACCTCAAAAAGCACTTATAAAGCTCTTACACAGTATTAACGCGGCTCTGAGGCTTGAATACGTGCCAAGTCAGTGGAAAGTTGCTGAAGTCATTATGGTGCTAAAACCAGGAAAACCTCCAAACGATAAAAAATCATACAGACCCATTTCCATTTCTCTTCTACCGATCCTGTCGAAAATCTTTGAGAGGATTTTGCTAAAACGTCTTCTCCCAATTATCGAAAACCAAAATCTTATTCCCAACCATCAATTTGGATTTCGGACTAAGCATTCAACAATTGATCAGGTGCATAGAATTACTGATGTAATTGAAAAATCCCTGGAAGAAAAAAAGATTTGTTCGAGCGTATTTCTTGACGTCTCACAAGCTTTTGACAAAGTATGGCATGAAGGTTTGAAGTTCAAACTGCGACGAATTTTGCCATTAAAGCTTTATAATATATTGACAAGCTATTTTGAAAATAGAATTTTTCGCGTTCGATACGGAAATGATGTTTCGAAATTTAAAGATATCCTAGCCGGAGTACCGCAGGGAAGCGTACTGGGCCCACTTTTGTACCTTTTATATACAAGAGATATACCACACGTCGAGGATACTGTTCTCTCTACTTTTGCTGACGACACCGCTATCTTAGCGGTTGGAGAATCAATAGAAGACTCAACGGCGAAACTTCAGACTGCTTTAAATAAAGTCTACGAGTGGACAAAGATCTGGCGAATTACCCTTAATGAGACAAAATCTGTACATGTTGACTTCACCTACAGAAAGATAAATCACTTGCCCATTTCTATAAACTCGGTGTGTATCCCCTTTGCAAACGAAGCTAAGTATTTGGGAATGACACTTGACGCGAAGCTTAAATGGAAAACGCATGTTAAAAAGAAACGAAAAGAACTAGAGGCCAAATACAAAGAAATGTACTGGCTACTTGGTAAATATTCCAAGCTAAGCTTAGAAAACAAGCTGCTTCTTTATAAGCAAGTGCTAAAGCCGGTGTGGACCTATGGTATACAACTCTGGGGTTGTACTAAGAAATCAAATATAAATATAATACAAACTTTTGAAAATAAAGTGCTATGACAATTTGTGCGTGCCCCATGGTTTATAAGAAATAATGACCTGCATCGAGACCTCGGAGTTCCTTTCGTGGAAGATGAAGTCAGGAACTGCGCACGAAAACATAAAGTCCGGTTAAGCGGCCATATCAACAATACAGTCCTAGAAATCTTGGACGAACGAAACATACTACGCCGTCTTCAACGAACTAAACCGTTGGACCTTGCGCGATAAATTGAAACCGCATTAAGAAAGCGGAATATGTAGGGTCTTCCATTGGAAAGTGTCCTACCAATCGTGATTAACTTATGAAATAAAAACTGCTTGATAAGTTCTACTTAGTTGCGGTATTAAAATTAACAACGAAGGGACGTGTTTTTAGTGAGTAAGAATATCACACTACTATGAGCACGAGCTTCTGATCCTCATAGTGTCTGATGGAAGATTTTCACCTGCCCTCGCGGGGAAAAAAAAAAAAAAAATCTCTTACTGCTTTAAATCCATAGTCGGTCGTCTGTGCTGGCAGTCTTGTTATGCTTTAGTGTAGACACTGCTATCTTTACTCCTTCATGCCTCATGAAACTCAGCGCATCAGTATTGGCACTGTTGCCTCTTCATAGTTTTCGCTGTGCAGGGATTGGTAGTACATATGTCGAAATATCTTGGATGGAACTGGGTAGGTAGTGGTCCGAGTCTATAATACTTAAAGAGTGCATTGTATCGATCCCTACATACTGACTGTTTTATGATCTGGTGATCACCACCGTATTTCTGTTAACTGAGGTAGTTAAGTAGCATGAGCCCATTTGCAGGCACAGTCTGTGTAAAGTGCGAACCTTCAATGTCCAAATCGCAAATGACATTGTCCTCTTTTTCGTTTTCCAGCTACGTCAACAGTAAAGCTATTAGTTGCTTCACGATAGTAGTATTCACTTTCATTAAAAGCGGCTACGGTTAAACGAGTAACTTGCTCGCATAGGCGATTATGAACACCAAAAGTCATCTATAAGTCTGACGATAGTGCACAACCTTTGGAAGTGAAATTCAACGCCACACAACCATTTTGAAGGCATGATGATGATTTCTATGATGACTCGCCAATGTATGTATACTGAACAAGAATGTCATATACATATATCGGTTCCGTATACCTTCCAAAAGGACTGCATATCTGCTCCTCCCTGGTACAACAATGAGTTGCGCTCTCTCCGTAATAACAGAAACAAGTTGTGGCACAAATTCTTAAGAACTCGATCTGATTCCGACTACAGTAATTATCGATCGGTATATAATCGTTTTTCTGAACTTTGTGAGTCTCTTTACCTTGAGTACCTCTACCGCATGCAATTCAGCTTAGTCTCGGACCCTAAACGCTTCTACCAGTTTATTAATACCAAAAGAAAGTCAGACGGCTACCCATCTACTCTTAAATTTCTTAGTGAATCTTCTGCCGACCCAAAAACCATTGCAAATTTCTTTGCCTCCCATTTTAACAAATCCTTTTCTAAGAAAACAGCTGAACCCGATCCTAGCTACTTTAGCTATATGAGAAACTATCCTGAGACGTCAGCCATTTCACTAAATATAACAACAACTTTGATATCTGAAAACATTACCAAACTTAAAGATGATTTCTCGTCCGGCAATGATGGAATTCCGGCTATTGTAATAAAAGAGTGTGTTACCCATCTCGGTCCTCCTCTTGCTGCCCTATTTAACTTGTCTGTCTCAACAGGTACTTTCCCCTTCCTATGGAAGGAATCTTACATTATCCCTATTCATAAAAAAGGAAGTAAAGCCGAAGTCGATAATTATAGGCCCATAGCGAAACTCTCTTGCATACCCAAACTTTTTGAAAGCATAGTCTATCAACAACTGCTTCCGCACTGTAGGCCAACTATCTGCTGATTTTTGCACGGCTTCATGAAAGGTAAATCAACGACCACTAACCTAACAGAGTTCGTCTCCAGGACTCTTCATGCTTTAGAAGACGGTGATGAAGTGGATTCAATTTCCACAGATTTCAGCAAGGCATTCGATAAAATTTCTCACCAACTTATCATCTTTAAACTAAAAAAACTTGGCTTTTCCCCTCATTTTATGGCATGGACCAAATCCTATTTAGAAGACCGAGAATACAGGGTCATCTTCAGATCTTCAATATCCGAACCCATTAAAGCAACATCTGGTGTCCCTCAGGGTAGTCACCTTGGTCCAATCATCTTTATCCTCACAATTAATGATATAAATTTAATTTTAACGAACTCTAATCTTTCTATTTTCGCTGATGACATGAGAATTTCCAAAGTCATCTCATTGCCTTCTGACTCCCATTGCCTGCAAGATGACTTGAATAAGTTTTCGGTATGGTGCAAGCAAAACTTTTTGGAGCTTAATTCCTATTCCCATAAACGTCTACCTCCCCCTCCAAGAAACTACTTCATCTGCGATGAGCCTATTCCTTCCACTACCCAAGTACGGGATCTAGGTATAATTTGTGATAGAGAATTGAATTTCGACTCACATATTGACAGCATTATAAATAAAGCTAACTCTTCACTCGGCTTTATCAAACGCTGGTCAAAAGAATTTTCCAACCCTTACGTTACAAAGTCCCTGTACATTACTTTTGTAAGGCCTCTTCTGGAATATTGCAGCCAAGTTTGGTCACCCTATAAACTAACCCACATTCAAAGAATAGAAGCAGTCCAACGCAGGTTTATCCGTTTTGCACTTCGTGGTCTACCTTGGGCCGATCCATATGGATTACCCCCCTATGAAAATAGGCTAAAACTAATTAGCATGCATACCCTAAAAAAACGTCGTGAATTCGCTGAATTTTTATCCACCAGTTACTGACTGGAAATATCGACTGCTCGACAATAACGCAAAATATTGCATTCACTCCCAATCCCCGTAATCTAAGATCTGTCCCACTCTTCCTGATCCAAACTCACCGCACCAACTACTGTCACTTTGAACCCATATCCAGAATGTTGCGTATAACGAACAACTACGCCGAAGTTGAACCTAAATAGCAGCAAACAAGAAATAAAAACAGCGCTGCCCAATATGCCACTCCCTTAACATCTCCCCCGTCCACCATTTCTCCTCGCCCCATTAGGTTAAGTATCTTTGTTAGTTTTTAAGTCTAGTTTTAAGTTTGGCTTGTTAATAAGCTTAATAAAGTTGTCCGGGGTAGACCCGGGCCAATAATAATATATATCTGCCAAATTTCTCAGTTACACTTATAGAAACCATTATATTACTCCAAGGAGAAACAATCTCTATATTCCAACAGCGATCACTCCCTATTTTTTGAAATATGAGTGTCAATTAATTGCCAATCGAAGTTGTGCTTTAATCGTTCACCTATAGACCGCATTTAACAGTAGTACTCCACCACATTGACACCTTTCACTCTAATCTATCGGTCTTGTGGATTGGTTTCAATTTTTGCACATCCTCTTCGAATCTAAAAAAAAATTCAAAAATCATTCCTTGTTTTGTTGAAATTTAAATTGAAAATCACACAATTCCCTCAACAACCGCAATATGCACAAAAGGCGCTAGCTGACACTTATGGTATCGAACATATACGTATGTATGTACATACATTCATGCTTACAATTTGATGCATGTAATTTCCGGTTGTGGTTCGTGTCCTGTGCGGTTAATTTCAAATGCAACCATTAGCTCAATACAAATAGGTCAATAGGTAATAACTATCGCATCAACCGATAACCAACAACGGGGTTTACACAATTCCAATTCACCCCTAAACCGTCATTTATTTGCTCACACACAACCAAGCCGCAGAAGATTTCATATTTAATTAACCAATAATCAATTAACATTCCAAATTGCAATTGCGCGATTGATTTACTTGTTTCGGCCTTCTTTGCAAAACCTTAATTGGTTTGCCAGGTATATCCGATGTTAATAAATCTTTATATATAATGGCTGGACCGAGTTGACAGAGGATATTACGATTTCATCAGAATCGGTCGCTGCGAGGAAATTGATTTTCGGTAAAGGGGCTGAGGTTATAGATTTTCCAAGTAAACTGATTTCCCTTGCAAGGATCTGTCCATATTATTAGAAATTGCTTGCAAACCAAAGAGATGGGCAAAATTGATTCTATTGTAGTGAACAAAGAAACCCTAAACCGCTTTACTGTAAAGAACAACAGTTTCTACATTCTTTGAAGAGATACGAGTAATAAAGATCGGCATGGGTGTCAATTTAAGACAAGAAAAAATTGACTAGACTTGATGCAGTTTTAATTATATAGCGTTTTCCAATAAGGACTTGACAATTTTTTTTTTTAATAAAACGCAAACCATTTGAGATATTTCAAAAACTTTATTATCGGCTTGAAGAACAATCAAAACATTTATGAATGGAACTCGACTTCGTTCATATGGTCACCGCGGGCACGTTTTCAGCGGTCGATTCGTTGGACCCAATTTTCAATTTCAAGCGGCGTTAAATCGCACGAACGAGGAGGCCAATCGAATCACCCATTTCTTAAGATAACACGCTCACCATACTTACTCCTCAATAAATCGATTGTAGCGTGTACTGTGTGGATTGTGGCACCATCCTGTTGAAACCACATATCGTCCTAGTCCATATCTTCTAATTCGGGCCAGAAATAATTGGTGATCATGACGCGATAACGCTGACCATTCACAGTAACGTGACGATCGTTATCGTCTACGAAAAAATATGGCCCGTTCGTGCTATGTTACGCGTCTTAAGCAACCAAAAGATCGGTCTGCAAGTTTGTCATATAAATGCACAGAGCTTGCATCCAAAACTGGATGAGTTTAGGGATATTTTTGTAGGTTCTAAAGTTGATGCCGTTTGTGTTTCTGAAACATGGTTTGTTAATGATTTTAAGGATAGTGTCTACAGGGTGGATGGTTACAAGCTCTTTCGTGGTGATAGAATTGGTAGAGTTGGAGTTGGATCGGCAATTTATATACGTGAAGGCATATCATGCAATCTGAAGTGCAAATCAGGAGTCGGCAGTCAGATAGACTATGTTTTTGTTGAACTTAAATCAGGAGCAGGCACCATGCTGTTAGGGTCAGTTTATAGGCCTAATAAGCATATTGACATCACGCCATTGTTTGAACTTCTCGAAACAATCTCCGTATGCTATCCCAAAATAGTAGTTGGTGGTGATCTGAATAGTAACCTCTTAGCAGAGAGTTCTCTTGTCCTGGGGATGAAGGCACTTAATTTGTTCCCGGTCAATATGACGTCCCCCACTCATTTTTCTTCTGAATCTATTAGACGTTTTCTTTGTTAGTGAAATAAAATTTGTATTATTATATGATCAGTTGTCAGCACCTGCATTCTCTAGACACGATTTATTATATCTAACCTTTGATTTTTTAATGATTCTGTCTGTAACAACTTATGAATACAGAGATTTTGACCACATTAACTACCTAAGTTTGGAGCATAGCTCACGAAATGTCGAATGAGACCGTGTTACATGTATGTCCTGCCCTTGTGATCAAGTTGAGTTCCTAACTCAGAATATTAACACACTTTTTAATAATCATGTTCCTATTAAAGTCAAAGTGACTAAACATGACCAATGTCCCTGGTTTTCAAACGAAGTTCGGATGCTCATGTTACAACGTAACCGTGCCTACAGCGTGTGGAAACGTTTTCGAATAGACGCCCATCTACGTCTTTACCGTATACTACGCAATCAGGTGGTTTCCAAAATTCGTGCTGCAAAAAAGCAAATGTATGGTAACAAATTAAACCCAGCTATGAAAAGTCGACAACTTTGGAAAAATCTACGCGATATTGGAATTGGAAAGCGTAACACAGGTCTTGACACCAATATCGATGTAAACGCACTCAATCACACCTTTGTAACGCTTCCTTTTCCGGTTCTGAATCAAGTCTCTCAAAGAACTTCCGAATCCCAAAATGGTCCGCAGAACCCAAATGAACGGATGTTCGAGTTCTCCGGGGTTGAAAGCGCAGACGTGGTTGCAAGCGTTTTATCTATAAAATCGACTGCGGTCGGTATAGATGGAATACACCCAGTTTTTGCTAAGGCCATTCTACCAGTTATATTACCCTTTCTTACACACATTTTCAATACCATCTTAACAACTAGTGTTTTACCTACCCAATGGAAGCTGGCGAAAGTCCTACCGATTCAAAAGAGCGCTAATAGCCATGATTATAGACCTATTTCCATTCTACCATTTTTCTCGAAAGTGTTTGAACGTATCATGCAAAAGCTAATAAATGCCCATATCCGTTCATGCAATCTTTTATCTACAATGCAATCCGGTTTCCGACAATACCACAGTTGTACAACCACAGTTATCAATGTTGTAGAGGATATAAGGAAGGCGATAGATGATGACCAAGTAACTTTTTTAGTTCTTCTAGATTTCTCAAAAGCATACGACACCGTGGATCACGGCAACTTGTGTAACAAACTAGCATACCGTTTCCAATTTTCCACATCGGCCACTCGATTAGTGTCTTCCTACCTTCGGCTCAGAAAACAAGCTGTTTCGATTGGTCATATGCTATCTGAATTTCTTCCAACAACTAGAGGGGTTCCACAGGGTTTCATTCTAGGACCTCTTCTCTTTTCTTTGTATGTCAACGAGCTCTCTTCCATTGTCAGCTCATCCTCTATAAACATGTATGCCGATGATGTCCAATTGTTTAACAACTGCCCTCTTGGGTTGATTGAAGACTGCTCAAGTAGAGTTAACGCAGATCTGGACAGGATCTCAGTATGGGCGGAGAAGAACGGATTATTTCTTAATCCTAACAAATCTAAATGTTTAGTGATTAGTAGGAAGCCCGTAGATCTATCATATTTTCCTAAAATTCATCTAAACGGCTCGACCGTAGAATATGTTGAAACGGCCAAAAATCTAGGAATGCTATTTAACAGAACACTATCTTGGGATACGCATATTAATGCGGCGGTAGGCAAAGTTTATGGTATACTGCGCCTATTATGGGCCTCTCAATAACATACGCCCCTGAACACACGTCTGCTACTCGCAAAGACACAAGTCATTCCAACACTCACATATGGCTGTGAAATTTTCTGCAAATGCGATGCTTTAAGCAGAAGAATGCTTAATGTTGCCTTTAACAACACCGCGCGTTACATCTATGGTTTGAGGCGCCTCGATCATATCTCCAACTTCTCCCGACAAATCTATAACATCTCATTCGACCACCTTTTACGTTTCAGATCACTCCTATTGTTATTTAATGTAATTCAGACACATCAACCCAGCTATTTATTTAATAGACTACGTTTTGGTTCATCTAATAGATCCCAACAGCTTGTCCATCCGCGGTATCATTAACTTACTTCGGAGCGCCAGTTCTTCATTAACGTTACCCGTCTTTGGAACTCCCTTCCTCAGCATTTAAGAAGGTCAGGTACCATTGCACAGTTTCGGAATGGGTTACAGTCTTATTTCCAGACAATCTCTGACTAACATTTTATTGTATTAATACTTACGCTTATATATGGTAGTTTTTGCTTGAGAAAAGAGAGATGTATATTTTATATTTCATATTACGAGTTCCTTGTTTTTTATTTTATTTTTTTATTTATCTTATCGTATTTAAGAAACAGAAAGAGAAAAACTCTAATTATTGAATTATTAATTTAACGCTAACATGTTATGTAGCTTTTTCCGCTTTTCTAAATAAATTATATTTAAGCCTTGCACTAGTTTATAAGATTATTGTTATCTTAATGTGTAAGCTTTCAATGAATAAAGAAATGAAATGAAATGAAATAACGCCGCCGGCATGCAAACCGCACCAAACAGCTATTTTTTGTGGATGAAGTGGTGATTCATGAAGCACATGTAGATTTTCACCCGACCAATAGCGCATATTTTGCTTATTGACGAACCCATTGAGCAAAAAATGAGCTCCGTCACTGAAGATGATTTTGCGATGAAATTCATCATCTCGGCGCATCTTCTCCAGAACCCAATCGGAGAATGTACGTCGCTTCAAATGGTCCATCGGCTTCAATACTTGAGTCAGCTTTATCTTGTATGGGTGTACACCAAGGTCCTTACGCAAAATACGCCATAATATGGTCTGAGCGATGCCCAATTCTTGAGACCGCCGTGGTATTGACTGATTTGGATCGTTTACTACGGACGCCTGAACGGCAGCGATATTTTCGACACTTCGACCAACCCGTTGTCTCACTGACACGGTAACATCACACAACGAATATGTAGACTCAAATGTTTGCACTAAAATTGTTATTGCCTATCTACTAGGGCGAGAATTACGACCGAAGATTGGAGTTAAAGTTGCAGTTGCAGTCGGTATGATTGATCACCGAATTTTACAATGCTACAGCATCAAGGACCTTTGTGACTGTCAGATAACGCAACATGACTCTTCGTATGGAAATTGACCCACCTGAAGTCAAGCTCATAAGTCAACATTTTGAAGCGAATCCTGATTCAAAATCGTATTTCTGTTAGTAAAGAAGTCTTGAAAGAAGGCAATTAACTATGAGGATTACGGACTTAATGTCCGTATCTTTTTGGATTACCTAAGCTGTCACTTGAAACATAGCTCTGCCCCGATCGTAATTTAGTTTCGGTGTGCCAGCCATTGTAAGCAGAAAACTGGGCGAATTTAAATGAAAATGGAAAAAAGAGAGTTTGACAGTTGTCGAAACAGTGTGTTTCTCCGTTAGAATAGCGGCCGCAGATGTCCAACAAGGATATGGCGATAGTTTTTTCGAAAAATGCATTCGGCATAATCCACATCGATTATCTTCAAAGGGAAGAACTACGGTATTATGATAACAAAAACGACAGTTCAAAGGGGGCTATAAGACTATGTTTTGCCGAGAAAAAGTATCACAGACGATGTCACGAGACATCGCTGGTTCTGGTCTAGTGGAGACGGGTAGTTTGCAGACAAGAAATATGTCAAAAAATAAATGTCAAGTTTTTATTCAAGACATCTCTGTAGACATCAACCCTGCAATTTTTTTGACAGCGTTTTTCAGTTTGACTTCGGAATGTGAAAAAATAAATAAAAAAATAACAAAAACTTCATATACCACAATGCTATCTGTTCGTAAAAACAAAAGAAATCTACATCTGCGCGGCCATATTTCTACTATAATGCAGTTGCTTACCAACCCACTTACACTCACAGAATGAAATGTCATACAATAATTTGCCCACCTACTCGTAAGTTAAAAGAAAAAATGTCAGACGAAATGTCTGAAACTTCGAAAGCATCGAAAGCCAGCCTATACTACATGAGAATTGGTCTATCACAACTCGTTTTTGAGTGTAAAAAAAACACCTGCAATATTGAATAAATGCTTCTCTACAAATCTCTTTACGGCATCTGAAAATGTTGCTTTTCCTTCCCATTCAGCCCATGGTATCGGATTTTAACAGCAGACGAGTCAAGCCAGTTGACTACTGAAAACATCTTCAGTATTGATAGATTTGACTAAAATTCTGTTTTTACTGTATCAATCATCGATGCTTCCTAGGTTTAAAAAAATAGGTCCATAGATATAATCCGACAGACAATACAACTACACCACCCTCATAACATATGTCCGAGAGAAAGCATGCCGCCCCACGTCAAATCACTACTAAACCCCGTCATCATATTTTAAGCAAAATCAGAGTCTGAAGTCAAGTTTTTTTCACAAGCATTGGTTTAGTCCATGCTATCAAAAGATCCGCTTTCAATGAGAAGAAAAGTGTCTTCTTTGTTGAGCGCAATTCTATTGCTCGACGCAGTCTTGCAGAATGTCCGTTTTGCAAAAAATACGAGTATATGCGCACTCAATTATGGTCTGCCAGAGGAAGGAAGTCATCAGTTCGACAGGTAGTCGGGTTCAGAATCTGCAGCTACTGATCTAAACTTTTTAGCAGAAAACCTAAAAACGTGTCTTCGGTGACAACTGACCTAAGACCATCAAAGTATGCAGCAGCACATTTAATGTCCTCACCTATCACCACAATCTAGCCCACATATTTAGTACACTTGCATTTCCAGTGATAGGAGTTAATTGTGGTCTTGTTCCCTGGGAAGTGAATTTCTAGGATGAAACCGACAATTTTTCGAATCAGTAGTGAGATACCAATTGTTTGACTGTTTCCCGAAGCACGTCTTCGAAAACCGAATAAGTCCGTTGTATTCCTTTTTTTGGACATTTGCATTGGAGACCGAAATTGCAGTGGTGAGCGGTTATTAGTCGATTTTTGCAACTGCAATTACCTAGTCATTTGAGGCACTCTGTTTTAGCACCGGACGTGCCACAACATTAGCTGGATCTCATCTCAGAGAACATCAAACCACATAGACCACAGCCGGCGAGTTAGAAACTGTGGAACCAACATGGGAATGAAGCGTTACCACCATCTTATGGTAGTTACATTCGTCTTCGTACTATATCCGTGACTAGCAAACTTGCCAACATGCTCACTATACCCTACTGCAGGAACAACAATACAAGGACTGTCTCAGCTCAGGAGCTAGAACAATCAACAGTTCTGAGTAAACCACAGTGGATGGACATTAAAGATCAGTGAAAAATGTTTTCACATCCAGAGCATGAAAAGAAAGGAAGTAAGACGCCATAAGCACAACCACGGCAGTGCACTAGCTGCACAAGTGGCAGGAAACCTGAAACCTGTGCGATAATAGGACAGTTTTTACTGCTAGCAAGGAGTTTACAGGGAAAATTAACTGGTCGTATCGTAATGGTCTTCAGAATTTAATACCACTGAAGGTTGCTACGAATTGAGCAGTTGCAAGCTGCCGATCATAGGTTCTGTTGGTGATAGTACAACTGTCAGTCCACACCAGTACTAACAGTACCGTGGGAGTCAGGTGTCCACCGGATTCCGGTCCAGGCCTGACTTAAAGAAGTAAGTCCTCTTGTGGGAGCGTAACGATCACTGTGGTTTAAACCTAAAGGCGGGAAGGGTCTTCCAGTTAGTTTCGAACCGATGTAAAAGTACTAGGTGCGGTGACCCTAAGATCAGCAAGAGGTTTTAGATCGGCCTCGACTCTTACCAAGGGTAGAACTTATGAATCTCAGGAAGGTAGCAGAGAGATGGCAAGGCGTATTCTTGCTCCCATAGACGTATCAACATCCCGTGAAATTAAATCTTCACAGACAGGAGTTCACGTAAAGCCCTAGGACATCTGGCCCCTCGACCTTCAAGAAGAATAAAGCGGTAGTCATTGATGGAATTCGGGCGGAAATTTTCCAAGTTGCGGCAGTATAAAATATCGGCAGAACTACTGGGACCTAACATAGCTAATGCATGGAAAAATTAACATTTTCCAGAGGAGTGTAATCAGGGAATAATTCCAGTTGGCGAAAAAGGAGAAGCTGAGGGATTGCGGAAATTGGCCAGGGATATGCAGGATTAATGTACATTAAGATTCAACTGTCGATGTCGAACAAGCAGGATTCTCCTCCCCGATTGTCTAAACTCTTCATGCTTTCCAGAAAGCTTCTGATAGCGTGAATCGAGAGTTTATATGGAAAACCTAGCGCAGGTGGAGTATTCCTGCTAAAATCGTTGCTATTATGAAGGGTACTTACAGCGATAACTAATTAGAAACATGTGAAGTCCAAAACGGAGTTCGGCAGGATTGTATTTTAAGACCGTTTCTTTTTCTAGTAATAATAAGCGATGTTATCCACACAGAACTATCGGAGGAAAAAAGATGTGTTCAATGGACAATGACATTTTACCTGTACATCATACCAACCTCAACGTTAATTCCCCCCTAAAGCTACCTTTATCTGTCTTGTATCCGATTCTAAGTCGTGCCATAAAATATATAGGCCGCAATAGTAGTACACAGCTATGATATTTGACACTTTTCCATTTTCTAAATGAGGTTTTACGTCGTTAGAGCCCATAAACATTTAAGGCCAACGTGCACCTGTATCTTCCTTGGATAAAATGCGTTTAAAGTATATCTTTGACAGTGCTAGACTGCTAGTCTGCCTAGCAAATTTTCCACAACTGGAGAATCCCTTCTAAGGATATCTTTTATTGCCTCATCTATTTCATCGCCAGTTCCATTTTTTTTTTTGAATTATCTTGCTTTGCCTTTGAACAAAGAAATTTAAAATTTTTTCAAATGTATTACTTTTACCAATGTTCAACTTTTCCAAAGTCCAAATAAATGGTCACGAGCATAACTCCACTGACGATTTGCCGAAGTTAAGCCCAAAGATTGGGACTTTTCAAACACTTCATACCAAACCTGTTCTTTTTCTTTTTTGGTAGATGCATTATTTTAAAAGGAGCCGAATAAAATATGCTGAGGACAATCAATATTTCGAAATAAATAAAAAATAAACCAATTTTACTGGTACCTTTTTTGCTTTCACTATTTCTAAAACTGCTGGCTTTTTTTCGTTCGACTGTTTCAGGCTCATTTTTGACACTTTATGCAAAATTTAATTTAACGAAGCTCACAACCGACTACATACGAGTAGTTTGCTTTCACATTGCCTATTTTTTGCTTAACGACAACGGAGTGCAAAATTGGTTTTTGTTTTTGAGAAACAAGTGGTTGATGCAATAGAGCCCTGGTCTAATAATAAATCTTTTTTTGAAGTTGAGTTACAGATCCTTATATGTGATTTTTGCTTCGTCTTCTGAGACAATTATGTATTGCGCAATTTGCTAAAACAACATAGTCGATTGTTTCCAGGGATAAGTTAACAACTTTTACCGACAAATCTAAGTTGGCAAAAGAATTTTCTACAGCTTCCAGCGCACCTGATAACTTTTCATTAAAAAGTTCACGATCTGAATTTAGATCTCGTCCTGAAAATAGTTTCATCATTCTTTGCAGAGGCGGAACACTAGTCTGTAATAACCTTGCAGAATCCTAGTTGTGTTCCACCTCCGTCAGAAACTCGACGTTGCAGTACACAAGCATTTACTATTGCTAATAATATTCTACAATGCTGTAGGTCTGTTTATAATTATAAAAATATAATCCGCAATTAACAGGTTTCACAATTGAAATGTGTATGGTATCTTTAGCACCCAAGCAATTAGGAAGTTCCCATTTGTAACAGATACGGAGCGATTTTCTCCTACACTTCTTCACAACTATCAAATATATGCTTGTGATCTGCTTCTTTTTTGTTTGTACATTAATATGCTACGAGGGGCATTCAACATATTCTCGGTATCGGGGTGAAGCTGTGGTTGTATATATAAATTATTTATCAAGTAATACTCTTATTTTAGTGCATTCATGTAAAATTTCATATAAATGTGATTATTAATTCGCATTTTATCTCTAGTTAAACAGAATCATAATGGCAACTGAGACGATGATGGTGAAAATTGAGCATCGCGCTGTAATTAAATTTCTCACTAAGCAAGGAAAAAGTCAAAAAACTATTCATGAAGAGATGGTGGCTGTTTACCAGGGTTCCGCACCTTCATAATCAACTGTGCAAAAGTGGTCAAGTGAGTTCAAGAAAGGCAGAGAGAGCATTGAAGACGACCCCCGCTCCTGCGCCCCGGCTACTGCTTGTACGGGAGAAAGCATCAAAGAAGTCGAAAAACTTGTTCTTGAGGATGCCCGAATAAAGGTGAAAATGAAGGCAGAGATCATCAAGCTTTCAATTGGTACCATTCACACCATTCTTCATGGCCATCTTAACCTTTCAAAGGTCAGTGCAAGGTGGGTGCCACGAATGCTCACAGCGCCTCAGAAAAAAGTGAGAATCGCATGCTGTAGAGAGCTTTTGGAGATGTGTAGTGAGAACGCGGACGGTGTTATGGATCGAATTGTTACTGGGGACGAAACATGGGTCCACCAGTATGACCCTGAAAGCAAACAAGAGTCCATGCAGTGGCATAAAAAAGGAACAGACCCCCCGAAGAAGTTCAAAGTCACTCCGTCTGCCGGGAAGCTCATGGCCACAGTTTTTTGGGACTCAAAGGGAATCTTGCTCATTGAGTACAAAAAAAAGGTGAAACCATCAACGGCATATCCTACGCTTCCACTTTGCATAATTTGCGGGAGGAAATTAAAAAGAAAAGACGAGGTAAACTCGCAGCGGGTGTGTCGCTTCTTCATGACAACGCTCCTGTTCACACGGCACGAGTTTCCAAGGCTGCTGCGCGAGATTGTGGTTTCGAAGAAATCCAACACCCACCCTATAGTCCAGACCTTGCCCCTAGTGATTATTTCCTGTTTCCGGATTTGAAAAACTGTCTTCGTGGAAAAAGATTTTCGGATGATGAAGAACTCAAGTCGGCAATAAATGGGTATTTTGCAGAGAAAGAGGAAATTTATTTTTTTGAGGGTTTAAAAAAGCTTATCTCAAGATGTAACAAATGCATTGATGTTAGGGGAGATTATATTGAAAAATAAAAACAATTTAAATTGAATTCGCATTTTCCTTCATATCGATACCGAGAATATATTGAACGCCCCTCGTATGTACAGAACTTTAGGTAATTGTCCTTCAAAACAATTTAAATTGAATGACAGGCTTCTTGAATAATAGACGGCAACTATTGAGCCGAGATTCTTGTTGAAAATTTCACGGGGTGGCCGTGGTTAGTGGTAATAGCAATCGCTTCTGACTCGGAGGGTCCAGGTTCGACTCCTGCCCATGGCAAGTCAGTTTTTCATTTGTGTAATTGGAACTCAGACAGAAAAATTCTGCGTGTGAAGGTATAACACTGACACGTAGATTTGGCTGTTGTAGAGTTTCAAGCAATGAAAAAAAATACTGTGAATTATACCTCGAATCACTCTGAGTGAAGAAAAAACTCTCCGTCGTATTCGGACTCCCATCCCTGGAGAGCGAATATCGAAACCAAACACACCTGAGTTTCAAACCACTACAAAAACAATTTTCCTTTCTCTTCCTTCTACCTTTCCGCCCGCGCCCTGGCAAGAGTAAAAGGGTATCTAACCCCTTAGGCGCGCGTAAATTATAAAAAAAAAGTCTTCAAAACTTCTTTTCGGCAACCTTTTTTAACCACGATTTCGATTTAATACAAATGCACGCACTACAGCACTGGTTGCAAGAAGATACAAATTTTGGTCCATTCTTTGAAGAGTTAGTTCCGTTCGTTGTTATGTCTTCAGTGGGTGGCAAAAGCGGAGAAACTCAAAACTATAGTCGTATTGTCAATATTCTCGCTAGCTAGCTCGAAAGAAGCGCAATCGTGAAGTCCAATTTTTGACAACTTTGTCGCGCGCCGTGTGGCATGTTGCGCCATCTCGTTGAAACCAAAGCTCTGTCATGTCAATGACATTCAACCAAGGAATGAAGAAATCAGAAATCATGTGGCCAGCATCGTCCTTAAAGAAATGTGAGGCCGATGATTCCACCAGCCAATAAAGCCCACCAAACGGTGAGTTTTACTAGTTGTAAGGCAGTCTCGACAAAGGCTTCTGGGTTTTCTCCGTTCCAAACTCGGCAATTTTGCTTGTTTACATATCCATTTAACCAAAAATGGTCCTCATCGGAGAACAAAATTTTGCGTTGAAAATGAGGATCAAGCTGAATCACGGTTTCAACTCTTGCGCAAGTTGGATCTTATAACCTTTAATCCAAAATCTTTCCGTAAAATCTTCCACAAAGTGGATGGGCATAGCTCCACAACGGTAATAAATTCTTCTGTTCGCACTGTTTGTTGTGTTTGGGGATGCATATTATCCACTAGAGTGTACGTAGTGCGAAAACGATTCATCGGGTTGCGAATAACTTACTCAGATCTACGATTATGTTGACTGTAAAATGGACGTAGCGCGTGATAAGTTTTGCGAACCAAATCATGGTTTTCACAATAAGTTTGCACAATTTGCACGCGTTGTTCTGACGTTAATCTATACATCGTAAAATGGCAAAATGTACTAACCAAAAATCAACTTTAAACTGTCAAATTGACTATCTGTAGAAACAGTGTTGCCAGTTTAAAAATCCACTTAAAAAAAATGGTATTTCAAGCTTAGGCGGCCCTATGGACAACCTATGGAATGAAAACAACTTTATCAAAAAATAAAAGTGAACCTACAATAATTTCTATGATACAAAGAGCATAAAAGTTACTTTTCAATTCTCGAAAACGAAGAAACCATTGCGTAAGGTCGTCATTACTCTAGTCCCACTGTACGAGTGTAGCGACAAAAACAATTGGAAATTTGCTTGCTTCTTTTGAAATAAAGGAACTAGGATATCTGATCCATTTGTAAGCCAAAGAAAGCAGGCAAGTAGACTCCAAGAACTAATCCAGAAAGTTCGTATAAAGCACTTTATGTAGGTAAAAGGCTATGTATATGAAAATAAACTCGCCATATCTTGAGTTTTTTTTTATAATTTTCTCGACCTCAATGCTTGCACACAGCGTGGACGAACGAAAATCAGGGAGGATGGAAGGAGAGGTACCGATGAACGTTGGTTTTAAATGTTTGAAAGTTTCTGATGACTAGAAATAAAGAGCTGGGCAGGGTAATCCATAAGCGAGTTGTACGGCTTAGGAATTAATCACGATATTTCAGATTATATACGAAACTGGAATAGAGTGTGTACTGATGACCATTCAAAGCGAGGCAGGTGCTACTGACGGGACGGAATACTAGTGGCCATTTGGAGCACGGGCGGTGAGACACGAGACATTACATCGGTGTTCGAGGGTGTCAATTTCCTGAGGGATATTAATACCTATGTTTTTGACTCCTCAAGCGAGAAGTTTTCGGCGTATCCGACCAAATGTGGTCATTGTACTCCAATTTCTGGCAGATACATATATTGAGGCCTCATCAGAGGAGGAAACCTAGATATTTCGCAGAATTGACGACACGGAAATGTGGTCATTCGAATATATGTTGTCATTGACACACACTGTTTTTCTTTTCTTTTTAAAGAACTTAACACTCAAGTGGGTATTATTTCACTTAAAATGCCTGACCACGTGTTAAGTTTTTAAGATAATGGGACAGAGAGAGAAAGAAAGATTTTTGGGCACAGTGGTTATTTCGCTCCATGGGTGGCATCCAACATTTAATGGGCACCGATCCTTCCGATTTGGAATCCAACACACTACAGCTTGAACCACGGCTACCACACATACCGAGAACGGAAAGTTTTTCGGTTTCGACGACGCAAGTGTCATTCATGGACAATCGCTTGGTGTTTAAATTTCAGTTTGACGACAGCATATAATTTTTTGAAAGCATTAATTTCAGGAAACAAATATGAAAAGCAGAGAGTACTGTCGTCAGCAAAGGAATATATTGGATTACAAGTAGAAGACTTGAGATCGTAGATAAATATCAAAAAGAGTATCGGAGACAGAACGGAGCCCTAAGGCACACTAGCATTTATTTAGTCTCGATCCCAAAGCACGTATCTGTCAAATGTCTTAGAAATACCAAGGGCAACTATCTTGCTCTCGGGAGATTGATACACGCTTTAGTTTCAATTTTCGGTGAGATATGCCATCAGATCACCAATGAACCTGTCGCTACGAAAACCATACTACCGTTCATTCCGGTGTTTCTGGTAGTGTTACGAGATATTTCTCAATGGAAAGAAGGGACGTAATGTCAATGGGCCTGTAGGAGGAGAGAGAAGAAGATACGCCTTTTTAGGGACGTTGCCTAAGGGTAAATGTGACAATCGTGATATTTTATATATGAAATTGGTGCTGTCCATTGAGTTGACTCGATCTGGCTCCAAAAAGCCTATACGAGTAGCTTCATCAAAAGTAAAATGACAAACATATGCATTGGAAGCAGGAGCATAGATACCCTATGGATTTTTAATCCATGTGCTGTTGAGCTTCTGATGTACAATAGCCAGTTTACCTATTTCTTTACAGATAAGCAGAAAAAAAAGAACCAGAACCAAAGTGCCAACAGTCTTCTTTACGATTCTATATTTCTTGACCCCTGGTTCTTCTCTAGAATCAAGTCTTTAACTCAAACTTGTCCTACTTTTGTGTGTATTTTAATATTGAGTTATTACAAACATTATGGTAGAATTGGTGAACGGACAAAGCCATCTCGGCTTTATTATGTGGTGTAAGACTCACTTAACACCTCCCATTACAACCATGCCTTGTTGTATAAAACCCGCTTTCTTATTGACAACATAAGTACCCGAATTATCAAGCAATCGAATAAACCTCCTTTACAGCCCCAAACATAGATTACCGGCTTCAAACACAATTTCTGGTGTAGCCGCCAGCTCAACTTAGTTGACACGTTCGCCTAATACCTCCTAAATCCAATTTATTTCATCAAATCTGTACACAATCACTGCAGCTGCACTAGGCGCTGACTTGTTCCTTTATGTCTCAGGGGCAAAAGCAACTCAGCCTAGAAATGCCCTATCGCCCATCCCCTAATTAACTAAATTTCCAAATCCAGAACTAACCATTCAACACTATACCACCTACATAGCGGCTACCTATGTATATACGAATACGAAATTTCAACCCAAGGCATAGATATAGGTACATCTTGTCTCACTAACATCCCTCAATTATCACTTTATTACCGTTAATGTTTATCTATCTCCACAATAGGCTTTGTATAAAGATTTTGCCAGTAGATACAGCTTCCGGTTATGTCACACACTCGTTACCATCTGCCACATATTAAATCAAAGTAATCGTTGCCAGACATTTAAGCGGAACACCACTTCCACCGCTAAAATGTCCCCAAGGGTATATCACTGTCTAAAGGTACGAGAGTACTAAGGGATGGTGAGCGTTTAAGTGCATTAAACATACATACATATACGAGTATCTATGTACGTAACCGACACAAATAGACATTATACAAATGCCTGCAATTAATTTTAGTCCGAAAGCTGTGCACTGATGAAGGGTGAGGTGGATTACAAGCGGCGGTTGTACCGGAAATAGAGAGAAGAAAATAAAAAAATCACGACTGCCACCCTTAAGGAGATTTGCACTTCAATAATAATACGAATTCTGTTGGTGCTAAGACACCATTAGATGCTCCCAGGTCCACCAGATGCACTAGAAGTGGTATCGATGGTGGTAGAAAGAGTGGTATCAGTTAGCAACAGTACCTAGTATCCGTGCCATTGGTGGCATCGTTTCCATTGGTGCCTTCTGTAGATAGCGCCCTTGGCGACGACATCAACCTCTCCAGTGGTCATGTTAATGTCGTCCAAGGACATCCTGTTAAATAGAAGGACAACGTGTACAAGTTCCACGGAACTTCTTGCAGCTGTATGAGGATATACTCTTAGTACGAGTAAAGTGCGACTTTGATGCTATAATGAGGTGAGACAGTCTTTCAACTGGAGTATACATACATGTATACATACATATGTGTGTCCGGATTTGACTTCATCCACTAATTATCGCCACAATCGATCCCTACAGCAATTTGCAACGATGATTATCATGGTTGGCGTAAACGGAGGGATGCTTTCTACACGAAAACTACCACAACTACATCAAGAAGGACCTTTAAGATGTACTCCGTATCCTCAGTATACCCTGATTCATCGGAGTGGGAGTGAAAATGCTTAGTCGTTAAGGTGGCTCTTGAGTTATTAAAGTATCTTCTTCTATTTATATCGACAAGATGGAATGAGTTGGGTATGGGTACTGCTTTGCTATAAACTCTAAGAGGGTTGCTTTTTCACAAGAGCGGTTAAGTGCAATTGGGGTTAAGTTAAGAAAAGCACGATTGGAGGATGTTGGTTCTGTGAAGTGAAAACACTTTGATTCAACAGTTCAATTGGTTTCAATCGAGAAGGAAGTGGGTACATTGTTAACAAGAAAAAAAAAAAAAAAAAAAAGTTATTCCCAAGGAGCTACTCACAGTGGGTGTCATGTTTTATTGATTGGGGCGGGACATTCAGAATTTAGTAATGAAACGAAATTTATTGTCCCTGAAGTGTCAGGATAAGGGGGCAAAAAGTTGGATTTATGTTAGCGGATGTCTAGTAGAGATTACTTTTACCTGTTTGGTTAAGTGGAAGTAATAATCACAATTTTTACGAGAGCGATTGTGGGGATTTTTATGTGGCTGAAGGAAGCGTGACATCTTTGTAACTAGATTCGATCTGGAGAAGAGATGAGAAGTCTTGAGGGAAAGGTATTTTTATGGGTCGATGGCGTCATTTAACACTAGAGAACTGTGGCGATGAGACGAGAAAATGTGGTCATATTTCTATATTATGATCTCACAACTATGACATACGAGTGTACTCGTGTGTGTATTATGGACAAGCATTCAACCTAGAAACGCAATGCTGATGTATTCTTTGATTGAGCAAACACACAATGGGCAAGTTTAGGTTAAAGAGACGATAGTGATGGAGAAAATGAGTTTTTATAAGAAAGGTTTTAGACCACAAGGAATGGCAACAGCTTTATCTGATCATTCGATGACTTTAATGAACAGTTTAAGAGATCATAGTGCTATGAAGTAATGCCCAATTTGACTAATTGCCAGATCAACTCTTCTGCACAACAATCAATAAAAGCTGATATGAGGAGCATTCTGTATCCTGTTTAAGCTCATTCAGATTTAATTGGCCGACGAAAGGGCTAAACCCAATGTTCTGATTTCTGTAAAATTTGAGCCATTTGGGAAAACAGTAACGGATAATGCGTCAATCACAAGGCTGATTAGCTGAAATTGTAAAGAAAAATGTAGACGCTGATGGTCAACCAGGCTAAGAGCAGGTCGGTGTGCCAAAAGCTGTGAATAGATAGTCAGTCCGATAGTTAAGACAACACTTTGAAAAATCTACATCGAGTTGAAGGACCATCTGATTGATGTGAGATCAAGAATTGGACACCTTAGATAGAAGATGTCTCAGCGAATAGTAGAACGAGATATGGTTGCCAGAGCTCCAGCAGCATTTGCACAATTAGAGTCGGATGGCTTTTGATTGGTGTTATCGAAATGTGTGTATACGGAGATGGTTTCAATGCTTTCCTATGAGGGCGGAGATGATCATAGTGGAAAGAGGGTACTTAATGGCTGATTTTATGAAACTTAACCTAACCAGAAGCAAAACAGTTCATCGAAAGGAAGCCAGTTGAAATTTAATTGACTTCCGATATAAAATGAGGTAAACTGGTAGCCAAGGTATGATTGTATTGAATCTTTTGAGATGAATAATTTTTGGCCAATGCCACAAGACTTCGCCCATTAATGACATCGTCTAGTAAAAAACAGGGGTAGAGAATTTAATTTATAATAATAATTTTGGTGGGGGCGAACGCCCCCATTTATTCGGCTTAATACAAGCTATAGCTTACAAATTAAACTTAAACTAAAACTTAAAACTAAGGTTGGTTGGAGTGGTGAAGGAGAACGGATTTGAGGTAGGGAGTGGTGCGGTGGAAGTCAAAGACGGTAGGGTTTGAGTTGATTTGACGTAGCATACGGGAGATTGGTTCGTTCGCGCCATAGGAGGTGTGGTGGGTTGGTAGATAGAAGAGTCGAGGGGTACGTAGATTACGAGGGTTAGTGTTGAGGATAATGGAGTTGTGAAGGGACGCGCATTCAACGTGACCTGAAAGGTGTCGATGAATGAAGAGAAAGTCTGCAGCATCTCTGCGATCTTCAAGGGTGTTTAAGTTGATAAGGTTGAGACGGTTTTGATAGGGGGGCAGATTAAAAGGATCGTCCCAGGGCATACCTCGGAGAGCAAATCGAAGAAAACGGCGCTGAATGCCTTCAATTCTCGAGATATGAACACGATGATATGGGGACCATACTTGACTGGCGTACTCTAGGAGGGGGCGAACAAAGGTAATATAGAGGGACCTGGTCAGGTATGGGTTGTTGAATTCTTTGGACCACCGTTTTACAAAACCTAGTGCAGAGTTGGCTTTGAGGACTATCTCATCCATATGTAAACGGAAGTTGAGCTCTCTGTCACACAAAATGCCGAGGTCGCGAAGACACTGTACGGAGGAGATAGGTTGGTTATGGAGAAGATAGAGTCGGGGAGGAGATTGGTTCCGCTTATGTGAGAAGGTGATGGATTGACATTTGGCGATGTTAAGTTCCAAAGAATTTTTGAGGCACCAGATCGGGAAACTATCAAGATCTTGTTGAAGGAGGAAAGAGTCATGGGGAGAGGAAATGGTTTTGAAAAATTTGGTATAGTCGGCGTAAAGGGAGACAGACGAGTGTTTGATGATCATATCGAGATCATTTATGGTTAATATAAAATGAAGGGGACCGAGACGGCTGCCTTGTGGAACTCCAGAGGTGGCCAAAAATGGAGCGGACTGGGCTGACCTAAAACGAACACTGTAAAAACGGTTTTCGAGGTAAGAGGATATCCATTTTAACAATATGGGTTCAAAGCCGAGGGCAGACAATTTAAAGATAATTAACCGATGAGAGATTTTATCGAAGGCTTTGCTAAAATCGGTTGCAACTACATCGACTTCATTGCCATTCTCTAGGGCAGAGAGGGCAAAGGATACGAATTCAACGAGATTTGTGGTGGTTGACCTACCCTTTAAGAAGCCATGTTGTCTAGGGGAAATAAGTGATTTGCATTGGAAGCTTAGAGCTTCATACAAAATACTTTCGAAGAGTTTGGGTATATGGGAGAGTTTAGCGATGGGACAATAGTTGGTTATTTCATTCTTTGATCCTTTCTTGTGGATCGGGGTTATGAAGGAGGTTTTCCAAACCTGAGGAAATTCTCCTTGTGTAAGGGATAGACGGAAGAGATTAGAAAGGGCCAGGGAAAAAGAGGAAGAACATTTTTTAAGAAATATGGCAGGGAGGCCATCTGGGCCGGGTGTGAATTCGTCATTGAGTTGGTGTAATTTATATTCGATATAAGACGGGTCCAAAATATGAGAAAGAAGTGGGCCATTGGAGAAGTTCAGTAGGTAACTAAAATAGGATGGATCTGGTACAAAGGAGTCGTTGGTGAAGGATTGTTTAATAAAAGTGGCAAATAGGTTGGCAATGGTGAGTGGATCGGTTGATGACCTGTTGTTGAAAGAGAGGGAAGGAGGGTAACCATCGGACTTTCTTTTGTAGTTAACAATCATCAATAGGGTCTGACAGGTCAATTAAATGATCGATCGCATCAATAACGAATTGGTAAGATTCGATAGGTTGAGCTGGTAGGATGTAGCAACATATAACGTAAAGGGACTTGAGAGGGAGTGATATTTTTATTGCGACAAAGTCGGCTTTAGAGGATGAAGAAATTGTAATGGGAGAAGAGTTAAGGCTGTTGTCGATCGCCAGTAGGACGCCTCGCCAGGGGGAATATTTATTTGTGCGGGTAGGATCGTCGTCACGGAAAACATTAAAAGTAGAAGGTAACAATTCCTCGTTCTTTATGTCGGGAATCAAATTGGTTTCGGTCAAGGCGTAGATATCAAAGGGAAGAGCATGCGATTGACGTAGGACAGTATTGGTTTTAAAGCGAAGACCCCTTACATTCTGGTAGTAAAATGTAAGAGGGATGTTTTGGGGTGGAGGTGTGAGACAAGATGGTTTAAGCGCTGGCAAGGAAGGCACGTTATGGACGAAAAAATTTGTCGTGGTCGGCTCGGCTTCGCTGTAGGTGTGATACTAGTTTAGAGTAAACATAGTTGCCGAATGCAGTGAGATCGTCTGCTACTTTCTGAGGGGACATGTTAAAAATCTCGTTGTAACTGACATAAAGGTTCCTGAGACTGATAGGGTCGGTAGGGAGGCCTTCCTGCTGGATGGAAACCATGACGCTGGTTTTGGTTTTCCCTTCGTAGCAGACCGATTCCGATTTGTCATGTAGATAGGCAAGAAAGAGACGAATGTTTTCATACGCCACCGAAGATTGCTACGATTTGACCAGCTACAGGGTGCCTGTAATAAGTCCTGTTGAACGACAGGACCAGCAGGAGTTAAAACATGCACCGTGGGAGGCAGGGTCCCCCGGACTTCGATCGGGCCTGACTTGCTAGAGGTAGGCCCACTAGTAGGAGCATCACGGTGACTGTAGTTTAAACCTAAAACGTATGAAGGGTCTTCCAATTGGTTTTGACCTGATGGAGAGTTGCAACAAGCACTGGGTTGCGTGACTCGGCAAGAGGTTCTAAGTTGGCCTCGCCTTACACCAAGGATGGAGCATGTGCCCTTAACACAGGTTCCGCTTTGGTATTACACTGCTATTATGCGTAAGCGCTGGCCAGGGGTCAGAGCTTCAGTTTTTATATTGGCAAGTGTTCACGTGAAACACACGAGACGTTCTGTATATAACAGAATAGGATATCCTGTTCACCCCCAAGCCAAATTCATCCTGTGTGCACGTTTGACATCAAAATGGTACAATCGAAGGGTATTGCCACAGGCTTTGGAAGTCGAATGTCCCTTCAACTCGTTTGTCGCCGGAATGAAGTGTCAAAGACCAGGCAACAATATAACGAAACAACCAAAAAACCCGCCTAGACTGTGTTCGGCGTCACTCGACTACAATAAATTTATCCCTGGCTTGATACTCGTAGATATGTGGGAGTACTTTATGACGTTAACAATATCGTTAATAGTTAAAATAAAAATGGTGAATATACAAAAGCAGATTTAAGTAAACAAAAGTCATAGACAACAATGCTTCCAAGGTGGGCCTATTCCTAGTACTAGAATCGCAGTCAGTACTAATGATAGAGAAATATTATTTATGCAGACTGTTAAAGAACGTGAAATCTCCGTCTATCCGGTCTTGATCGGTCGCTTGTGATATCTAGTCTTAAAATAAGGCCACAGAGGCTGACATCTTCTTAGCTGAATACTTCAAGGCAGCAGGTAATAAGTGGGTAAAATGCATACACCAATTTATTTGCTAGAAATTTTCGGAGCGTTGCCAACTTGCCAAATAATTGGAACCGTAGAATCTTTCCTCAAGAAAAAAAACTCTGAACTGCTCATATTTCTGGATATCAGTCTCAATCTGTCATCTGATATCAATGTGGTATCAGGTCAGAAAAGTGGATAATAAACAGGATTACCAAAATGCACTTGTATAGGAGAAATATAGACTGCCATATTATCTACTCGGTCGACTATGCAGGATAACAAGCGCACATACACGCTGCTTCGTAAAGATTGGTAAATACTTCAGTGTCAAAGGATTCAGACAAGGTGACGGGTTCTCATGATATTATTTTCATATTCGTACTATCCTTGAAGGAATTGTGCAGAACTCAAACTTCAATAGCAGAGTGACAACCTTCAGCCTTTACACCGACGCGACGATATTGACATTATCCGGAGAACTCGGCGTACTGTCACTGAATCAGAACCAGAGTTCACGTCCTCTTTAACATCATCTTTGAGACAAGAGAATAAGGTCATTTAATTTGAGCAAAAGTTAATTCTGTGTAAAATATCCATTATTGTTATCATTCCAAATAAAAACATTGTGGGACGCATTCGCTACCCGAGAGCACTATCTAACTTTACTCTGGCAAGCTGGAAGCATACACGAGCCCGGCATTTAGACAATGTTAACAACTGAAACATAGAAGCGGTTTATATATGAAAACCATGCTAAGGTCTACATATTTTATACTCAACTAGGCTGCGAGGAAGAAATTATTACGCCAAGATACAATACTTACAATACTTTAAATGAGACTCAAATGACAATGACGTTGATTTCTGTAATACCTGTCGCCTTGCCTACTGCTTTTGCTCTGAATCTGGCACATTGCGATAAATCGACGACTGAAAAATTGTCTTTCCATTATCAAAGCATCAGTAACAGTCAGAGTCAGATTTCAACAGCATCAGCAATGAAGATATCTAAACCTGAAGCACAGTACAACCGCCTTTTCTACTGCTAAAAAGCTGACCGAGGGGCTACAGCTCAAAAATCCTTTCCTTTGCTACTGACAGTACTCTCTGTTTTTCATTATCGTTCCCAGGTTTACGGCCCTGCTCTTCAGCTGTAGAACGGGAACGGCAGCGTCTGCTGAGCACATTAAATTCCGATATTAGTGGAATTTATTGCTTCCAAAACACAATGATGGCTGCTGTTGTTAAAGCGAAATTTAAATATCCAGCCATTATCCGTGAATAGCACTTGCACCGTTGAAACCGAAAAACTTTCCATTCTCGGCACGTCTATCAGTGATAACTTACGTCGGAATGACCACATGTTCGATGTCGCTAAAAATGATGCGAAATGTTCAGGTTTTCTCAAGCGATGTACGAAATACTTTCCCCCTCTGATCCGGCCTCAATATAGGAGTATAAGGCATTTATCCGTCCAAAATTGGAGTACAATGCCCACATCTGGTCAGGTGCTACGAAAATATTGCTGCACCTGCTACATAGGACTCAAAACCGTGCGATAAAACTCATAGGTCATGATAATATCACTCAATCAATGTCACCCTCGAATACCGATGAAATGTCTCGTTCTTGACTTTGTTCTATCGCACCAGTTCTGGAACACCAGTGCTCTATAGAAATCATCCGTAGCATTCCGCGCCTTCAAACCTTCAACCGTAACACGCGTCTCGCTATGAATGCTCATCACTATACCCTCAAGCCCATTTTCGGCCGTACAGACTCTGAAATATCGTAATTCGCTTGCGGGATGCCCTGCCGAGCTCTTTATTTCCTAGTCATTGTAACACACAGACATTTCAAACCAATGTACATCGGTACCTCTCTTCCTTTCATCCCTAATTTTCCTTCGCCCACGCTGTGTACAAACATTTTAAGGGTACCTTAACCCATTGAGCAAGCGCTAATTTCAAAATTTATCCAGAATGCGGAAAAGATGGTAATCCATTGGGGAAATGTCAGGAGAGTACGGTGGATACGGAATAATTTAAAATCCCAACTGCAACAGTTTTTACACCATTGCTTGTGAGGTATAGGGTCTAGGATTGTCATGCAAAAATCGGACCGTGCTTATTGAACAACGCAGGTTTGCTTTCTCCTGGTTGTAGAAATGAAAAGTGGATCCTTTCGGTGTCCACCAAATTGTCACCATAACCTTTTCTGGTTGAAGATCGGGCTTGGGGGTGTATTTTGGTGTTTCATCTGCATCCAACCACTGCCCAGATCTTTTACGATCTGTATCCACTTTTCATCACAGGTGCAAAAACCGTTCAGTTTGGTTTCATAATGTAAGTGATGCTCAGATTTCCAGGCACCGTAGTTTTTGAGATTCGTTCAGTTTATGGGGTACCCACTTATCGAGTTTCTTTACCTTTCCTATGAGACAAAGGTGTCGACTTATTGTCATTGGGGATATTCCCCAATGGGTTGGGTCCGCATCCACCGTAACTCTTAAAACATCGTCGTCAATTAACGTTTCCATCTTCCCACGTGGTTCATTTTCGAGGCTGAAATCTCCCGAACGAAACTTTCCAAATCAACGTCGTATAGTGCGTTCATTGCTAATGACGCATTATGTCCCATTTTAAATTCGTAAAGGAAGAAGGTTCGAATTTGGACTGCTGACAGCATGGTAAATAATTCCTGGAAAAAAAACGGTACTTGTAACCCTAAAATTCTCACACGTCAAGCACAGATGTTAACTTGAGAACTTTGAGAGCATTTCATTTGGTATAACCCAATAGCTGGCAACGGGTGAGGATCAGCTCAGAATATGGAACACAACCTCTAGATGGTATTTGGATAGCATCATGGGAGTACAAAAACTAGCAGCTGGAACCAATAATCTGCCGAATACCAGCTCTACCTTGATTGCAGAGACTGCCATTGCAATTAATCTCATTAAACTCATCGTGCCCCTTTTCAAGTGTGTGAACCCAGTCGAATAATAACACTCTCTCACTTTAATTTATTGCTGCACTTATAAATTAATTGATTGACGCTTGTGTTATTAAGAAAAATAAAAAAAAATAAAAAATTGTGTCCCAAAAGTTACGCGACCCCATTTTCCGCGAGCGAAAGTGTCGTCTGTGGGTTGACGGACACAGATAAAACAGAAAAATAAATTCGTTCACAGTGGCGCTGCATACAACGGAGGCCCTCGGGAGACTTGGGACCCCATCCGCATAGTTATGGTGGGCCGCATCCACATCATACGGTCCCACATGGACCATTGCCACCGGGTATGCCGATGCCATCACTTGGAACTTTTGGGTTACCTCACGGTTTAGAAGCTGTTGGGTTCTCCCAAGGTATGTGGGGTGTTAACACCCGCAAACAGAGACGTGAGCGAACAACATTTACACGAGCACAATTAGATGTGCTGGAGGCAAAACACGATATCCCCACATTTTTATGAGAGAAGAAATCGCTCTAAAAATTAATCTGCCCGAATCCAGAGTACAGGTTTGGTTTAAGAATCGTCGAGCAAAGTGTCAACAACAATTGCAACAGCAACAGCAATCCAACTCTTTGAATAATTCAAAAGGCAACAGTGGTGGTGTAGGATCCGGAAGTTCTGGTTCGAAACGCAATTCATCGAGTAGCAATAATAATAGCGGAAATGCTAATAATCAAAATAATTCTGGTGGCAGTGGCAATAATAATTCGGGAACGAATTCTTCAAATCCAACAGCAAAGTCCAATAATAATAACAACAATAATAATAATGGCAACAATAATAACAAATCGTCGAATAATTCAACGCCTTCGGCTGCATTTGGTGGCCAGTCTATGAAACCACATCACAGTTCCTTTTTAAACTCGCATTCCCTGTCATCCCACCATTCCACAGGCGGCATGGGTGGCAATAATGTTAACTCAGCTGGCAACTCACTGAACCTCGGCACTGGAGGATATAATTCATCGCCAATTCTTCCCACACCTGCCACTTCAGTTAGTCCCGTAAGCATAGACTGTAAGAAAGAGCATATGGGTGGTGGGGGCGGTGGTGGCGGCGGTGGTGGTGGATACCCATCAACAGTTGGCTCCAACGGCGAATCCCTTCGTTCTGCCTACGATTCAATGAAAGACAATTCAGGTGGCGATATCGGTCCTGGAAGTCATCATGCTAGCCTATATGCTAGTGCCAGCACAAATCCAAGGCTGGTTCAACCGGGCGGCAATACCACCCTAATGGATTCCAATTCCAGCATAACAACCCCGTCCCCGTCATTCACACCAATGTCATCACAGAGTGCGGCTGCAGCCCAATCCGCCCAATCGGCTCATCATTCAGCTGCCGCTCACTCTGCCTACATGTCAAATCACGACTCATACAATTTCTGGCACAATCAGTACAACCAATATCCGAACAACTACCAGACGCCCAGCTACTACTCTCAAATGGAATACTTCAGCAATCAAAATCAAGTCAACTACAACATGGGCCACTCTGGCTACAGTCTATCAAATTTCGGACTCTCACCTAGCTCCTCATTCACCGGCTCAATGTCTGCGCAAGCCTTCTCACAGAACGTCTCGACTACATGTCACCACAGGACAAATACGTGAACATGGTGTAGGAAATCCTACAAAAGGCGGCGGGCAATGTGGCTTTAGAACGAATCACCGATAGCCGGACCCTCGACCACACATATCCAAAAACCCCAAGAAAATATCCCCTTTTTTGTTTATGTTTAACTTTTAAGTAAGAAAAACTAAATTGAGTAAAAAAATCGAATTTCCCATATCATCATATCTTTTTTGTATAGATAAAAACAAAAACAAATTAAAATTAAATCTATATATAGTATATACAAATATAATAATTCAAATCGAAGTTAATGTTACCTTTCCGGGGTAACTGAAAAAAAACCGAACTCCAACTGTTCGGGAGTAAAACACGTATTCAAATTAAATTAAATTTCTTTATTACAATTAAAATACTATACACGCCTATGTCCGAAGTAAGACTGCCACACCAATCCACACAACAGCTCCTCGTTACCTTGATTCCACCTGATGCGATACGCAGACTTAGCGCTTCCCACGAATAGTGCATTCGGCGCATGCATGTACATGAAATCCATCGGATGCGCGTGTACTTTGTCAGCATAGGATCCCATGCAAAGTATTCCCACTGTGATCTTCGCATACTAAGTTATACTAAGTGGCTGTACAGGTTGTACCAGCCGGTGTATCCTGAGATAAACTAATAGGAGGGAGTTTCAAACTGCCGGTAATTTTTCGCCATATAATGTATGCTAGAAGGATAAACAGCAGAAGGATTATCGCATCCGAAGCCGTGGATATTCTGAGTTTATTTGATAGGTTGCGAAGACGTTCTATATTTTTCAGACTAAGGCCATGAACGTGTTGAAGGTCGATCTTATGTCCTTCGATTGTTACGTTCGCCATCGTTGGAGGTAGGGCCTGTAAACTGGTTAAGCTAGAGCTCGTGAATGTATGGTTCTTTAGATGTATTGTCTCGTTGTTTAGACGTATAACGAAGGTTCCCATCAAGGTTTGCGTAGAATTCCCTGACGCAAGATCTCCATTGTAGTTCGTAATAAAGATCGTATCCTTACCAATAAGCTCAATGACCTCGTTATTGTTCGTACAATAAGTGCAGGCTGCGTGACCGCCTTTCAATAATCTCGCCGTGCAGTGATTCTCCGGAATTTTCACTAACGCTTCTTCCTTGCACACGGTGGAATTGCTTATAGAAAGACAGTTTTTTAGTACTCCATATGTTTCGTCCTGGTTGATAAGGAATCTGCTAAACTCGATGCCGACTTGCTTCCCATCAGCGATAGTAGGCCTCACCAGGAGTTGATTGTAGTCCCCCTTCCTAACCTTTGGTATTGATAGGATGTATAATAACATGGATTCGTTGGTGTAAATTGATGGTGATCCGAACTCGACTGCTTCAATTTCGTTGGCGTAGGGTAGAGTTTCTAACTCTGATACGAGAGTGTTGATCTCGTCATGATTCAGCAAGTTTGTGTTAATAATGCCACCTTTCGCCATTTGACAGGCTCGTACCATTTCGTCGATTTCATCTTTAATAAGCAGGATTTGATTAATAACGTCCTGCTGGAATTTTTGAATATCCGTCGTTTTAATATCGTTGTTAGATTTATCGATGACCCAGTTAATCTTCCTCGTCATATCCTTGATGACGCCAAAAAGTTCTTCGTTGACCTTGTATTGGTGGTTGTTGTTCTCCACAATGTCTTGTTGACTTCCCAGGATTTTGTTCCAATCTGCTGCGTCTGGGTTCCCAGCGACCCACTTCCATGCCGAGCCGATCCATTCAATGGACCTCTGTCTTCTCCGTGGTCTGTTCCTTAGAAGATTGATTCGATCGCTTATTTGGCCCAGGTAGAAATTAATAAGGGTCTTCGTATCTTTGTCTTTGATGTGCCTTCCGATGGAGTCGGTGACCTTCCCAATTTGATTTTCGAATTGGTTCAGGTCTATGACATGCGCGAGGTTGAAGTTGCCGTTGACTATCCACGCTTTACCTTCCTTGATGGAAACTACTGGAGCTGAATATTCGAATATCTGGAATCCACGGGACATTGTGATCTCCGCAGTGGGTCGGGTTTCCAGGTTGCAGTCTGCTGGATCGTGTTAACTTCGAATCAACACAAAACAAAAAATAAATTTAAAAACAAAAACAAAAACATCAAAAATCACCTAAACAAATATATATATTTAAAATATAGTAGATAATTGCGTAGCGTAAGTAAAATATTATTAAAATTAAAACTAAAGTAAATAAGTACGAGTATATTGGAAAAGTAAGAAAACAAAAATATAAAAAATAAAAACCAACATTAAAAGGACAAAGGCGGTGGATGAAAAAGTTATAATCACAGAGCAAGGAATCTTAATGAAAAAAAAACTTAAATACAGAGTCAGAGTCAGTGGGTTCAAGATAAATGCGTCCAAAAACAAAGCCAAAGGTGTGATGCAATCAAATTGTTTCAATTTTCCTAGACAAATGAAAGAGCAGGTCAACATAACCAAATGTAGCGCAAAACAATTAAAGAGGAAACAAGGACACTGAAGATGAGGCGCGCACTGAACAACTTGGTACACAGACGTTCCAGACGATTAAGTGGAAATACATGTGTCTTCCAAGTGGAACCATTAGCAATTCTAAGGAACATGGGTTGCGCCCTATTTAACCACATCCAAATGGGTTCGAGAATGTAAAGCTTATTTTAACGCGATTAAAGTCACAATTCATTGGGTGTTATTGCTCCAAGGCACATCACCATAATCTGAATGGGCAAGGCTCAAGAGCCGACTTTTCGGAACCTGAAATTTCATTAGATCTGTCTGAGGCCTTGATGGGTGTTTAAATAGCAGACACACCAGACAAAAATCTTGAAAAACACCGCGGCTTCCTTGGCGTTTCTTAGCTAACAGCACATCTCAGCAGAATCTGAGGTACTCAACCATTTAATGGTCAATATGTACGCAGTACGTAGATCCCACAATAACATTTACTTAATCAATCCAAGGCTGTATGTGTCTCACTTTTTTTCTTTTTTTTTCCGCGCTTCACTCATCCTACACCGAATTGTCGGGTTGTGTCGGACCTTTGAGGACATATGCTCTGAGTATATCAACGAAACTCTTCCAGGAGGTTCAGAGAATAGAATTTTTCACTACCAGTACTACCACCTTGGAAGACACATGCCCCATTATTTCCCTCTATCATCAGTTGAGATAGGAGGCATCCGGGTTTCGATGCCTAGAGAGCTACTCATAAGGATACCCTCCTGCCTGTTTTCTTCTTACACAGCCAGAAACTCCTCAAAACCCGAAAAATCGATCGACAATCCACAATATTCTCGTCATATAGACCATATTCTGAGTTTTAACTAGAAATATTCCCAAAACTCACTCTCACTTTCCTGCAATTTAAAATCCAATTTACCAACAATCAGTAAGCAGCCATTGATTTCTTCAATAACATGCAACTATGGCGCTTTAAGCTCCCTAATTAGCATAATTTATCCTTGCAAATCTCCTACCAACATAGCATATGCCATGCAAACTGCACACTGCAGATGGCAAACTAAGCCCCGAATGCTCATGTTGAACAAGTGAACATACTCGTACATGTATCCCAACAACTAACACCAAGATGCCGGATATTAATCGTCTTTCAATTTAACACGCCACTGCTTCCCATCATCACTCTTTTAGATCCGCAGAAGTTACAATCCTGCGGCGCACAACTTTGAAAATACACAGACACACACACACACATATATATATATATATATGTATATATTCGTATCCTACACTCTATCGGAGGAGATATAACCGAAAATCAATCGAAACTTTAACCGCAGTTCAATCGGAGTTTTGTTGCAGCACATTAATCCCTGATCAGCATTGACGCGCGAACAACATTGGCAACATGTCTCTGTCTCACACTCTGAATCCTTCTATAACAACAAATTAGTTACCCTCAATACTCACCTACCACCCTATACAACCCTTCTTTAAGTCTTGTACCTCGAACACCCTACATATTGTAGTGCCATATAACATTGACTAGAAAATGTGATTGCACATTACTCCGATAGACTGCACTGCATTGACTGATTGGACGGCACGACGGCATGGCAGAATGTCTGAGACTAGTCAGATTGTTGGCGTGTATTGATAGGGGATGAGTTCGAATAGGAAGTCTAGAAAATTGTACCAATTAATGATTCAAAACTTTTAACTTGCATCGCATGCCAATGCAAATTCCATCAAACTAATTTCAATCTCTCTACTCTACTGCTGTTAGAGTTTAACTACGCTGGTGCCTACCCTATTATCTAGCCTATCACCCCTATACTATCAATGGCTACAAGGGGATTTAGAGTACCTACACAGGACGATGAAGGCTGAAATGCCTTTAACGGCGTTCACGTTATACCGTTTTAGTAAATTAAACTCATTCACGGTGAAGTGTGCAAATGTGATTGTGCGCGCTCGTGTATTACTAAAGGAATCGCACCAACTTCTAACGGTAGCTTGACGCTTAGAACCTTAGAACCAACTCAATGTATTGACTGCGAATCGATTTACATTTTACGCTCTAAACATATCAAGGATGGAGGGAGTAAGTGACGTGGTAGGATAGGGTAATAGGCGCCCATGATAATAGCCCAGATAAAGGGTGTGTTAACATTGCGTTTGAGGGTTGTTGAAGTTTTCTTCACAGCAAAAACAGTTATCCAGGATTATTTTTCTTCGACCCTATTTTTATTTTTTTTTTGTTCTTCCTCCGTGTGTGAGTAAAAAATAAATGAACCGATATGAAGGTAGTTAGGCGTTCAGAGAAGCAAAAAACATTCTCTTATCCCTTTTAGCGGTAATAGGCTTTAACAATTTCCATAGCAATCTGGAAGTTATCTAGATTTTAGGAAGTCCAAATTGACTTGTTTCGAGATTGAAAAGCCTTAGGAGTATCCTAATAGAAGGACCATTAGGTAATGCATCTATTCCTATCGGACGCGCTCTAGGTACTTCTTTCTTTGACTCCTTTTATTATTTCTTCTATACTTCATTAAAGCTTGAAACGCCTGCCTTTTGCTCATTATTATTACATTACTCTGGCATCGTTTACATCGTTTTACATACCTTAAGCTCGAAGTTCTTTCCCTTGTGGCATTCTTCTAGGTGTGCCAGTCTACTTTTGATTTTTCTACACGCTGCCTGGCGCTATCGAAACAGATACCATATTTCAGTAAGAGACTGATCAAACGAGGACGATTATTGGCTATCATAATCGGTCAAACGACATGTGGATTATCACAATGCTTTCCAGTTTAATAAAAAGAGTGCATCATATTTGAGCACAAGGCCTTTCACAAATTTAACATCGGAATGGCGCTTACAGAGGCCGCTCTCCTACCTCGAACTACTTCATTGAGAAAACTACCGAACATTTCAAGTAAACCCAGTTACAGCATAGATCGACGGCACTCCTTAGTTAGCAAACAACCTAAGGAATATCCTTCATAAGGAGTGGAAACAATAAACGTTTTATCAAAAGGTACCAAGGAAGAGAGGGCACCTGTCTTTCAAACGATACCTAAAGGCAAATGTGGTAAAGTGATGGCTGTGAAAGCAGCTGCAATATGGTCTGAATGTGTCATAGCAGGACCATCTGTAGGATCACAAATCTGCTGACCTTAAATAACTTCAATGAAAACCTTGAACAGTAATAGCTAAAATAATAGCCAAAGTAATCCCCGAAGGAATAAGGGACACATTGCCACATTTTCCATTTCTATTTTCTATTGAGTTCGCCTTGTGTCGACCTCGTCAACACCCTGCAGATCATCATCGAACAATGCAATGGGATATCGAACTCTATATCAGTTTTGAAGAGACGTTCCACAGCATTAACAGAGAGTTAGTTATGTTTTCTTCATGTGCAGAACCTAGAAAAACTTTACCACTGTCATAAGGACGCTACAAGGGTTTCTGAATGAGCATTTACCTCCGCATTATACGGAGCTCCATTTAAAATCTATTTAAAATCCTATGGTCATTAAATACAGGGACGAAGTTGACAGTGGACTGAACATACTTTACGAAAATGTGATACATCTATTGGGAGAAGAACGGATCGACAGAGATTTGAATGACACAGAAAAATAGAAGAAAAAGTGCGCCAACTAGGAAGTCCAAAAGTTGTCCACTATGGGAAACAGATCTGATGAAAGTCCTTAAACCCACAGAGGATACAGGGATAAGTAACTAAGTCAGCTTACAAGACCTTATAAATGGAATACACTAGGATTAACTTAAAACCCATTTCTCTTACAAGAATCATCGACTGGGTTTAGAATTGCCTATTTCTCGAAGTAGGCGATCTCAAGGCATATTTAAGCAAACAGTATTACTATGTCATCTGAGTTTACTTGAGCTCGGATCAAGAACAAGCACCTCCTTATACGCAATCTCTATTTATCCTTGTCCTTTCATAGCAGACGTAGTCAGACCTATAAACATTACTTTCACTTTTATTACTTTGTGATATATAAACTAGAATCAGGCTAACATTTAAGATCGTCTTTAGAGCGGGCAGTAATTGGTCTGCAATTTTTTGAAGCATATCTGAATATTGATATACTCGTCCGTTTGGTACCTTTTGACTGGGTCAACCAAATCTCAATAAATTAAAAATCGGTCCATTCTCAACGCTAAGAGAGATTCCGAGACGACTAGTTCAGCTCTTCTCCTTTTACGTCGGTCATAATATGGTGAAGAACATACAGATGCACTTTTCTACAACCAGGACTTCTATATCTGTTCAATTCGTCTTCCCATGCTTAAAGTAGTTTTAAAGAACGATTTTCACAGATCATTGCATGGATCGATTGAGCAGCTGATCGAACGCATTGGCAGCCGAAAAGAAAGTAGGTATTCTCTTTGAGAAGGCTAGTCTTCAATCATGTACGAAGCTATTTTATTAAAATTCTTCTTTGATAGAACCCTTGGACTTGTCAAGAAAGGAGCTTGGGTCTTAATTTTCAATATTACTCGGCGTAAATAAGTAAATATTTTGTCGCAATTCTGTCATTTCTGCAATCGTGCAACATATGGTCAGCTAATAGGATATCACAGAACCTCTTACAGAACCATTAAATGAGTCCAGAGTAGTCTTTCTAGTAGACCAGCTAGTCTTTCCGGAATCGAGTGATCACCGCAGTTAAAAGCAAATTTACCAACGAATTTGAAACAAAACTGCTCCCGTCAACAACTGTCTGTCTATAAACCACTGTCAACTTCGAAGGAGTGCTTGGCCTTGTTCAACCATAATCCGGACGAGTCTTTGTGCCATTTTAATACGTGGATACGTAATCCATGGAAACACACCGGAACCAAACCATAATCGAAACAGCGATTTTCCACGGGCCAATCGAAGCCGAAGAAGGCCAAGGTGGGTATGTCGACTAACAAGCTCATGGCGACATGCACGCGGCATAATCCACATCGATTAGCTTTTCAAGAGAAAAGCAATCAACGGCGAATATTTTGCCAACTTATTGGACGGGTTAGACGACGATTTGGAGGAAAATCACAATTTGGTCGCGAGAATTGTGCTAACGTGCGTAGGCGCCCTGGCTAGATTTTATAAATTGAGCTTTCACTTGCTCCTTCATTATTCTCCGGCTTAGAAATAAAAGATCTTTTTTTGGCGAAAATATCAACCTTTATTCAAAAAGCCACAGACTTATTGACCCTATCTCGTATAGGCACTGCCAAGTAGTCTTGTATTTTATTTGTTGAACCTCCTCACCTACTGATCAGTCCAGTCATGCGAGAAAAAGCTTGCAGTGGTTGTTTGGAACTGCGAAACTTACAAGGCTCAGGGACCCGATGACAAGTAACAATAGTTTCAGTACTCAAAGACGGCAAAACTTCTCATATGTTCCCGAACCCTTGGGAGAATTTTTAACTGCTTACATTTCTTTCAAAATGATAAATCGGTTTAGACGGCAAAACCGTTCTCTCGCTTTCTCTTTCAAGGAGTTTATAATGGAGTCGTTCCTGGATTTGGAGATAGCTTTTAACAACGTTGGCACTTTCATGAATGACTATGTCTGCAGTTAGGCTCAATTCATTCTCAACAGTAGCGTCATAGATGGTATCTTTTATCGCGTCTCAACAAGGGGATGTATAATATATCTATGCTACTGTTGTGCCAACATCCACAGACATTGTCTAAAATTCTCCTATATGTCTCCTGGACACTTAGGGCTTCACTAGAAAAATCTGAATACCCTGCATCATTCCTTTGAGTTTCCGAGGAGTGCCACATACAAGGGCATCATTCCGAACTACAAACAGTAGTGGAAATAAAATTTACAGAGCGAAACAAAGCCGCTCTATTTGCCCTATACGCCTGCAAGAGAGCTGTGGCCTCAAAACGGGGTCTATAACCCAAATTCGTACAATGGATCTACATCCTGGTAGAGTACCCGCTTGATGACTCGCCCTAAATTGACTGACTAACATTAACCTGTAAGAAACCAAACATCATGTTGCCTGCATAAGTATCACTTGAACGATAAGGACCATTAATACGACAGTTCTCCAAACTCGGCTCCATTTCACAGACTTTTTCAACAAACAGATTGCTATATATCTGCTCTCGGGCCGAGAGACAGTTAACAATTGAAACTGAAAACCCTCTAATCTACTCACGGGATCCCCTTTCAGTTAACTCAAATTGAACTTATTGTTAACTTCAACGAAACGCATGGTGGCAACTTCAAGTCATTCAGTCCCGGAGATCTTCTCCGAGGACCTCTCAATATCCCAATTCTTGGGTCCACCCACATACTGTGCCTGAAGTCTCAATTATTCATCGCTCGTCGTGGCTGGAATACAATATTTGCGACGACGGATGCATCTTGAAAGATGCTCGCACTATAGGTCCAGATCATATTTCATTTTAATCCATATACAGAGCAGCGCCACCTCCTAGTGAAACACTACACTAACAGCCATGCCACAAACCATGGTCATAAGAATAAAACTCGACTTCAGAAATCCTTGCAAACCCATTTTATTGTTTCCAATTCCATCGCCAAAGGACCAATTCAAACTATTTCAATTTATTCTCGTTCCTTCATTTCAAAAGCATCACCACAACGTTCTTCTCATTATTCCAATTTGGATTCAACAAAAGAAAAACGAACAAAAGCAAGAGAACATCGAAGTTTCTCTTCGAGTACAGGGAATACAAAAAACAAATTTTAACAAAACTGTAACCGGAAAAATATTCGATGAAATCATGCGAAATTCAATTAAAATTCACTGCGTTTCACCATGTAATCATCAATAATTATAGGGCACATTCGGAACCACGTTCCGACATCGTCATCATTAACCCCTTCCGTTTACAACCAATGCTATTGCCACATCTCCTGTACGGCTATACACTTTAATTATTAACTCGGTCTACTACTCCTTCTCATTCTCATTCTCATGCCGGCAAACGAATGCCATACAAGAAATACTGCAAATCATTATGAACTGTGAACATGCCAAAGTACCAAGCAAGGACATCATTTTTTCCAACCCTTTCTCCGTCGCAGATCCTTTCAATATTGCTGTCACTGATGGTAATGTTGATGGTATTCTTTTTTCAATTTTCATACAAAATGTTTTCAATTAAACTTTTGAGCTTAGGCAATAATTAAAAGGGTCCCAACGCGATGTCAAGTCCACCACCCCTTTTTTTGGCATAAATGTTTGATCTGCGTTCGACTGTCATGCCATAGCCACGGCCGGCCCTTTACCATTCCGTGAAGGAATAGCATAAATTTCTTGCAGGCAGGACTTTTACTATGTACGAGTATATAAATGACTAAACGACTAAATGACGACGATGACTACTGCCTATCAATTGTGCATTACAACAATTGCTCGGATGGATAAGTTACGTTTAAACTGAGAGAGGTCACCGGAGGGCTAATCGAATTATAGTAATTACTGAGCTAAAATTGACTCGTAATGTTATTGTGTTCGAATAGCTAGCCTCCAACTGTTTTTTTTTTTTTTTCACCTCGAATACACGTGGTGCTAGGGATGGGAACTCAGGAGCAACCCCATTATTTGGAAGTTAATTTAATTCCTCCACTTCCACTAACCACCCTAGTTGATCCACTGGATAGTAGTCGAGGTAGTTTTCCACCCTCGGGGGTTAATTCGCTTTGAAATGTTATTCATTGAGGTAATCGGTTTTCGTGTTGTTTTATGAAATTGGAAATGTTATCGAAGTGCCGAGTGCTCAAGGGGTGGTTGGAATTCATTGTGGGAGGAAGAGATTCGAGTAGATAGTTGTTACGTGGACTATTGCCAATTGCCATTGTATTTATAATTTGTCGAAGGTAAACTTTTAAAGCACAGATGATTACAATTGGAATTACGAGGGAGCAATAATGTTCAGTAGCGTGGGTTGCTTCACAGGAAGGAAGGCCATACGCTTTTTAATTTATCCCTACTTGTAGCATATGTTGAAATATTCGGTCGAGTTGCCTACATGGAAGTAATAATAATTTGCAATCGATTGCAGTTACGAGAAAATTCAAAATCTGAGACAATATCTTTGTTCCTGCATTTCAACTTGCAAGTCCGATAATTTACGAGTATATGTGGTCACTATTTCCTTAAATTTCTTCACTATGTACGACACTCACCGATGTTAATTGCAATGATCTGTTCATACTAATTTGTGACTTCAATGCCAGAATAAGAAACAATAACGTTGTCCTAGAAAAAGTAATACCCACACGCTTTATAGTCAGATCATCGTTAGCAAGCGTTAGACTTTTACACTTGTACGCATGATAAGTTGTGTTGAAAGATCATCGACGATCACCTGATGCTTATTGATCGTCTTTTTCTCACTAAGAACTTTGCAAACTTTATCAACTCTGTAAGCTTAACGTTCAAAACCTAAACTCATTTAAATCCTACAAATAACCGGGATTAGACTGGTATCTTCCCAACATTTCTGTGTAGAGGTCCCAACAGACATACTTCGATACAAGTTCGAACCGTCAGAGCCAGTCTCACGTTGAAATATGTTCCTTTGACTTGGAGAGCAGTTAAGGTAATTTTGGACCTTAATACAAGCCCCCAGAGTCTGCGAAATTGTACAGCTAAATTAGCCTTTCATATTTCATGCTAAAGACTATGGAAAATCTGACTGACCTACACAACAGAAAGGCATATTACATATCTAAAACTGCGCTTCAAAACAATTTGCCTTCCAAACAGGCAAATCTGCAAACTCAGCACTAAAAGCACTGATTTACGACATAAAAAGTGCAAATCCAAAAACTACAATGTAGATCAGCAACATGTTGCACCTAAGGATAATAAAGGCAAATCCAGGCATTGAGGAATTCAATATCTGTACTGTAAAGGGCTGTCCCCTCTATTGTGCCTGTACTAGTAACGGCTGACCAGATAGCAATGATAGTGTTTTCAATTTTTATATTTCAGCAGCTGTCAAAGTTGCCAATGACATCCAGCTGTCAAAATATTCAGTAAAATTTTATCGAAATTCCAGCTCAGTTGTAAATACGCAGTGTGCAGGTAATTTGTCGTGCCGTGGAAAAGTTTGAGCATGAGTACACACTCTCGGATCTTATTCCACTAACCAGACAGAGATTGGTGCGAAATGAAGAAAACATAGCCGACGTAGCGGCCAGTATTGGACAAGACCCAGAAATTTTGATTCGCCGCCGATTGAGCATCGCCAGAGAGTCAACTGGCTTGTTTTGCGGTTAGATTTGGGCCTACATCTGCATAAGATTGTGCTGACGCAAGAATTGAAACCGGATGACCATAGACAACGCCATGAGTTCGCTAATTGGGCGCTGGAAAAGTTGGCAGGAGATCCGGATTTTGGCAAAAAAATCATCTCGGATGGGGCCAATTTTCGCTCAGCGGGTATGTCGACAAGCAAAATGGCCATTATTGGAGCAACAAAATCCACAACTATTCGGCCAAGCATCAATGCGTCCACAAATATTGACTGTTTGGTGCGGTTATAGCATGGCGGCATCATCGGACCTTATGTCTTTCGAAACGAGGAAGGAGACACGGTTACTGTCATTGGTCACAGGTATAGAGCGATGTTAGCTAACTTTCTGTAGTCAGAGCTCGACAACATCGATATATTCGAGCTGTGGTTCCAAGAAGACGGCGCTATATGTCATACAAGCGACGCAACGCTCCTAGATGTGAAGGAGAAATTTGGCGACTGGGTCATCTCACGGCGAGCGTTCATCAACTGGCCGCCGCGATTATGTGATTTGACACGACTCGATTATTTTCTCTGGGGCTATGTGAAAGAGAATGCAGAAGCTGAAGCGATACTGGTAGAGAATGAGAGAGTAATGGATGCTATTGCCACGAGATGTCAAACGAGGAAGACTTAAGAAGAAGACGAACAGAACAACAGCTGATCGAAATCGTCATCTATCAACAAGCATCAGTAAATTTTTTATTTCTGTTTTGCTAGTTTTCATTTTTTTTTTTCTCTTGAAATCTGCCTGATGTTATTTCATATACCCCTTTTAATGAAATGTTGTTGCTCTAGGGAAGAGGTTTCTTGTTTTCAGAATGCGTCGTTAGGTTCTCATACTATTTCACTATTTAAAAATGGATTTGAATGAGAGTGGAGTGGGTTCCATTGATGGTGGTAGTAATGGAGTATTGCGACCTATGATAAGAGTATTTTGTAATCATAGAGAAGGTTTTAAGGTTTGTCATTTAAATGCACAAAGCTTAAATCCTAAATTAGACGAGTTTAGAGATATTTTTGTAGATTCAAACGTTGATGCCATCTGCGTGACGGAAACTTGGTTTGTTGATGGTGTGAAAGATGATGTGTATGCTTTGAGCGGATACAAACTTTTTCGAGCTGATAGATCTGATCGTATTGGTGGCGGAGTGGCGATTTATGTTAAAAATGGTGTGTTTTGTAAACAGAAATGTCGCTCGCCAAATGGGTCACTTGTGCCGTATTTTTTTGCACAAATTATACGCGGCGAAAGAAGTATTTGCTTAGGTGTTGTGTATAGGCCAAATCGAAATATTGACTTGACACCCATTTATGAAGTAGTTGAAGAGGTGTCGACATGCTCAACAAATATAATTATTTGCGGTGATTTTAATAGTAACTTGTTGTGTGAAAGTCTTTTAATCGAAAACATGCAATCATTTGATCTACAACCGGTAAATAATGATGTTCCTACTCATTTCACCAGCTTCTCCAGCACCCTATTAGATGTGTTTTTTGTAAATAATACCGACAAGGTATTACTTTACGATCAAGTTGCTGCACCAGCCTTTTCTAAACACGACTTATTGTTTCTTACATATGATTTTGATATCGGTGATTGCGTAGACACATCAAATTATATGTATAGGGATTTTAAAAACTTTGATAGGCCTTCTCTTGAACACCATGTTTATTCTATTCCATGGAACCTAATTTATTGTATGCCCTCACCAGATGAACAAATCGATTTCATCAATAAAAACATCAACCTTCTTTTTAATACATACATTCCAATCAGAAGAGGGATTGTAAGAGACAGAACAAAAGCGTGGTTCACGAATGAAATTCGAGAGTTGATGTTGCAACGTGATCAGGCGTATCGACGATGGAAACGTTTTCGGGTGGAAGAGCTTCATCAAATCTATAAAAACTTGCGTAATAGTGTTATTCGTGAAATAAGAACTGCTAAGATGCAATTTTATTCCAACCGCTTCAGTTCTACATCCGACGGTCGTAAAATATGGAACAATATTCGTGATCTAGGAGTCGGTAAACAAAAGTTAAGTTGTCCTACTAATATCGATCGTAATGACCTAAATCGCAAGTTCTTATTAAATCCAAATTCAAGTGCCTCTATTGATAATTGTGTGTTTGATGGTACTGTTCTACCAACTGCAACATCTTTTGCTTTCAAAAGGGTGGATGATACGGACATAGTAGAAAGTTTCCTGTCTGTTAAATCAAATGCTATAGGAATTGATGAGATTCATCCGATTTTTGTTAAAGCAATTTTACCATCATTGCTACCATTTATTACGCACGTCATTAATACAGTTTTTATGACTGGCATTTTTCCTTACCAATGGAAATTAGCAAAAATAATTCCTATTCCTAAAAACTCTATAGGTGAAGAATTCAGGCCAATATCAATCCTGCCTTTTCTTTCAAAAATATGTGAACGGATTATGCATAAACAACTTAATAAGTTTCTTATGAATAATAATTTGCTGCTTCCGGTTCAGGCAAGTTTCCGTGCAAAGCATAGTTGTACTACAGCTTTGGTCAATGTAGTTGAAGACATAAGAGATAGACTGGATAATGACAATGTTACGTTCTTATTACTACTGGATTTTTCTAAGGCTTTTGACATGGTAGATCACTCTATTCTGATCAATAAATTAAGGCACTACTTTTCCATTTCTCCTTCTTCAATTAAATTAATCTCGTCATATCTTAGTGAAAGAAAACAGGCTGTGAAAATAGATGGTGTCCTATCTGATTCTCTTCCCTTAACTAAAGGTGTTCCCCAAGGATCGATCTTAGGGCCTCTCTTATTTTCAGTCTATATTAATGATATAGCTTCTGTAATATTGCATTCATCGAAATATATTTACGCTGATGACGTTCAAATTTATCAAAGCTGTCCCTTAGGCCTCATTGAGAATTGCGCTAGTGATTTAAATGAAGAGCTTCAACGAATTTCAAATTGGTCGTCAAAAAGTAGTTTAGTACTAAATCCAGGAAAATGTAAATGTTTCTCACATTTAATGCTAAACGGCTCAAAAATTTAATTCGTTGACTCTTCGAAAAATCTAGGCGTTGTCTTCAATAGAACACTAACGTGGAACAACCGTATAAATTCTATAGTGGGAAAAATATATGGCGTTCTTCGAACACTATGGACTGCCCAAAAGTGTACACCAACTAAAACCAGACTGCTACTTGCCAAAGCCTTAGTTATTCCTCTGCTGGTTTATGGATGCGAAATTTTTCATGAATGTGACGCTGAGTGCAAAAGAAAACTACAAGTAGCATTTAACTCCACAATTCGATATGTATATTGCCTCAAAAGATATGACCACGTTTCACACCTAGCCAAAAACTTGGTAAAGATGTCATTTCAAAATTATATAAAATTTCGTGCTCTTTTATTTCTCTTCAGCATTATTAAAAGTAGGCAGCCGACATATCTATACGAAAAAATTAAGTTTCCGGTGTCTAGCAGATCCGCCTGTTTATTACTTCCGCGATTTTCATGTTTAACATCCGAGAGACAGTTTTATATTGCTACTATACGTCTTTGGAACACACTCCCACGTACTATACGAGAGCTAGACGACGCGCGACGATTTAAACACGAACTTCAACATTTCCTTGAAAATCAGAGCAACTAGGTTCACCCATCCCTTTCCCCTCCCCTTTCCCCTTCTCAGGTAATTTCAATTAAAATTTTACTTTTTGAATTAAAGGATAAAATATTAAATTGACAAAGTTTCATTAATATTAAACTTAACTTACTACTACTTTTAATAAATAGTTTCACTAGAGTTAAAATGTAAATTTTAAATTAAAGCTTAAGCGCAATAATGTTTATCTTTCACAGATTTATAAGTGAATTCTTACTGTGTTAGCAAGTTTAAATAAATAAATAAAAATAAACAAATACGTCAAATCCTCAGTCTACGCTAACAAGCTAACCACTTTGGACAAATCCGAGGCCAACATTCAATACGCTATTGCCGAAGTAGCACCGCACATATTGGACCGAGTCTTCAAAAATTGGACCAACCGCAAGCCGACGCGGCTATTTGAATGATGTGCTATTCCACACATAATGGCATGAACGTGGCTTCAAAATAAAGCCAGAGTCAACTTAATATCTCACCTCGTTGTTTTTTTTTTTTTCTTAAGAACTTAACACTCAAGTGGTTATTTCGTTCCAAGGGTGGCATCCAACATTTTATGGGTACTCTAAACTCTTAGTGAAAGTTGGCATGTTGTTGATTTCTGGTCAACTACTCATCTTACTTGATTTTGGTTAACTGAAAAAATGAATGTCTTTCGGGAGAGGATGGTATTCGAACACCGAACCCTCCAGTGGAAGCCAGTCCACTACCACTGTTGTTTTATTTAAATTTTTCTTCCTATCGTTCTTATCTGATCACCCTGTAAATGACCTCATGCAAATTCTGAAATCCAAAGGATCTAAAACTATAGAATCCCATGCAAGATGCCCTGACAACTACGTGGAATTAATTTTCATAAACCAACAATTATTCCATTCACACGGAAAGGAAACGCAAACTTCTCCGACCTGTTCATAGTTAGGAGTTTGGTGAATTGAAATAAAGACAAAAACTCACTTGCAGACCTTATCTGAACTATATAACCAACAAGGCTGTAAAATACTTACGGACCACAAAACAGCTTAAAATGACGTACTGGCTGTACTCGTACAATCCAATTGTGAAACCAATATGCGGTGAGGCAATATGATGGGGCAAGGCCGAACAAACATCAACACCAATAAAGCTGAGCAGGATTCAACGGTGTGCGTGCAGTGGCGCATATTCATATATACTCGTACATATATAACACATTTGCATGCGTAAGAAACACAATTGGATGTCCTTTAGTTTAATATTTCATTAATCTTTGTCAACGAATAATTAACCCAACTTCATTCGCGTTGATATAGTGAATAATTGGTAAAAGGTATCTGACTGTTGAATATTTCAGAGAATATTACTATACAGAGGGCTTAGGATATTACACAGGCTTTTAATAAATAAATCTTTTAGTGAGTGGCCAGTGGCGCAAGTGTTAGTGTGTTGGCTTCTCAATCGGACGCAACTAAACTCGTGTGATGTGCTTGGTTTTAATTTAAAGAGTTCTCATGCCCTCTTGAGAGTTAAGCCCTTAAAAAATAGAAATAAAAAATTAATTTCATGTTTAGGTACTTAAGTCCAAAGTAAATGTTTAACTAATTTTTATTGAGTTTACATTAGGACTTTTAATTCGTTTGTTCCAGGTTTTGCGTCACTAACAGCCAAGTTATACTTTTCAGTGAACAGAGACGCTGGGAGTGAAATGAATTCCCTCCTCTGCTTGCTGGAGGGAATCAAAACAAACCGAACGGTATGGAGTTATCTTTAAATCAAGGCCTCTGTGTACTATTATACATTACTTGTTTGTTTTGCAGAAGCATGAATAATGAAATTCGAGGAACGTCTGACCCTCGAACAGACTGCGTAGGGTTGGTCGTGGGAAAACAAGGCCTTCGGAAGTCTACGTCGACCGTCCTTAACGTCTAGCCAGGAGACTTGTTGACGGTTATGGCGAAGAAGACGGCGAGGGTTCCATTTGATATGGAAGGAGAAGTTAGAATCATCCGTTTAAGTTTGTGACTTCTTTGTTATTGTTCGACTCTGAGACTCGTTGCATATATGTACGAGGGTTGTCTGAAAAGTTTCCTCTGCACCATCATCTACCACAGTGAAATTTTGGGCAGCTGAATTTAAAAGTGGCCCTAAGAGCTAGGGAGACGATGAACGTTCGGGATGTCCAAAAACTGCAACCACTGACGATAAAATTGCTAAAGTTCACCAAATGGTGTTAGACGACCGCCGAATTAAAGTGAGAGAGACAGTAGAGGTTATGAAAATGTCCAAAGAACGTGTTTGTTACATATTAAATCAAGTTTTAGGCATGAGAAAGCTATCCGCGCGTTGGGTTCCGCGTTTGCTTACGTTAGATCAAAAACGTGTTCGAATGAACATTTCCAACGCTCTGTTGGCGCAGTTTAGGCGCAATAAATCCGAGTTTTGGCGCCGATTAATTACTGTAGATGAAACTTGAATACACCATTATACGCCCGAAACAAAAATTCAGTCAAAACAGTGAACTGCAGGGCGAGCCGGCTCCAAAAGAAGCAAAAACTGTTTTTTCGGTTGGGAAAGTGATGGCAACTGCTTTTTGGGATAGTAAAGGAGTTATCTTAATCGATTATCTTCAAAAAGGAAATACCATTACAGGAGCATACTACGCATCATTACTTGCCAAGCTAAAGGCAGAAATTGCGGAAAAACGGCCACATTTGCAAAAAAAAGAAAATCCTTTTTCACCAAGACAAGACGCCGTCTCACACCTCAGCGGTTGCCATGGATAAAATCCATGAAATACGGTTTGAACAGCTTGACCATCCACCTTATTCACCAGATCTAGCCCCAAACGACTTATTTTTGTTCACTCATCTAAAAGCTGCGCTCGGAGGACAGAGATTTTCATTAAATGAGGAGGCAATCACCTTCGAGAACAATTATTTTGCAGAGAAAAACGCAACTACTATTTGGACGGGTTAGAGAGATGGGAGCATCGCTAGGAGAAGTGTGTAGAGTCACAAAATAAAAAAAAATTTCAGAAAAAATGTCTTGTATCATTGATCGGTCGGAAACTTTTCAGACAACCCTCGTATGTATATGCATTATACGAGGGGCGTTCAACATATTCTCTATTCAACACAGCGGGGTGAAGCTGTGGTTGTATATATAAATTGACTTATTTATCAAGTAATACTATTATTTTAGGGCATTCATGTAAAATTTCATATCAATGTGATTATGAATTCGCGTTTTATCTCTAGTTAAACAGAATCATAATGGCAACTGAGACGATGATGGTGAAAATTGAGCATCGCGCTGTAATTAAATTTCTCACTAAGTAAGGAAAAAGTCAAGAAACTATTCATGAAGAGATGGTGGCTGTTTACCAGGGTTCTGCACCTTCATTATCAACTGTGCAAAAGTGGTCAAGTGAGTTCAAGAGAGGCAGAGAGAGCATTGAAGACGACCCCCGCTCCGGCGCCCCGGCTACTGCTTGTACGGGAGAAAGCATCAAAGAAGTCGAAAAACTTGTTCTTGAGGATGCCCAAATAAAGGTGAAAATGATGGCAGAGATCACCAAGCTTTCAATTGGTACCATTCACACCATTCTTCATGACCATCTTAACCTTTCAAAGGTCAGTGCAAGGTGGGTGCCACGAATGCTCACAGCGCCTCAGAAAAAAGTGAGAATGCATGCTGTAGAGAGCTTTTGGAGATGTGTAGTGAGAACGCGGACGGTGTTATGGATCGAATTGTTACTGGGGACGAAACATGGGTCCACCACTATGACCCTGAAAGCAAACAAGAGTCCATGCAGTGGCATAAAAAAGGAACAGACTCCCCGAAGAAGTTCAAAGTCACTCCGTCTGCCGGGAAGCTCATGGCCACAGTTTTTTGGGACTCAAAGGGAATCTTGCTCATTGAGTACAAAAAAAAAGGTGAAACCATCAACGCCACATCCTACGCTTCCACTTTGCATAATTTGCGGGGTAAACTCGCAGCGGGTGTGTTGCTTCTTCATGACAACGCTCCTGTTCACACGGCGCGAGTTTCCATGGCTGCTGCGCGAGATTGTGGTTTCGAAGAAATCCAACACCCACCCTATAGTCCAGACCTTGCCCCTAGTGATTATTTCCTGTTTCCGGATTTGAAAAAAATGTCTTCGTGGAAAAATATTTTCGGATGATGAAGAGCTCAAGTCGGCAATAAATGGGTATTTTGCAGAGAAAGAGGAAATTTATTTTTTTGAGGGTTTAAAAAAGCTTATCTCAAGATGTAACAAATGCATTGATGTTAGGGGAGATTATATTGAAAAAAAAAAAAACAATTTAAATTAAATTCGCATTTTCCTTCATATCGATACCGAGAATATATTGAACGCCCCTCGTGGATGCTGCAATTTTTAGTTTCAGCTCTTACGCGTTTAATTAAAATCATAAATTATCCCATTTGTATACACTGTAAATAGTTTTAAATTTTTTTTCCATTTGTACAATACATCGACGACTCAAAAACGATGCGTTTAATGAAATCAAATTTTAATTCGTTGTGAAGTGCTAGACTTAACAAACAATTTTTATACGCTACTCCAAACGATTAAGATCTATTTACTATTCAAAATCTAATTCGTACTATTCATCGAAGCTTAACTGTCAACAGTCCACCTTATTAAGAATTCTTGATAGAGTGTGCCTTAAATCCAAAAATCTGAATCCTCACTTTGTCAAAGTCAACGGCAGTGATGGCGAAAACACAAATTCGATTACCATTCAAAATGAAAGCAACCAAACCAACTGCTTGGAGTTTTGTTGCGTATCTGAGGCCAAAATTTTTCTAGCTCTGACTAGTAGTAAGTCAAACGCAGTGAATGATGGTATATCGCTTGATTTTACCTCACATTCTTCACAATGTCACACATATCATGAACTTTTTCATCATAAGCTCTTCATTTCCTATGTCAAAGTTATTCCTTTACCCGAAAATAAAACCAAAAGAAAACCTGAAGAAACAAGGCATATACCATCTTGATCAAAAAGTTCACCGGATAACCACCGTTGGCGCTCTGTGTGTGTTGGAGATTTTTTACAATTTTAGAAATGGATGCAACAACGAACTTGTATTAAATTTTGCATAAAAAACGGATTTCAGTATTTCAGTATTTTTATTACAGTACTCGTATAACAACGACATTTATAATAGACCATTCAGATCTTTAAGCTATAAATGTGATACAATTAATAAGTGATTTAAGATTAACTAAAATTATAATTCTTTCTCAATAAGGTAAACTTAAAAATATTAACATCTGATTGAAATAAATTTGAGTACAAAGAGAGAGAAAAAAAAAATTATAAGCTTTCTTGAACAATTAAAATAAAATATTTGTATGGTGTGAATTTTATGTTCAGTATTCCGGGTAGTTGTCTGCTATATGTCGAAAGAGAGTTTCACTAAAGCTATTTGTATTATAGAGTCGTCTTATATTAAGGGGGAGTCAATTCCAAAGGCGAATGGCGTGAACGAAAAACTGTCGTTCGGTAACTTGATAAGCAACACGAGGTACAATTAAACTTAAAGATCTACTTGAATGCGAAAACCTTAGTTTATCATATAAGAATTGAGGCTGTTGGTTGATTATAATCCTGTGTAGATATTTGATTGTGCACTAGTCAAAAAATCGGTCAAGTGTGCAACCAAGAATATTTTTGGTATAAGCCGACACATGAGCAAAACGATTTAGGCCGTATACGTATCGCACAACATTGTTAAAAGCAATGTTGAGCTTACGTCTGGCAAAGGCGCCGGTGCAACAAAAAACTTCGCAGCCATATGTTATCAAAGGAATGAGCACGGCCTTGACCAACATGAGCTTCGTATTTACTGGTGTGAAGCTTTGAGTTTGGGAGAGTTTTCTAAGACATCCGTATATTTTTCCCACAACTGAGCAAACGTGGTCGTCCCAGGTTAATTTTGTATTGAACCAAATACCAAGATTTTTGGCTTTGTTTACAAATTCGATAGGTTCATTACCAAGGTATACTGAAGGAACGTTGATAAAAGATAAGGGGTTTCTATTTATGAGAAGACACTTCGTTTTTCTTGGGTTAAGCTGCAGAAGGTTTTCATCTGCCCAGCAATGGATACGTTTTAGGTCATCATTAAATTTCAAAGCAGCATGATCGATAAGATCATTCTCAAAGCTTAAATAGAGCTGGATATCGTCAGCAAACATGTGAAAATTAGAACTTTTAATGCTTTTAGGAAGATCGTTAATAAAAATTGCGAAAAGTAGGGGACCCAAAATGGATCCTTGTGGAACACCAACTGAAATTGCAATATAATCTGTTTTCTTTCAACCAGATAGGACCGTATGACATTAGCGGCTGATGTAGAGAAGTTATAGAAGTTCATCAATTTTGATACAAGTAGTTCATGATTAACGGTGTCAAAGGCCATAGAACAATCTAGGAGAGCGATAAGGGTGATTTGTTTTTAGTCTATTGCAGCTCTCATGTCGTCGGATACTTTTAGAAGCGCTGATGTGCAGCTGTGGTGTTTTCGAAAGCCAGACTGGTAGGTGCAAAGAACTTGTTCTTGTTGAAGAAAACTTGATATTTCATGGTGTATAACTTTTTCAAATACTTTTGACGAATATGGAAGTATAGCGATAGGTCTATATTCAGTTGACGAGTTGCCTACTGCTTTCCTTTTTGGGATTGGTATAATCTTAGCTTGCTTCCAAGCACACGGAAAAGTGGATCTTGTTATTATATTATTGAAAATATATGTTAAAGCTGGAAGTATATAGGGTAATATTAATTTAATAAAAGTTGGATGGATGTTATCGACACCAACAGCGTTAGATTTAATTTTTAGCACAGCTCTAGCAACGTCGATTTGTTCCACTCGGCCAAATTCGAATAAGCCAGCGTGTGACGTTTGGATATTGTTTCCATTTGGGCGGAACTTCGACTGAACTTTAGCGAATTCTCTGTTTAGTTCGTTAGGATCGACCTGGTCTACCATGGACTTCAAGTTGCTACCGACACCTAATTCACGTAAGTTTGTCCAAAATGTTTTGGTTGGAAGTTTATGATCGGAGTGCTTAGCATAATAGCGACGTTTGGCGTCTTTAATCTTCGAGTTAACTATGTTACGTAACAACCGATAGCTGTCATAGTATTCGGGAATTCGAAATCGTTTCCATTTTTTTGAATTCAGCATCACGCTGGCTTCTTAGCTCAACAATTTCAGAGGTAAACCACTTGATGTTTTTTTTTTTTTTTTTTATAATGAGCGCGCGCTCAAGGGGTTTGAGTACCCTTAAGGTGATTGTACACAGCGCGGGCAAAGGAAATTAAGGGAGGAAGGAAAGAGAGGTACCGATGTACATTGTTTTTAAATGTTTGCAAGTTATAACGACCAGGAAATACAGAGATCGGCAGGGCATTCCATAAGCGAGTTGTACGGCTTAGGAACGAATCACGATATTTTAGAGTACGTCCGAAAATGGGCTTGAGGGTATACTGATGAGCATTCATAGCGAGACGGGTGTTACGGTTGAAAGTTTGAATGGGCGGAATGCTACTGGCGATTTCAGTGGAGCACTGGTGGTGGAAATAGCGATAAAACAAAGTGAGACACGAGACATTTCGTCGGTGTTCGAGGGTGTCCATTGATTGACTGATATTAGCATCGTCAATAAGTTTTATCGCACGGTTTTGAATCCTATCTAGCAGGTGCAGAGATATTTTAGATGTGAGAGTTGTACTCCAATTTTTGACGGATGAATGCCTTATATATTGAGGCCAGATCAGAGGGGGTAAAATATTTCTTACATCGCTTGAGGAAACCTAGACATTTCGCAGCATTTTTGGCGACATCAAATATGTGATCATTCCAACGTAAGTTGTCATTGACAAACATACCAAGAATGGAAAGTTTTTCGGTTTCGACGATGCAAGTGCCATTCATAGATAATGGCTGGGTGTTTAAATTTCGCTTTAAAGACAGCAGACAGCATTGTGTTTTGGAAGCATTAAATTCCACTCTATTGATAGTTCCCCAATTGGTTATGCTGTTGATATCGGAATTTAATGAGCTTAGCATACGCTGCCGTTCTCATACTACAGCCGAAGAGCAGGGCCGTGAGTCCGGGAACGAATATGAAAAGCAAAGAGTACTGTCATCAGCAAAGGAATATATTGGATTAGAAGTAGCAGACAAGAGATCATTAATGAAAATTAAAACGAGTGTCGGAGACAGAACAGAGCCCTGGGGCACACCAGCATTTATTTTGTGAATATCAGACTTGAAACCGTCCAAGACAACTTGAATTGAACGTTCCGAAAGGTAGTTATTATATTTGACAGCTTTCCTTTTTAGAGGAACATGTTTATCGAAGAGCTGTAAAACTGCGTGATGGAGAAATTCAACTTGGGCATCGACCGTTCAAGTTGCTCCACATTAAGATTTTTAAAGTCCCTGAATGTATAGACCGATTGTTTGTTACTGGTGACTAGATTAAAAGTGGCAAAGATGAGGTGATGTTTAGAAAAAACAGGAGCGGAAACCTGGGTAAAGAACACTTCTTGACAGTCACTGTGTGCTGTTGGAACCAGTAAAGTGCGTTGGAATGGTCGAATTTACAACATCAAGACCAAGCATTTTAATGGAATCAATACAAAGTGACGATCTCATATTTTCAAGAATATTACAATTAAAATCACCACACACAATAGTTCGCAAGTATAACGACGAATAATTTTCTAATTAGTCAAAGAGGAATGAAAGGCAATATTATTGTAGGGTCTATAAACGACACCAAACTGAAAATCACTATCGGGCGGTGACTCAAACAGAGGATTTACAGTGAAACTATGACGAACATAAAGAGCAACGCCACCACCGATTCTATTTTTCCTGTCAGCGCGAAAGATCTTATAACCGCACATGGAGTATGGCTCGTCACTTACCCTCGGATCAAACCACGTCTCAGATACACACACAACATCAACGCAGGAACCAACAAACAGATATCTAAATTCGTCAATTTTCCCCGATAAGCTTTGTGCATTAACGTGACATACCCTAAGGCCTTGTTGCTGTTCACAAAAGATTTTAAGAAGAACGCGCAGGTTATCATTTGAGCCATTGCCTACGGATAGATTTCCGCCGATATCACCCATTAATGGTACCATAAGAGACTCAAACACAAACAGAATAGTGAAAAGTGAAAAGTGAATAGTGACATACAGAAAGGAATACTGAAATTGTAGCTTACAAGTGAAGTTGATATTAATCATATTATTCGATGGCGGCAAATGAATCCAAGTTATGTATAGAATTTACCAAAAAAGCTTTTTCGCCCAATTATTATTAAAGTTAGTGACAGCCTTTTCCAACGTTTTAAGTAGATTGTTATAAATCTCAAGGATCGTAGATTTGAGCTGTTGGTTAAAGCAATCTAGTTGTTTTTGATTCTCCATGATCGTCAATTTGAGCTGTGCATTTTTTTCTTCAAGCTGTTTTATAAACTCGGTTTGACTTTCTTCAATTTGCTTTGTTAAACGGAGCTTCAATTCTAAAGATTTTGCATTGCTTGGTAATGGTGAGCCGATAGGCTTGAGAGTTGAACGTAGCTCTGTTTGCCTGGCAGAATTGTTGTCTTTTGATGTTGCTGATGGGGAATTTATTGGCTGATTTCTCGACGTTAGCCTTGCTTCCCGAGCACTTTGTAAATCAGACTCCATATTTGACAATCACAGAAGGCCAGAAGGCCAGACAGTAAACAAAGAGTATTATTCGGGCGTTATGAGACGTTTGCGTGAAGCAATTCGCTGATATAGACCAGAATTGTGGGCAGAAAACTCGTGGATTTTGCACCGTCGCACAGTGCCATAATTATTCGTAATTTTTTTGACGAAAAATGTAACAAATACCATACAACAGCCACCGAATTTATATGATTTGGCTCCCTGTGACTTCTTTCTGTTCAATCGAGTTAAAAAACCACTATGGGATGGACATACCGAAAACCGAATATAAAAAAAGTTTCGAGGATTGGATCAAGCGCTGGCATAAGCGTGTTGCAGTCGATGGGGATTACTTTGAAGGGGACAATATAGATTTAGATGAATAAACTTGTATTTTTAATTTTCTGAATAAATTCCGAAAACTTTTCATCAAGGTGGCATGTCTATCGAAAATCCTAGAGACCAAGTAAATAATTTTATTCAAATGAATACTAAGTTAGCATCCTGTCAATCTGGTTTCAGAGCTGTTAATAGCTGTTCAACTGTTGTAATAGAAATATTAGATGATATCAGACATGAATATGATAATATGCAGCTTCTTAGATTTTTCTAAGGCCTTTGACATCGAGTCATTTTATTCTGCTTAAGAAATTAAAAGAGTATCATTTCAGCCCTCAGTCAGTAAATTTCATGATGAGCTATTTAACTAACAGATTTGAGCAAGTCCACACTAATTTGACTTCATGGCAGTTCATTCCGGAGTTCCACAAGAGTCAATTTTGAGTCCCTACTGTTCTCTCTTTTCATTAATGAGAATGTCTTAATGCATCTATGCACTTATATAGGGCTGACGCACAAATTTATTTTTCCAGACCAGTTGGACTCTTAGAAGACTGAATCGGGTGACTTAATAAGGATCTAGAGGATTTATTCCCAATTGGACACGTAGAAATTAACTGTACCTTAACCCGAAGAAGTCAAAAGAAATGAATTGAAATGAATTCCCTACCGCCGCTCAATATCATGGATAGTGCGATAAAAAATTGGAGTGGTGCGCTACATATGTATACAGACTGCATAAATTTGAGCATATTTCCGGATATTCCAGTTTTACTCAAGCAACCCAGCAATATGAGAAACTATATTGTTCTCTCTAATATTATCAAAACACAATAGTCCAACTACGTCTACGAACAATTCAGTTTCTCTCAATCGATTCGCACAAAAAACATTAACATTCCCCACTCTAATTTTTTAAACAGCGAAAGCCGATTTTTTATTCACGCCATAAATTATGAGATTCCTTGCCTAAACAATTCGTTCCTGTAGCACGATTCATAAGTTTGAAATGATGTTTCTAAATTTTTTTTTTAGAATACTAAAAATAATTTGAACAGTCAAATACTTATGTTTTGCAAATAATTCATTTATTTGATTTATCAATAGATGCTTGCTTGTAAAATCGGGCTTACTACACAATTTATTTTAATTTATGTGCAAACAAAAAGAATGTAATTCTTAATGTACTATCCATTAAATAAAATAATTGAATCTAATTACAACCCAGCGAAGATCACTGAAACAGATGATACACCTCTGAGCTTGGAAAATAAAAACTTTTTTGTTTACACTATGTGTGTAGTACGTATGCACATATGCATATACTTGTATACATATGGTGTACATATGATGTAGTAATAGTTTAAATTGTTTGAATATTCCTAATTTGAAATGTTTCTTTAATTATAAATAACTCAGGCCCTATTCAATCGCTGAAACATATCACAGTCTTTAAGTTGTGAAAAGTGGAAGCCCGGTTAGAATCGGCTCAGTAGTTTTTGTGTGATGCTCGGACAAATAGACAAATGGACAAAAATTCTAAAAACATTGATTTGTATACAGACACATTCATACGCCATAAAACTCATCTTCATCTCGCTCCAGAGCACAGTGCCCAACAGATCTATCATACAAAAAAATTCTTCCTCATAAATCTATAAATCAAGAGAACCTAAGGTGGTTTTTACGGAAAAGTTCCGAGACTAACATAGGAAAACACAATTTTTTTGGAAAGTTCGACTTTATTCATAAACATAGTCTGCATCTAGAGTTGTACAATCGTTCCAGAGCGTATTCTAATATTTGCATGCCTTTCTGATAGAACGATTAGTCCAATCCTTCAAAATACTATTTAGTTTCGGCGACTACCTCTTCATTGGGGCCATGTCGCATACTGGCGAGCATTTTTTTAGGTTTGGGAACCGGTGATAGTCACTGAGGGCCAAATCTGAGGAATATGGTGGATGCGAAAGCAATTCAAAGTGCAATCTATGCAGTTTTGCTATCGTTGCGACCGACTTATGAAACGGTCCATTGTCTGGATAAAAAAGCACCTTTTTCTTCTTCATTTGAGGCCATTTTTTCGAGATTTTTTCCATCAAATGCACTAGTAACGCCATATAATAAAGGGTTACCAGATAAGGACGATAGCGAAAAAACATTAAATAAAACAACAACGGTGTGAGATATAAAATTGATTCTGACTTTATTTTGAAGCTACGTTCATATCATTATGTGTGCAATATCGCATCATTCAAATCGCAGACTTGACTTCGCTGGCAGTGATTCAAGCGGTCGGTCCAATTTTTGATGACTCGTCCAATATTTGCGGCGTTATTCCGGCAATAGCGTATCAAATATTGGCCTCGGGCTCGTTCAAAGTGGTTGGCTTGTTAGCGTAGTCTGAGGATTTGACGTAGCCCCAGAGAAAATAATCGAGTGTTGTCAGATCGCATGATCGCGGCGGCCAATGGATGAACACTCGCCATGAGATGACCCAGTCGCCAAATTTCACCTTCACAACTTGTTGGAACCACAGCTCGGATATATCTATGTTGTCGAGCCCTGACCACAGAAAGTCGGTTAACATCGCTATACCATTGACGGTAACGGTGTCTCCTTCATCATTTCGAAAGAAATAAGATCCGATGATACCGCCATGCCATATACTCGTATCGCACCAAACAGTCAATATTTGTGGATGCATTGATGCTTGGCTGAACACTTATAGGTTGTATTCGCTTCAATAATGATAATTTTGCTTGTTGACATAACCACTGTCCGTCCGAGAAGATGATTTTTTTGGCCGAAATCCGGATCTGCGGCCAGCACTTCCAGCGCCCAATTAGCGAACTCACGGCGTTGTCTATGGTCGCTCGTCTTCAGTTCTTGCGGCAGCACAATCTTATGCGGATGTAGGCCCAAAATCAGTTTTTCCTTTTTCAAAATAGTAGATAAATATCATGCGAAACCCAAAGTTCGAACCCCATAACTTTGTCCACTTTCGCGTTTTTAGTCGCTTTCGTTGGCTTTCATCCTTCACTATCCGGTTAAATGACTGCCGATTTGACTCCGGAGTGTAGTAGTGGATCTACTTTTCATTCATTATCACATACCCAGTTTATCCGACAGCTGAATTTGCGCTGAAACAATCCGCATTGGTTCAATACCCGTAAAAATGCTGGCGTTTATATGAAATTATCTAAAATGAGCGAGAGAAATTTGGGAGAAGTTTAACAAACATCTGGTTGAACTGACCTTCACACTACCACTGATACATTGTTCTTATTTCTTTGGCATTCCAAATATTTCGGTTGCAATCCCACATTTTAAATACACAACTACATAATACCTGCCCGTTGATGAAAGAATGATGAGAGCGCGAGAAAGTAAAATGTTTCTATGCGATTTGAAAATGTTTATACGATATATCAAAGCGGTTACAAATTTTCAATGCGTTTTATAAGCAGGAATGAACGTATGCGTGTTGAATATTTCAATACGGTTTGTAGTGATGTTTATTCGAGCGTATTGAACTAATGCGGATTTCTTCAACGCAAATTGAGCTGTCGGATAAACTGGTTAACAGTAAGCCTCTCTGATGAATTATAAAATACTAGCGCTTGATAATTGATCAAATTTTTCAGTCCAACGCAATTTGGGCTTAGAGCTGGACTATCTACTGAAGACGCATTGACAGAAAAGACAGAAAACAAAAAGTGAAAATCGAATCTAGCCTAAGTAACTTTATGGTTATCAACCTTGGTGTCCCTCAGGACTTGGTCCTTGGGCCTATATTATTTCTTATATATGTTAAGTCCTTGTTTAGCCAGCCATTTGTAGGAAAAGTCAGGGCTTTTGCCAATCCCTTAAACTTAGTGGCTGATATAAACCACGATGTTAAATTGGTAAGAATTTGGTTCACGGTGCATAAGCTACGAGTAAAAGTATGTGATAAGACAAAAGTTATGTTTTTCAGTCTTACCACGCACGAGTCTCCAGATATTGAGGGCGTATTCCATGCTTCTAAATGTGCAAGGTTTAACATGTTTCACTGTCCATCTTCTGTCCAATGCTCTAAAATGTCTTTCGACGTGAATGTTCGCTGCCAGGACAGTTGTTTTAAAGTTGAAAATATAAGCCATTTTAAATACCTAGGTGTTATTATTGACCGAAATTTAGGTTGGTTTAATCATATTTTAAGTTTACGCGGCTCTGAGGCTTGAATACGTGCCAAGTCAGTGGAAAGTTGCTGAAGTCATTATGGTACTAAAACCAGGAAAACCTCCAAACGATAAAAAAATCATACAGACCCATTTCTCTTCTACCGATCCTGTCGAAAATCTTTGAGAGGATTTTGCTAAAACGTCTTCTCCCAATTATCGAAAACCAAAATCTTATTCCCAACCATCAATTTGTATTTCGGACTAAGCGTTCAACAATTGATCAGGTGCAAAGAATTACTGATGTAATTGAAAAATCCCTGGAAGAAAAAAAGATTTGTTCGAGCGTATTTCTTGACGTCTCACAAGCTTTTGACAAAGTATGGCATGAAGGTTTGAAGTTCAAACTGCGACGAATTTTGCCATTAAAGCTTTATAATATATTGACAAGCTATTTTGAAAATAGAATTTTTCGCGTTCGATACGGAAATGATGTTTCGAAATTTAAAGATATCCTAGCCGGGGTACCGCAGGGAAGCGTACTGGGCCCACTTTTGTACCTTTTATATACAAGAGATATACCACACGTCGAGGATACTGTTCTCGCTACTTTTGCTGACGATACCGCTATCTTAGCGGTTGGAGAATCAATAGAAGACTCAACGGCGAAACTTCAGACTGCTTTAAATAAAGTCTACGAGTGGACAAAGATCTGGCGAATTACCCTTAATGAGACAAAATCTGTACATGTTGACTTCACCTACAGAAAGATAAATCACTTGCCCATTTCTATAAACTCGGTGTGTATCCCCTTTGCAAACGAAGCTAAGTATTTGGGAATGACACTTGACGCGAAGCTTAAATGGAAAACGCATGTTAAAAAGAAACGAAAAGAACTAGAGGCCAAATACAAAGAAATGTACTGGCTACTTGGTAAATATTCCAAGCTAAGCTTAGAAAACAAGCTGCTTCTTTATAAGCAAGTGCTAAAGCCGGTGTGGACCTATGGTATACAACTCTGGGGTTGTACTAATATAAATAATACAAACTTTTGAAAATAAAGTGCTACGGCAATTTGTGCGTGCCCCATGGTTTATAAGAAATAATGACCTGCATCGAGACCTCGGAGTTCCTTTCGTGGAAGATGAAGTCAGGAACTGCGCACGGAAACATAAAGTCCGGTTAAGCGGCCATATCAACAATACAGTCCTAGAAATCTTGGACGAACGAAACATACTACGCCGTCTTCAACGAACTAAACCGTTGGACCTTGCGCGATAAATTCAAACCGCATTAAGAAAGCGGAATATGTAGGGTCTTCCATTGGAAAGTGTCCTACCAATCGTGATTAACTTATGCAATAAAAACTGCTTGATAAGTTCTACTTAGTTGCGGTATTAAAATTAACAACGAAGGGAGGTGTTTTTAGTGAGTAAGAATCTCACACTACTATGAGCACGCGCTTCTGATCCTCATAGTGTCTGATGGAAGATTTTCACCTGCCCTCGCCGGGAAAAAAAAAAAAAAAATATTTTAAGTTTAAAGCAATATCTGTTATCTAACATTCGTTCATTCTACCGTCTAAAGAAGTTTGGTCCTTTTAATACTCTAAAAACAATTTCTTATGGGATATTTAATTCAAAATTGCAGTACGGTATAAGATGTTGGGGAAGCGCTTACCTGAGTAAAATTCAGCCGTTGATTGTTCTACAGTAGTGTGTTATACGGAAGATCTGTGGTTCTTTTCGTCTGGCCCACTCCATGGAATTATTTACATACATGCAAATCCTACCCATCAGGCATCTGTTCTATTTTAAGGTCTTAAATCTTTCCAACTTAAGCATTTGAATGCCCAAGTCTTCGTATTGTAATTGTTTTCATTTTTTGAAGCTAAAAAATTAACTTATGGTATTTTTTCAATATTGGCAGTTCAAAAATGTTTCCATAAAGGATATACCCAATATGCTCGATAGTTTAGAATTAAAAGAAACTTTTTCGAAAAATTATTATAACAATGTTGGATGTCTTTTATGAACAACTGTCTGAAACTTATGAGCAAGTAAAACGCTATGATACTATAAAGACAAATAAAGAGTGTAGCCGGCAAATTCTCCACGCGCAAATCAGTGAGAATGGACTGAGATTGTGCAAATGGTGAAAATTCAATAAAATTAAAGAGCACCTTTTTCGACAGAAAATATATAAACAAAGGAACCTGGAAAATACCAGACTCAGATTTAGTCAATCAAATTGATCATGTTTTCATATCAGCCAGGAGAGAGTCATCCATTATACATAGATGTACGCACACGTAGAGAACCAATATGCGGCAGCGATCAAGAATATCTGATCTTGCAAAAGGAAGAGGAAGAAGGAAAGCTAAATGGGATACTAAGAAGCTACAGGATCTGGACATCCTGGCACAGTAGCAACAGACTCTCCCAAACACACTGGAAGAAATAAATTCGAAAAATGAAATTGAAAATATAGACATAGACGAAAAACGGAACATGATTGAGACCACAATCAGCAAATGAGACAATTGGCGAAGAAAGCTTTCAGAAAAATGCAAATTGGTTTGACACAGAATGCCATACTGCAATAAAAGAAAAGAACGAAGCTAGAATCAAGCTTATGCAAGTAAACGCAAGAGCAAATAGAGAATCATATAAAAATAGAATGAAACTAACTACAAAACTTTGCAAAAGAAAACGAAAAGGAGCCATGAAAGGAAGAATTCTGAGAAAACAAGAAGAGTTTAGCAATAAAAATGCCAAAATAATATAAAAGTGTTTTTTTTAGAGGTATACAAATTCAATATGAAATAAAATATTTGAAACTAATGTTAGTGTCCATGATATTAGCCTTGTTTAATAGATAATTTTATGCCATTAGTGTCTAAATATGATGTCGGGCATATGCGCTCCACGAATGAAGCGTAATCGTGATGTCCAATTTTCGACAACTACTTTGTCGAACAACTGGGGCCGTATATCAGCAATAACAGGGCGAATGTTGACTTCCAAATCGTGCAACGTCTCTGGTTTATCGGTATAGACTAGTGACTTCACATAGACCCAAAGAAAGTAACCTAAAGGTGTGAGATCACAGGATCGTGGAGGCCAGTTCAAGTGTCCATTACACGAAATTATGCGCTCAGCAAATGTTTCCCGCAATAAATTGATGGTGTCGCGTGCCGTGTGGCATGTTGCGCCATCTTCTTAAAACCAAAGCTCTGCCATGTCAATAACATTCAAGCAAGGAATGAAGAAATCAGAAATCATGTTTCTAAAGCGCTCCCCATTGACAGTAACATTCTGGCCGGCATCGTCCTTAAAGAAATACAGTGAGTTTTGATGGTTGTAAAGGCGTCTCGAGAAAGGTCTCTGAGTTTTCTCCACTCCAAATTCGGCAATTTTGCTTGTTTACATATCCATTTAACCAAAAATGGGTCTCATCGGAGAACAAAATTTTGCGTTGAAAACGAGGATTAAGTCGAATCATATTTTCGCCCATTCAACGAACCTAAGAAGAGTATAATAGTCATGCGGATTCAACTCTTGCACAAGTTGGATTTTATTTGTGTTCTCATCAACACTGCGCTCCACAACGTCAATAAATTCTTCTGTTCGCAGTGTTTACCGTCTTTTTGGATGCGTATTATCCACTAGAGTGTACGTGGTGCGAAAACGATTCATCGTGTTCCGAATAACTTGCTCAGGTGGACGATTATGTCGACCGTAAATTGGACGTAGCGCACGATAAGTTTGGCGAACCGAAATATGGTTTTCAAAATAAGTTTGCACAAAACGTTTGTAAGGATAAAAATGAAGTATTGCTGTCAGAGGAAGAAAAAGTGCTCAAAAGGTGAGTTCAACACTTTGAAGAACTTTTAAATGCACAAGAAAATGAACAGGGGGCAGTGAACATGATCAAGATATCATAACAGTAGAACCATTGGTCGAAGGACCTGGTGATATCAAACCAATAATAAATAAAATGAAAAATGGAAAGGTACCGGGGAACGACACAATCACGGTGGAACTTATCAAAATTGAGAAGAAACTTTAATACAAGATCTACATAATATTAAGTGTAAAATATGGGAAGAGGAGAGAATGCCAACTGCATGGAGTCAAGCACTAATCTGTCCCATACAACTACAGAGGAATAGCATTTTTAAATTTAGTGTACAAGATAGTATACCATATAATACATGACAGGATAAAATCAATCGTTGAAGAAATAACAGGTGAATACCAGCGTGGTTTTCGAAGTGGAAGGTCCACTGTTGACCAGATCTTTACATTAAAACACAGTATGGAGAAAAACTACGAGTACAACAAAGATCTTCACAAGATCTTCGACAGCAAGGATTCGACAGGTTTAGCCCTGTCAAAATTAAAATGAGCATTGATTACGCAAGATGTTCCCCGAAAAGCAAGGATTCTGATTCATGGCAAGGAGTCAGACGAATTCGACATAAACAAAGGGATTAGACAGGGCGCACTATTCTTTAATGTGGCCCTCCAACATGCCATAGGAGACCTGGAAAATGGAGGTGGCCAACACATACCGCAGTATGGTGGAGGTATTTGAAACACTGGTAACAAAAGCAAGACAGGTTGGTCTCAAAATCAGAAAATAAAACAATGTATATGAAAATGTCTAGAAACACCAGAACAAGAACCCGTCAAAGTATAACCATTGCTGACTTTAATTTTGAAAGGGTTGAAAACTTTAGATACCTTGGAGTACGCCTAAGGAACGATAACAGTATTCATCAGTACATTCAGGACAGGACACGAGAAGACAACGCCCTTTCAAGTCATTTGAAAGGAATAAAATGCCGTGGGAGAGTTTTTCAGTTCTTGCACCTATTTTCATAGTCTACTGCGAAGTGTTGCAAGTTTCTTGAAAAAATCGAATCGTTGTCTATCACGTCCGCGTCATGATCGTGGAATAACACTAAGACTAGGTAATTCTACCGCCTGAAAAAATATAGTGAGCACCCTAATGAAAGCAATGTGGCTCGTCACTGCTTGCGTGTCTGTGCACTGCAGGGAATTTAAGAACGACCCCTACTGCAGGCATGTAAGTGTTATTGTACGTATCTCCACGTATTCAAGAGGAAGCAGCCATACAATATACAGCGTCACATCCAAGGTCGATTTTGAAGAGTGCAAATACGACTACGTTCCAATCGTGGCTTAGTTTCTGACCGAAATCAGTCAGAAGGCATGTCCACAAGGTCAAATGGCAGTCGACAAAACTCCAGCGCAAGTTGAACCAAAAACAACTTCTTTTTGAACAACAAATTAACTTGATAGCGGAGCTTCTTATAAGAATATCAAAGAAAGAAGATTCATCATTGCATCTAGAGCAAAACCAGGCGTGTGGAAAAGAGCCTCAAATTAGACGAAGCAAGTTCTAATTTGGAACCTGGTGAAACAAGCAACGTATCGCCATGAAAGGTAATACTACCAAACAATTAGTGTCATGTCTTGTCAAAAGTTGCTTCACTTACTGATACTTAGCTTTGTCGCAGAAATGGATGGCGACTATTTTAAAGTTCTGTAGGGTTGTCTTTAAGAGCATTTTGAGAGCACCAACCTTTGGTTATCCATAGTACTATCTGAGCTCGGAAGAAACCAGCCAGTAGGCACGATTCGGCTGATACTACAACTGTATTATCTGCATATATTTGAATATAAATTTTATACGACCGATATTTGGCTAATGTAATCAGTAGCCACAAAATGAAGATGCCAGAAAATGCTCTTATTCCTCCCCTTATTGGTTTCAAGCCAGCTTGTACCAATGAAATATATCCAACTATGCTGCCGTCCAATTCTGTATACCACGCTGACAAGGTGTCAGAGTAATTTTTAACGACGATCTATGGCACCGGTGCTATGCTAAGCTCATAGTGCGCGCAGAACCAGCTTCGGCTGACTTCGTCAAAAACATCACAGTCATGGTAAAATCTTACAAAACCCGCCATTTGAAAAATGTTCACCTGTATTTTGGTTAACGTTAAACTTAGCTTTTCTATGTGTGGCGTCCAAACGTGATTACTATATCTCTGAAGAAAAGGAATAAAACAGATTTAAAGTACACCAAAATGGCCTTTGATGTCCTGTAAGCAAGTGGCCAGCACTTCCGAATGCTTCAGACTTCTGAAAATCAAACTCTTGTCTAGTTCCCAGCAAGGGTCAAATGGATCCTGCACCGATTTAACTTGCAAGAATCATTTTCAATCACACTAATGAACATGTCTGACATCCTTTCTTAGGGAAAACTACAGAGAGTTATAGATCATTTGAAGCACTCCACAAGGGTGAGTGCTATCTCTACTACTTTTATACTCAACGACAAACGATGTGAACTTGTGTGCCTACGAAATATTTGTGGTCACTCTCTGATCTACTCCTATTGGCTCTACTCACCGGCTGATTTGACCATTGCGACCTTACTGTAATCCCGCTAAAATTGTCCTTAATTTTCCTAAATTGCATCTTCTTTGATCTTACTGGCAGTGATAGCTACCTGGACTCAGGTGGGACAGCAGGTTTACCTGTCTTATGATATTTATTCGTGCTGGGTAGGCCCTTGCGGCTCTCTAAGACTCTCTCTCTATAAGATTTGCATCTTAACATCACACATAGACTGTAAACTGAAGCTATCAGACCGATCATTCTTTAAATTACAGTGGAATGGCATACTAAACAACTGTAAGTCCTTCTACATAATCTCTTACCCGACACTATCAATAAAATACTTGACTCTAAAAGTGGCACTAACGCTAAGTGCAACTATATTCTCCAGAAGTTTCAAATGACGACAATCACATAATCAACAAACTCTAATGCTGCAGTCTCTCAGAATGTTAAAAATGTTTGCGCTTACTCCACTTTACCTTCTCTGTATCTATATTTACTACTTCTATGACCTATGCTCTACCCGATGACTTTCTTCAAGTACTACTACCAAAACACTTCTTGCGTCAAATTTTTAAAAACTACTTGAAACTTTCAGGCAACACAAGCTGCCAACATTCAGACAAATTGAAACATTTGCAAACTGCAAGGGAGTTCCGCTTGACAAATTCACCTAACATAAATACTTCGCAAATGCTCAAGTACAAGTGTCCTTTCAACCAAAACGAAACAAAAATATTCTAAGCAAATGTCCTTCAGTCAAATGGAAACTTTTCTTCAACCCCTCCCTGTACAATGGCACCCTCCACACAACCCTCTACTCAATTTCGTAGCAAATTAAATAAACACCCAGAATTTGATTTTAATTTCAAAAAGAGTGCAAACACTTTGCCAAAAGAATTGAAATCAATTTTTCAGTTGAAACGATTCCTTCGTACATGTCCGGGTACTGGTCTTAGTGAATAGTACTAACATACTTTGGCCAGTTTCTAGTCCTAGTCGTAGCCTTACCTATTCCAAGTCACCCTTAGGCAATGTATACATTATAATGAAAAGTTTGGTTTCGAATTCTTCACTTTCTCTCTATCAAAATTGACATAACGTTGTATCAATAAAATGAGTGGACTCTCATTCATTCATCACGCGCAGTACTGGCCCTGTAGTCATTCTTAAGTCCTGATAAAGTCCTGCTTGGCAATTGTGCCCCAAAGTAAGAGACAGCATACAGGAAGCTTTCCAAACTTCAAAACTAAAAAGACTTTACACAGAAAATAAAAGATTTCTTTTTCTCTTTCCCCATTTCTTTCTTATTCGATTCGTGAATAGTCAGTCTCTTCAGAAGACCATTTATATTGAGATTTTCGAATCGTCAAGTGGAACCGGAGATTGGAATTGGAGCACAAGAAATAACAACTTGATTCCTTTGAGGCGAAATACTTACGAGTATTCTTCCTCCTTTTTGCGGACTTGTTCCTGATTCCTCTTCCTTCTGTCGGTTGTCTTTTCTATTTTTATTAGATAGAAGGCTGTTCACAAATTTGAACGTCCTTTTTCGTAAAGAAGGAGAGAAGTTTCAAAAGAACAAAAAAACAAAACGAGAAGAGAAACTTTGAAATAGAAACAGAGTCCGTTTTTCATTTCATGTCCTAAAGTGTAACTATTCAAATATTTGAGAGAAGACAGAGATGGCGTTTGGCCAGTGCACGCACACCTACATCCGCTAGATACGAGTACGAGTACGAGTACGAGTACCAACATTAGATTCACAAGATACACTCGTATGAAATGAATTTACCCCCGAGCCGAAGGAGATTGGAATGGGAAAAGTTTAGCGGTGGTCCAATAATGGAATCGGCACGTATTTCATTTTCCGTATCATTGTGTAATGCGCCACTGGTAAGGTGTCCTTTTTGGATTTCTAGTAAAGTGAAGCTCTAGTTGTTTGAGTTTGAAAGGTCTTGGCGGAACAGTTCCACATTTGGGAGGGTGTGTATGCAAGTAAGTTCAACAGAAGATGACGTTGTGTAAATTACTTAAAAAACTACGAACAAATAACCCCCATTTTGTTGTAATTGGACATTGGAATGTTCAGACTCAAACTTGCGGTGCATGGTAAGCACGCTTATTTCAACCATGCCAAAGGGTCGTCTGGGGCTAAGATAAAATTGCATTGCAACTACGTGAAGATGCATGTACATGTATATGCATGCATGCAAAACATCGTATCCAAGTTGCTTATAAATATTTCTAACTATTGCCACTCAAAGATATGGCCAATTCCAGAGTGCCTGACCCGAGTCTAGTTGGTATTTAGTAAAATGGCTCACATCTCGTCATTACCAAGCCAAGTAATGGCAGAACCGACAGTAGTAGAATACTGTCGTTGTACTGCAGATTTAGTTGGCTTAAACTATACCTTCGGCACTAGCGACCTCCCTCGCGATACACAATGAGCCAAAGACGAACTCTAAAATGTGTACAGCTCGGAGCCAATTCAGTGGTTCCAACGCGTTATACTATAGCTTCTGGATAGGTGTGAGTCCATATACCAGCGATCAGAATTTAAAAAATTGAGAAAAAGAACTGGAATCCAGAAAGTGAAATAAACGTGATCAAGGCTGCTTAAATGCACAAAGTGTGACATATAAAGGGTTTTCCAATAAGGATTTGACAACTTTGAATTTAATTTGTGAACGCACTCGTTCACTAATCGTCAAACTGACACTGTCGATTTATTCAGTAAACTCAACAGAACTCGTGATAAAGTACGCGAACGCGCAACGTCTGCAAATTGTAAAAATTTTCTACCGAAATTCGGAGTCGGTGACTGCAACTTTAAGAGCGTTAACTCGAATTTTCGGTCGTAATTCTCGCCCTAGTAGACTGGCAATAACAAGTTTAGTGCAAAAATTTGAGTCTACATATTCGTTGTGTGATGTTGCAGTGTCAGTGAGACAACGGGTTGGTCGAAGTGTCGAAAATATCGCTGCCGTTCAGGCATCCGTAGCAAACGATCCAAATCAGTCAATTCTACGGCGTTCTCAAAAATTGGGCATCGCTCACACCACATTATGGCGTATTTTGCGTAAGGATTTTGGTTTACACCCATACAAGATCAAGCTGACGTACGTTCTCCGATTGGGCTCTCTAGAAGATTCGCCAAGATGATGAATTTCATCGCAAAATCATCTTCAGTGACGGAGCTCATTTTTTGCTCAATGGGTTCGTCAATAAGCAAAATATGCGCTATTGATCAGGTGAAAATCCACATGTGCTTCATGAATCACCACTTCATCCACAGAAAATAACTGTTTGGTGTGGTTTGCATGCCGGCAGCGTTATTGGGCCATATTTTTTCGTCGACGATAACGATCGCACGTTACTGTGAATGGTCAGCATTATCGCGCCATGATCACCGATTATTTTTGGCCCGAATTGGAAGATATGGACTTGGACGACATGTGGTTTCAACAGGATGATGCCACACGCCACACAGCACACGCTACAATCGATTTATTGAAGAGTAAGTATGGTGAGCGTGTTATCTCAAGAAATTGCCCAGTCGACACGCCGACGACGTTGGAAGAACTCAGAGCCAACATTGAACGCGAAATAGCGGCCGTTGCGGCCGAAATGTGTGGCCGAGTCGTTGAAAATTGGGTCCAATGAATCGACCGCTGCAAACGTGTCTGCGGTGGCCATATGAACGAAGTCGAGTTCGATTCATAAATGTTTTGATTGTTTGATAAAGTTTTTGAAATATCTCAAATGTTTTGCGTTTTATTTAAAAAAAAATTTGTCAAGTCCTTATTGGAAAACCATATATTAGGGCTGCATGAAATATCTCAATTCGTTATTGCAAAATGACTATAAGCCCAGTTTTTTAAATTAAGGCGGAAAGAAATCTGGATGCAAGAAAGAATACAAGATTTCTGATTGATATTCGAACCAAATGAAACATGAACTCATGGAGTGGAATCTAATCATAAATTCACTGAAGTTAAATTTAGAATCCGACTGTTTGAAGCGAAAAATGAGGCATAATACTTGGCAATCCAGCCAATTCGAACTGTGCAATTTGACATAGTATGCCATATTTGACAACGTTTATCTGTGATGGCAAATATCCATGCAGGGAAAAATAATTTCATCTTTTCAACATTCCACATACCTAACATCACCAATATGCCACAATCCCTCGGGGGATATCAGTAGGACTATGAGCCACTCGACGAGTCTTATGCTTAATGTCCAAAGCATGAGTTTAAAATCGTCATAAAATCTATTCTAGCGTAAGTCTAAGAATGAAGGACATTTATGGTAGAACATTCGGCAAATATAGACTGAACTGCAGCAGCTCCGACAACAGATTCAGGCTCATCGATTTTATTTCCCGTATCTCGACATTCATAAGACGGCCAACAACCAGATCGATTACATTGCGATCGAAGCATGCCACAACTGCAATATTCTGGATACCTGAACATGCATGTCTGGATCCGAGCTGGTGCGTGTCGGCTACTTCCAACAAGTGGGTGAAATCATTCGTCTCGAAGGTGACATGGCCACCATTCAGGTATACGAAGAAACATCTGGCGTCACTGTCGGAGATCCAGTGTTGCGTACTGGCAAGCCACTTTCAGTTGAATTAGGTCCCGGTATTATGGGCAGCATTTTCGACGGTATTCAACGTCAGTTGAAAGACATCAACGAACTGATCAACTCCATTTACATTCCTAAGGGTGTTAATGTGCCCGGTCTATCCCGTTCGATTGTATGGGAATACAATTCACTCGACGTAAAAGTTGGATCACACATTACCTGAGTTGACTTGCACGGTTTGGTCAATTGGACCTCGCGCCAAAAGTACAGTTCGTTATATTGCACCAACTGACAACTATCATGTCGAGGATGTTGTCTTGGAAACCGAATTCGATGGAGAAATCAGCAAACACAGTATATTGCAAGTATAGCCTGTGCATCAAGCACGTCCAATTACTGAGAAGTTGCCTGTTAATCATTCACTTCTGACTGGTCAACGTGTATTGGATTCGTTGTTTCCTTATGTACAAGGTGGTACCACTGCCATTCCCGGAGCTTTCGGTTGTGGTAAAACTGTCATCTCACAAGCCTTGCCCAAGTACTCCAATTCGGATGTCATCGTCTATGTCGGTTGCGGAGAATGTGGTAACGAAATGTCTGAATTACTTCGTGATTTCCCCGAGTTGTTAGTTGAAATCATGAACCACACCGCTCTTGTTGAGAAAACATCCAACATGCCTGTCGCTGCTCGTGAAGCTGCTTCCTCTACATTGGTATCACTTTGTCCGGATACTTCCTTGATATGGGTTACTACGTATCCATGATGGCTGATTCTACCTCTCGTGAAATTTCAGGTCGTCTCGCTGAAATGCCTGCTGATCCCGGTTACCCAGCCCACTTGGGTGCCCATTTGGCCTCCTTCTACGAACGTGCCGGTCGTGTCAAGTATTTGGGTAACCCAGAACGTGAAGGTTCCGTTTCCATTGTCGGTACTGTATCACCTCCTGGTGATGATTTCTCAGATACTGCCACTTCTGCTACACTTGGCATTCTGCGGTTTGGATAAGAAACTGGCCCAACGCAAACATTTCCCCTCCATCGACTGGCTTATTTCGTACAGTAAATACATGCGTGCCCTAGATGATTTCCACGACAAGAACTTTGTCCAATGCATGCCACTTAGGACCAAGGTCAAGGAAATTCTGCAAGAGGAAGAAGATCCTTCGGAAATTGTACAACTCGTCGGTAAGTCTTCATTGGCTGAGACCGTTAAGATCACTTTCGAGGTTGCCAAGCTGCTCAAAGACGATTTCCTACAACAGAACTCCTACCCTTCATACGATCTTTTCTCCCCATTCTACAAGACAGTCGGTATGCTGAGAAATATCATTGCATTCTACAACATGGCCCGTCATTCAGTTGAATCCACCGCTCAGTCGAATAATAGGGTAGGGTAGGTAAGAGTGGCTGTTGGAAGTACCAACCTACTTGGCCCATTGCGATACCACGTGGATTTATGATCCTCTTACCAATGGAACCAGTTTGAGCTTATGATAAAGCGTAGGAGACTGTTAACGTCTATATTTTCTAGATCGTTTAGGCCGTTTTAGAAAACAGCTCCTAGAAATAATGACACCTATTATGGCTCTGAGATGTTTTCTATTTAAAAGGATCAGACACTAAGAGCGATTCAGATCCAGCTTTGGAAAGATCAGTCCGATAATAAGATCACGTGGAACATGATCAGGGAGGCCATGGGCAACATTATGTACCAACTGTCTTCCATGAAGTTCAAGGACCCCTTCACGGATGGTGGGTTGTTTCCGTAACCAGCTAAGTTAGATCACAAATAATAACAAGTATTCATAAGACCAAAGGCCAGGTGGATACTATCCAGCATTACCGCCAGCAAATACGCGGCACAAAGCGCAACTCGCAACTATGGTAGCATCTTTTGGGGAAACCACCCTCGTGTGTGCGATTAGTAAGGAAACCTTGACCTAGGATAGAACTATCCTGGTGTGGAAAACCGCAATAAAAGCGCACAGTGTTACGTTACAAATACCGATGTAGAGTTCTTATGGCCTTTTTCTCTATGCCCAATCACTGGGTATCCGAACGGAGTGTAATGCATTGAAACCATTTTGAGACCTATGGCAGACTTCACATAGTTCATTAGGAACCGGAGCACCCCACGTAATGCTGGCGGATGATAAGGTCTGGAGTTATCATATGAGCCATCTCACTGTCTCAATCTACTATGCTGTTCCAATTCGACCTTAAAAACCAGCTCGTCAGCAATCGAATCCCATCGTAACCTAAGCACCGTGGCAGTTGGGAAATCAAATACGTGCTCTGCAGATGAAGAAAGATTACCAGTTAATCGACTGATTACTTGAGCGCTATTGGAATTCCACCTTCACAGCTTAAAACATCCCATTCACAGTATTGTGTTGGCATTAGTGGACAGTTGTAGTGCCTCCGAAACACTGCACCAACTCGTAGGCAGATCATCCCTTAAAATGAGGTTAGTTTAACATCTCAAGCCTGCTCTGTATCTTCAACACAGTTGTAATTGTCAAAAGCACATTGATTTCGGGCACGGATCGCGTTGTAAGGGCTTGAAGCCAGCCCATACGTAACCGTCGTTACTGAAAAACCAGAAATATTCTCAGAGGCAGATTCTTGGCAGGGAATTTGTTCCAGTATCTGAATTAGGAAAGGATGGTAGGCGGATCTTCCAATTTTCCAATCTAGGATACGACGCTTACTTCTTTATGGAGAACGAAGATCTAGACTTATCTACCCATCAGCAATGAAATGTATTGCGTGTAATAAGAGGAACCAATGTATCTGAGTTTAAGACTCTACAGAAGCCACTCACCATATTCAAGCTAATTCAAAAATGCAATGCTTCTTTGAACACAGTTGGGGAGCTAACATCACTAAGACTTGTCTGGGTCCCAGTTCAATTTGGAAACGTGGGAAATGAGATCACCAAAAGAACTTACCAAGCAAGGCTCAGAGGAGAAATTCTCAAGACCAGAACCTGTTTTATAAGTGCAACAGTTGCGTCTGTTATGAGCTAAACCGTATATTTCTAAATTTTAAAAAGTCTGCATGGTTTCTTCTGCCACTGAGTTGGAAAATCTGTCGACTTTCGATGGTAGGGGCACTTTTCCTTTACTAAGTAACTAAGTGTGAATGTCCGGCTTAAAATGGGATCAGGCTGGGGGTGTTACCTTTAGATTATCCCCATTTCAGAGGCTAAGTTTGCATGACAAATATGACTGCTTACACTTTTCATTTGTGTAATTCTGTGTAATGTACATCATTATACATATTCACTATTACCACGCCTAATCCTTCAAATCGATACAATTCATTACAATTCGATACATAGCCGTGGAAATTTACAATCTGCTGATCATAAATGAACTGGGCTAGAAAAAACTAAATCCACCCAATTAAATTTTATACTAATTTCGTTATAAAAAAAAAATTATCCAGACACTTTTTATACGGCATTTTCCTGAATAATTTATTCGAAAACACTCATAAATAACAGGACACAATAATATATTCACCAAAGCTGTTACCTTTTTGCACCAATGAACTCTACATACACATACATGTGTGCATATTCAGCAATTAAATTGTTTATCCCTCAACAAAAATTTAATCTCAAATCTCAAACCAGCTCATTCAATAAAAACTATTTCGCTTATAAAGTTCGACAATCAAAACAAAGAGGAAAATAAAATGATCACACATAGGCAGATAGATGGATAGATACTACCTCCGCCCAATGAAATGAGTGGAAACTCATCCGCTTGCAAAGCCAAATGAAATCACCTTAAATACGTCCAAACCCAATGACTATTTATATTGCGAAAACAATTCATAGATACTCGGATACTCGACTGCTCAAATGTACTTGGCTACTCCTAACCATTTCATCAGTTACCATAGCTGACACCCATGCTGTGTCTATTTTACTTTTTATAACAAAACAAATTTTCAAACTATTGTACAACGTGTGTATCTCGTAAATTTTCCGCGCGTTGATTTTTGAAGTTTAACTAGTGTATAAAAAAAAAAACTTAAATGAAAAACGAATAAAAAAAAAGAGAATATCTTTCTGAATCTATTCGGTCATAAAATACAATTCCGACACATACACGCTTCTATTAATAAATATTTATTCACCCGCAATTTGTTGATCTCAAAACATTAGCACCTACCGTCATCATCATCAGCACGCTGGATGTAGTCATGGTCTCGGCGAATTGTAGAAGGGATTGTGATTGGACAGGTGCCAAGGGCGAATTTGTATACACATATACTCGTACTGGTACTGATATAGGTTCAAATGGAAGTAAAGTCTTCAATTTCAAAGGAAATTTTCACTCAAAGAAATTGTTTCTTAAATGGCTCCCAACGCGGAACCTTCATCAAAGACTTTTGTATCACCCAGCAGCGGCCAAAAAACGTTCGATAAAATTTAATTGGAATTCAATTGCTTGGAAATGCTGGAATCCTTACTTTGTAATTAAGTTCCCTAGCTCTGTATCCATTAACCAGACCAAAAAAAAAAAAAACATGAAAAAAAGCAGCACGACGAAAAGATAAATAATGTGGCACTTGCAAAAGTTTGAGCAATTAACTTGAAGCCCTCCGGCCACAGGTAGCAATTAATGATGACGTTGTGGCTCTTGTTTAAATATGTATGTACACGCACACTCCAACACAAACACTTGTACAATATTTATAGTTGTACAGCGTACAAATACGAGTATAATATCAGGCAAGAAACCATCTTTGTTGTGGAACATTACGGCAGTGGCTCATTCATGTCGTGTTAACTAAAGGCGGTTGCGAACTAATTAAACCGAAAAGTGTCAATACTAAGGTATGGATTAATTGAAATGACAGAATACCGTTTTTCGGGGTGATTAAAATTCTACCTACCTCCCTCTTTATGTGAAAGTTTGTTATTTTCCCCTTTGTGCCTGGGAAAAGAGGAAAGGAAGAATGTGCTCTTGACACGAAATTGTGGTCTATTTTTAGAACGTCTATTTCTTTTTGTTGGAGTTGATGTAGGTGCCCTTGGCGAGTTTTCTTGAGTTTTGCGTTTCGACTGAGGAATAGTGGGGGAACAGGTCATTTATCTTGATTCCTATACTTCCTCTGACATTGTGGGTTACTTCCTGATAAAAGCAGAACACTTATTGAGCTTATGGGAGAGACTTTGCTTTCCGTTCTAGCACGATTGAACAATAGTGAGATCTTCTATGGTATGATTGTAGGCTATATGTCCATAAAATCAAAAACCGAAATTTATGTGTCCCTATTTGCTGTAAGATTATGACAGGATACATATACGTTGTCTATATCACTATAACAACATCATTGAATTTCCTTTATACAAAATTGCCCTATTTGCGAATCTTCAACGATTTGAAAGGCCTAGAAACTTTAATCGAACTGGGAGTCAGCTCATCTGATAACTTCTCCAGTAGATAATTAAGTTACATGGTAATTCTCTCGGAACTTCCTGAGCTAAAAATGATTAAAACGTTGCCCAACCTAATACCGACTGGTTAGTGGTATTTTCGGGTTGAAATATAACAACGCCTTCCCGCTCACGGAAAGGATTACGTCTGTAACGTTGACGTGTTCTGCTTAGGTAGGTCATAGCAGTGCCTTGATGAAGAAACACTTCTTCGTTACAATTTCTAGACATTTTGCTATGAGCTCTTCCTACAGTCAGGAGATGTTTTTTGACTTCATTGTGCCCCATTAGAACTCCGGTTACGAAATGGCATGCAGATGCCTTCTAGCTTCAGAACTTTTAACTTAAACAAATGACGACTGGAATTGAATTTGTATAAAAAAAACCCTCATTCACTATTGTGCTCCATGTCTGGAGCACGAGTTTAATCATGTGGCTTCCTCAGTTGTTTTCGACAAAGTCCAAATTTTGAGCAACTTTTTCAGGCCTTAAGGGTTCTTTCTCACCAATAACGCGCTGAATATTGGCGTACAACTTCATGGTTTATCAACACGCAACAGAAACTTTACATAGCCCCACAAGAAGTGCCAATTTTCTGATTCATTTCGAGTCTTCAGTAAGTTAATGGTTTCATGGCCAATATGGTACGAAGCGTCCATATATTCTAGGAAGTAATCACAAATAATTGGCCCGTAACGTTACCCATTGACTTTAACGTGAGCTCCGTGTTCATTTTTTGTAAAATTACCGATGATAGCGTGAAGATCACACCAAACAATGCACTTTTATCGGTGTAATTGAGTCTCCTGAGTCTATTCTGGATTTGCCTGACAAGGATTTGCCTGTTGGGTCAAAAGCAAACCTCGTAGCTATACACGATTTTTCGACCAAAATAAAGCTCTAAAACACAATCCGCGAAGTTCCGATGTAAGCCATGGTCTCGTGGCTTAAGTTCCTGCAACAGCTGTGTTATATATCGGTATTGGCAGAGATTTTGATGCAAAATTTTCATCTTAATGGATGGACAAAGACCAGACTATTGCGATCAACACCGACCTGACAATTTACGACCTTCCGCGATGGTATAATCTAGTAGATAACAAGACATCGACACTCAATTTCATTTTTGAGCAGTGAAGACTGTTGACTTGTAGTCTTTATTCACATTTTCAGTTTTACAGTCCTCTCTAGTTGGAAATTTTACTGATATTATTAGTGAATAGAAGAAACCACCAATTCACTTGATAGTGTCTCCAGGTTCTTACTGCACCGACTGGTCTAGCAACCGCATTCTCTGAGCCGGAGTGCTCTACATGCTACTCTATATTTTGTAAATAGGTCGATAGGCACCAGGTGTAGGGTAAATGTTAAGATACACAAGCTGCCCTGGACTTTTTTTTAAATCGATTGATGTTGCATTTCCTACTTAGGATTGGCCACCAACCCATGATGTCGTAGATAAGAATAGGTTAAAGAACCTATTTTTAACTGAAAGTTTTATTACAGGAATTGAAGCTATGGTTTGGTGTTTGAGGTACAAAAAATCAATTCAATTAGCTTTCAGCATTTTATGCAGCATTTTAATGAGCTGATAAGCATTCCGCAGAATCGTATTGGCAAAATAAACATTGAGCCAGATTCTCTCCTGCCTAGTTTGCCTGCTCTCTCATTGTCGTCATAACCACCGTACCATAACACCCAGTTTACATTAACTCCACTGATGTTAGCTGTAATTGTATGCGGAGTCGTCCCACTATCATAGAGAATGTAAATGTTCTTGTTTGTACAGAAAATGTTTAGGTTTTCTCTGCTGCTGAGCTCCATGGCACGTATGTCAACTTCAGCTTCGTTGGTGGGAGAATCCATTCTTCCATAGAGGAAAATTTTGGAAGTCTCTCCATAAACTCCTGTCCCAAGTCGTTCTCCTGTTTTACATCAATCGGCTTACACACTTTGGAATCTTTAAAATATCGTAGGCAGATGTGTTCTATTCTTAGCTCATTCATTCCAGAAATGTAAACAAAATGTTGTTGCTGAAGTTCTTTCTTTTCAGAATACCTAGTGGGAAATCTACACTTCCTTCTGATCTGTCGACCTACATAATTTATTTAAATACACTGTGACCAGTGATAACATCTGCTGAAACTAGTGGGAGAGTTAAACCCTTAGAGCAAAGCCCAAACCAAGCACTTTTGTTGCAAAACCCGTCCACTTTATATTACTTCTTTTACTGTTGTTTACCTTTAGCATTGTATCTTATTTCTTGGTTGAATAGTGCTGTAGTTTCATGCTTGGCGAGTTTTTCAACCTTACATTTCTTGGTAAGGTCAAAGGTGGATTCAAAGCTGAATGAACTACCCTACCATGTCCCTTTCGCGATTTAAAGAGATTGGTTCCATGAACTTTGCTATAGCTTGACTACCAAAACAGATACGCAAGCAGATATCACATTTTCCTTTAGCCAAAGTAAGATCTCGCTATTGTTACTATTATTTCCGCAGGGAGCACGCTACAGTTATCAGGAATATAGAAGGAGAAACGTAACCTATTTGAGAAAGCATTCGACCTAGAATGTCATTAGTTTTCAAAAATTACCTACAAGAAATAGTGCCCTGGAAGTTTACGTCGAATTGTAAGTGCAGCTTCCTTGAACGTCCTGCATATACTGAAATTATGTTATGTCCTCGTTCACGCCTAATCTTACTAGCTTGCTGATAGCGTATTTTAAGAATTTTCTACAAAGTATTGAGTTGCTTTCATAGGATGGCAATAGCAGCGCCTTGCGTAATAGTAAGCATTTTGCAACCTCCGCTTTCAGGTGGTTCAGATGACTGGCTGCTGTAGAAATAGGGTAGGCACTGAGTGGTATCAACTTGGCGATGCTCAGTGTTGTAACTGTTCCTACATATCAATTGGGCTTATTTTACCTCAAAGTTGTAACCATCGGATACTGATCGATGTCCATCCGAACTCGACTTGTGAAACTTATAAGCGCGAGTGCCAGATGAATTCGCCAGATGGAATCAGCGGTGCAGTCAAATCCTATAATAAAGTAAATAAGACCTTATCCGGGCTACTCTGATATATTTCGGGCTCAAACGGGTAAGGATTTAGGAGACTAAGACAGGGCCTTGAAAAAGAGATGGTGGAGGATAAGCACTTAATGGACCAACGACAGCGCTCACATCCCCGAACGGGTTGCTAGCTTCGGTCTAACCGACCTCTCGTCCTAGGGTTATCTATAATATCCAAGTTAGCAGTTGTACCGTCGAGGTAACTGCCTCGCCATGGAAAAAAAAGTCCACAGTTCCGAACCAACAACAAGCATCGGATACGGCCGGGTCTACTGTTGCCATCCCCTGCAAACAGAATAAGAACAACTAATTTCGGACCTGTACGTGGAATGATAGGTCCCTTAATAGGCCACGTGCAGGCGAACAACTAGCGGAGGCCCCGGACTGCTGCTAAGCAATCAGGAAATCCGATGAGATGGGTCAGACAAAAAGATGATAAAAAACTGCGCAAAAACTAGGAAAGATCTCTTGAGTTTCCGGCACGATAACGACCGCCTCGTAACCATCTATATTAAATTTAAATTTTCCTACATTAGCCTTATATGAGCGCACGTCCCAATAGTGGGACGATAACAGTTTCAGGCTAATCGACTTTGCGGTGGACGAAACATTGTCGTAGCTAACTCGCGGTTCCCGCATCTCGATATTCATAAGTGGACTTGGAGATCTCCTGATCTATCAACCGTCAACCAGATTGACCGCATTGTATCGACGCAAGACACCCCTCCAGTATTATGGATGTCTGAACGTTCCGAGCGGACAACATCGACTCAGACCATTAACTTTTTGTAATAAAGGTACGATTGCGGATATCTTCAACATAGCAAAGACAAGCTAATACTGTGAGGAAGCTTAACGTCAGGCGGCTACAATCGCTAGAGATCGCCAATCCCTTAATTTCTTAAGAAGTTCTATGCCGGCAGCATCAAGTTTCAAAGAGCGGTGGCAACATTGACTGATGTGCTGACTTTCACTCTTCTACAACAACGAAACCCCTTGTTTGAGGATGAGTACCGGCAAGCATATTCAGCAAAGTAAGATGCATACATAGCATCACTACGTAAAAGGGCTAGAGCTGCTTACGGGGTCTAGGAACTTCTCAGAAGAAAAAAGAAGCAGCATAACATGCGCGCTGTAGAGAAAATTGGGAGATGATACTCCAAAAATGAGAGAAGTTTTACCAAAAGGTAAAAAAACATGCCACGGACACAAACACCGATCGGAAGCCTATAGAGGCGAACAAATAGCATAGTAACAGAAACGCAATCGATGCTGAGGATTTGAAAGGAGCATTTCTGTAGACTGTATAAAGGCGATTACGAACTAAACACCGCTGTTAGGCAAAATGAACCTTTCAACCTGGATGATGAAGAGCAACAAATGCATGGGAGTCAACAGTGAAGATATCCATATCTAATCTGCGGATGCGGACGGCCTAACAGCCGAGCTCTTTAAGCGGCAGGCGATGAGTTGGTAAAAGCATACACCAACTCATCTGTAAAATATGGTCGGACGAAAGTATACCCATAAATGGAACCTCAGCATTGTGTGCCCTATCCTCAAGAAAAAGACCCTCTGCACTGCGCCAGCTGCAGAGACATCAGCCTTCTTAACATCGCCTACAAGATCCTATCTGCCATATTGTGTGAACGCCTGAAGCCATTCGTCCACAACATAGATTGGTCCATATCAATGTGGCTTTCGGACAGAAAAGTCCACCATCGACAAAATATTCACACTACGGCAGATCTTGGGAAAGACCCATGAGCTCGAAATCGATACACACCACCTATCCATAAGACAGCGCCTATAGAGACGAGTTATACAGAGCTTTGGCATCCCTGCTAAACTCGTCCGTTTGTGCAGGATGTCGATGGAGAATGCACGCTGCTCCATCAATGTCGGTAAAGAACTCACGAGAACTTTGACGTCAAAAAAGGATTTAGAAAAGGCACATACTCGTATACACCGTGATATTGACATATTCGGAAGAAAGCAGAGTGATGGAAGTGGTGCTTTCGCGAATATTGAGATGGAAACGACGAAGATGTGTTTAACGATTAATGTGCTGTAAACAAGAAAGGCCACACAACACCGTCGTCTAGGGCAGAACGTCAACCTCGATAGACATTACAATACTTTGAGGTAGTTAGGGACTTTGTCTATCTTGCCAATCTTCACACGAGAATGGAGACAAAGCAAGACAATAAACGCACGCTGACAAGAATGACTTACGAAATATGTAAAGCAGCAGACAGGGTAAGTTTTTAAGAGTAGTCTGTGCCGACCTTTCAATACACGTAAGTGCAGATTGCTGCTCGAATAAATACGAGTATATTGTAAATTTAGTTTCTATTGATTTTGTTTTATTTGTTCCTCCATAAAAGAATCTCACAATGGCGCTTACACTTTTATGGATGCCAACTTCACGAATCGTAAGGTCAGGTCTCTTTTCCAAGCGAAAACATACGCAGTTCTGAGGCCAACGAACCTTATTATAAGGAAAACGTGGAGGAGGCGAAGTATCTCCCTCTTATTACCGCTTAGCTAGTGCGAAAATAAAGGGCTTCTTTCAATGAAACCGATATACTTACATCTCTTGGTTTGAACCCGCGATCCAACTACTTATGAGCACTACCTTAAGTGACACGACTCTCAAGGCTGCAGACAGACCAATCAAAACAAAAAAGAAACTTCCGGACGTTTCTAAATATTCAGGGGCTTTTGTGGTATCCCTCGACAAGAAAGACTGTGGGCTGCTAGCTTACGCTAGGGACACCAACCACCAAATTCAAGATAAGTGATGACAATACCGTGGACTACTTTGTCTGTGATAGTCCGCCTCACTTTCGCATTAGGCTGCAAACACTAGGTAACGTGATGGGTGCTCGTATGGTAGACACTCTTTCACTTATCTTTCTTCGAATGACTGAGATTTTTTATTAAAAAGAACAAAAAGCGATGCAGTAGACACCCTCATTGTCTAAAGAACTCCAGTAGTATGCTTTAGAAACCAAATGCCGCCATAATACCTTACGATACTCAACCCCTTTAACCCCTAAAAAGCACACTCCTTTAGTAAGTACGACGTTTATTTAAATACATACATATGATCGTTACTACTTGTATGTTGTAAGCTTCTATTTATGTCAATTTTCCTCTCAGAAGAAAATTAGGGCAAGTGAGTGTGTCTACCCCTTAGTATATTTTTGTTTCGTCAGATTTACGAGTACGTACCCTACTGCTATTACATGCAAGTACCTACACCTTATGTATATATCTGCATCCAGACATACTCTACTTTTGACGAATGTACATATGTATTTGGAACAAGGCTGAGTCTGTTCCTTGAAAACACATTAAATTTAATTGAAACCCTTCATGGAAGTGCGTATACGTGTATTTTTCTAACCACTCTGCGAAACCATTACTTGCTACCCGAGATGATTTTCAGAAGTTTCTAGCAGAAATCATTCAGGGAATTCCAATTAGAAAAAAAAAAAAACAAATACTTAAATGACAACGTTGTCGACAGGCAGAATACATTAATCAAGTTTCTTCTTGAAGGAAAACACTCACTTTCCACACATTTACAAACATACGCATTCAAGGACTTTGAAATAAAACTCGGCCAACCACTACAGGAAAATAACTCATCACCGGACATTCGGTCATCCACAGCATGTGGTTTTAATTAGTTTTTTTTTTTTGTTTTCGTTTTTGTTTTTCAAAGAATAAAATTCTAAAAAAAATAAACCATGAGTATGAATAAAATCCGCATGCTCTCGTTTAGCTTTGTACAAAATTTTGAACCAAATTTGAACCACAACATGTGTTCATGCCAGTTATTTAGAATAACCTCCAGAACCACATCAACAACAATGACAACCAAAAAACTGATTCTCAACGACATACATATTTGTACACGTAAAACAAGCTCATAATGACTACATACAAGAATGTACATAAAGTCCGAAACCACCCACTATAGTCGTATCACTCATTCCGCACCTTCGTCTACAAAACGACGGACGCCCCAGTCAATCTGTATAGAGTCGCTCCCTTCATTGGTGGTCCTTTATTCGTACATGTGTCAAACCCGACCATATGAGGATGTAATTTACATGCCATTACGGCAAGGATTGACATTAGGCAAGCCAAAACCAAGACCACACTAAACTCTAATCACTAATCTGATGGAAATTTGAGGATTCTATTTTTTCTTCCCTAACACCACCCCCTTAGATATACCCCCCGGGAAAAATATGTTAATGTGCGTACAACTTGCACGGAATTTCCATTCATCCAGGGACGAAAGAAGACGGTGCGGCAACAGCAGTAGACTTGGAAAAAGGTGCGTTCTGCCTTGAGACCGACCGAGTGAATTTATTACTCCGTATATATATTTTTTTTTTGTATTTTCTCACCCCCAAGGCGAGGCGCCCTTGTATATGCCTAGGAAGTCCTTAAAAAACAACAGGTAGCAGATGTACAGATACAGAGAATAACACAAAGGTGTTGGGGAAATATGTAAATTTTTGTTGTTTTTTTTTTCAACTTACCCTTTGCCAGCAACAGTTGAAGTGCGGCCGATTGGAATATTGGACACGACCTTAAGTTCACTACTCAAGTATGGATCTGGTTACACAAATTTACACACTAAAAGAAACTTTTTTTTTTCACTTTCAGATATTTTCTTTTAATCTCTTCTCTTTTATTTATATTTTTCTTCAAATTTCACTCAACCAAAAAACTAAAAAAAAAAAAAACAAATTTTTCAAAACAAAAATGAAAAACACATTGAACACGCAAAGGAACAGACAAATTAGAACACCGGGCCTGGCTGATTTCTGCTGTCGAAAGAAAAGCACACAAAATATAGATAAACAAACTTTTTAATCTATTTTTGAATTTCTTTCTTTTCGAATTCTTTTTCCTCTTTTTTTTGCTTTCTTTGTAAATTTTTTGCTTCTTCTCTTTTCGCAGAAAATTTATTTACGAGTATTTATTTCTTTTTTTTTAATTTAAACATTTTTTTCACTATTTTTTTGGTATAGTGTTTTTATTATGAGATTTTCTACTTGTTGTTTGGTGTGGTTTTAGTAATGGTTTTCGTCACAATATTTATGGTGAACGGTTGTGAGATGGTGTGTAGGAGAGAAACGTTTGGCGTTACTCATCCAACTGATGCGAAGAGATGTGGAAGAAAATTTGAGGGATTAGTAAGATGCGAGGATTTATGACGAGCTAGGAAATTGAATTGCTTCAAGGGAATAATAAGGAAATTGGGTGATTTAATAGATCCCAATAAAGTCGTAGAATCACCTCTCACATACCTTGGCAGAGGATTGAGGAATTTGTAAACTATGGGACTAAGCATCGACAATACTGCTAACGAACTTTGGCTTTCGATTATGGCAAACCCAGGAAATGTAATTTCTTTCAAATCAACCGCAAATGTAAGCTGACGGAAATACGAGTATGTGTACCTCAATTGGATGAGGTTACCTCATATTTAGTAAGAGTTGAACGAATGAAAAATTCAAGTCTGTATACTGGTGACTGGAAAGAATCTCTATCAATCCATCTTCTACTAAATTGATTTTACAAATATTACGATTGATACCAATTGATTGACACTCCCCCACTATGACGGAGGTTAAAAGGTATCCAGGGTACGATCATACAAAAGACAAGAAAATACTGTTTGAGAGTTTGAAGCTGAATGACTACATTCGCAAAAGTTCAGTAGAGCATCCCTTGTCGATCTAAAAGGTATTTTCTCACTCATATCAAAATTGACAGATGTCATATTTGCTTTCTAGGTTGTCAACTATTATGATTCAAAATTCGACGGCAATTACTACTATGTATATAAGTTACGTGCCTTAGCTCTTTCGGTACGAGTACTTTGAAACTTTTGATGAATAAGTATATTAATTATGGATTTTCATTGAAAAATCACACTCAGTGACAAGATAGAAGCAAAGTTGCCTGATTTGGTCGAGCGAGCAACCAGAAACTAGAGGCCCATTTGGTGTGCTTTTCATGTCGGAGATGTCATTGTGGCGTACTTCTTCCGATATGATGCTAGCGAATCGGTAACACTCTCAAATGGAGACCGCTTTAGCTCCATGTTAACCAATTATTTTTTAGAATAAATTGAATCTCGGAGGCCTGGAGTGTATGTGGTTTCAACAGGACGGCGTTACTTGCTTTGTCTTGTTGCCTCGTTACTTACTACTTAATACTTTTAGTAAAATCTCTGGCGTATGCCAACAAGCCAGGAACTTATGACGACGTGGAGGTGAACTTTCTTCTGAACTTTCTGTAATATCGGCCGAATTATCCTCTACCTGAGCATCAAATTTGTCGAGTTATAGAGGCTGAGTAAATTCAATGAAAATCGAGAAATTCTCCAGACGAGTCCTGGAACTAAAGGATGCCCCCCACCTTCCCAACCACTACTTTTTCCCCTGGGCTGGATCAAGGTGTCATACGACCCGTGTCGGCCGAATTATTTGAAAAACTCATTGAAAATAGATCCAGTACATCCACTCATGCAAGCGGTTCCGAGGAGGGCATTAAAATTATGTCCTACTCGTATTTCATGAAAAACAAATTGGGACGCATCTAATAAAGAGTCTATACTGTCCAGCAATCTCTTAAGAGGTTTTATGCCATCAGAATCAGATTCTTTCTGACACCAAAATGTAAACTCTGATTTAACGAAGCAACACTTACGAGCTCTACGAGAACCAAGGACAGGAAGAAGACTGGGTTCGTTGAAGGCAAAAGATGAAGCATGAAAAGTTCGCATATTTTAGCAAGTGATAAAATGAACATTATGTCAATAACATCGTTGGACCATACCACTAGCCAGTAGCATTTTGACAACCTTAAGGCCATTATACACCAAATTTTCATACCCGTCAGATCTAGTAGAAAACAAATGGTTTTCATGTCGTTACATGTCATCCTTATATCCATCATTAGGGTGCGTATGTTTAATTTTGACGTTCTTACTTAACTGGTCTGATCGTACAGGAAAATGATGGAGAATGCACACTTGACATAAAAAAACGTTTTAAAAATTGTAGAAAACTAACACCCCATTATGCCTCTGGACACAATGTTTCAAAAATCCATTCAATTGTTCACTTAAGCTGACGATATTGACATAATCGAGAGGACGCGGGATGATGTCTTTAACACATTTGCTTCACAAGCAGCAAAAGTGAGTCTAGTGATCCTAACCAGAGCAAAAAGGAGTCTACAAAAACGGGGCCCCCGCCCAATTATCAAGGCTTTAATGACGTTGTCTAATAATGAACGGGAGCAGAGCAAAGTACTGGTCTTATCGTAAACATCAGTCACAGTTGCCGGTCATAGGTCTTGTTGGCGGCTGGACCACCGGTAGTCCCTACCAGGACTTAAATCACGGCACCATGGGAGTCAGAAGCCCCCGGATCTCGGTTAGAGGTAGGCCCCCTTGTGGGAGCGTCATGGTGGCTGTGGTTTAAACCCTAAATCGCGGGAAGGGTTTCGGCCCAATGTAGAGTTGCAATAAGTACTGGGTGCTGCGACCCTAAGAGCAGTAAGAGGTTTTAGGTCGGCCTCGACTATTACCAAGGGTGGAACTTGTGCCGGTAACACAGTTCCGAATTGGTATCAGTGGATTGACGGTGAGCGATGGCAAGGCATATCTTTGCTCCCATGGATGTATGGGCATCCCGTAAGTTTAAGCCCACATGGCAGGTACTTACGTTAAACACATGAGACGTTCTGTCTACAAAAACGGTGGTAAGTACGCACGACAGCGTCTCAATTAATGTTGAGAAAGGTTGCCCCAGGGGTCCATCTCTGGTCCTTTTATTTGGAACCTGATGATGGATCCACTCTTGCGGCGACTAAACGAGCTCTGTGGGTGCTGTGCCTACGCAGATGACCTGCTCCTCATCCTTGAAGGTCTAGGGCCCAAGTCGAGAAAATTTTAATAGAAAGAGCTCTCTGGCAGTCGTTACTAAATGGGATGACAGCGTTGGGGTAAGTGTGTCACAGGATAAGATAATTTCAATGAAGCTCAAAGGCAAATTGAATATAAGACGTCGAGCTCCTGCGATACGTTTGAACGGCGTTAGTATTAGATGTGTGACTGAGGTCACTGAGGTTTCCCCGGAAGAAGTGGATGGTATATCCCTGAAGCAGCATAAAACCTTGCTACACGCATGTGTTCTATCTAGATGGCAATCTCAATGGGATGCTAGCGAAAACGGCACGGTTATTTACGGCTTCCTAAGGGATGTGCTAACCATACTAACGGAATTTTACCCTCAGCCTGGGCTTTTTGTTGACCGAGCATGACTCTCTTAATACATTCTTGCATAAGAGCGGGCTTAGTGGGCTTGCGAGCTGTTCATGTGGAGCCACTTATGAGGACTGGCTTCATGTCCTATGTGAGTGTCCGAATTACGCTGACATTAGGAACTTGCAGGCTATGGACAAAGGTGAGGCCTACGATGTCAGTGGAATTATCACTGATACCGTACGGTTCGAAAGAACCCGTAGTTTTGCAAAAGAGGTATTTAGTAGAAGACACAGTAGGCAGCTAGCGGGTAGATTGTAGGAATTTCAAATTGTTGAAAGGCCGCCAGTCCAGGGCAGTGACATTTCGAGATGAAGATCACTTTTGACAGATATAACTCTCAGGAGGTTGATTATTTAAGCCCTGACACCAACGCCAATCGCTGTTTCTTTGGGCTTAAAAGGCATTTGAGTATAAAGAACTCCCAGTCCGGCTTAAGACGTCCATAGGCTGAGTTCTGCTCTATAGAAATATAAACTTTGTCAGGAATGTCTTAGACCGCAAATTGCAATTTGCTCAGTAACTAAGTTCCGAATACAATGATTACAATAGCTGGGGCATTTATGGATAGAACGAATGAACATCATCTATCCGGCTTATGGAGCTAACTGAAGCTAGCTTGCTTACGAGTATGATGTAGAGAGTTAATAATCGAGGGTCAACTAAATCGCTGGAGATTCCCCAAAATTGACGTAGCATAGGTCAAATCTTATATGAAATTAAACTGCCGCTCAAAACTGAACTGCAGTGCGTAATTGAATCATATGATAGAAGTTTGTCTTATGTAACCCAGTGGTCAGAAGATCAGAAGAAGGAGGTGAAGTTAGAGGCAAGAAGAACCTCAAAGCAAACGTCATCATCCTCCAGACGGCTCCTGAACAGTACTCACACACATTCGATATTTTCGAACGCCCAATTCTCTTAACTGAATAGAATCGCCAGAAATATCCTAAATACCACTCAGCTCATCCAGATCTTGTTATGCACATATAAATCTCAGCCCGACCTAAGGTTTTTCAGAATAAGACTTTCCTGACTCCTGGTTGTACTTTTGATCAAATACTTGCGAAGCACTCTATTTGCTGGAAATATGCGGCCAAATATTTACAACTGAATCTTATAAACTCATCGACCCCATACACGGACTTCCAATGCTAATCCATGGGATTACAGTATTGAAAAGCACTCAAAGAAATCAAAATTTATTGAGCCGCCAAACACGGTAGGGCCTACAGAGATATTTTCGATTCCCATTCCCCGTGAAGCTGTACCAAGGAATAAAGATGGACATCACTCAGGTTACATCCTCACATTTGCACAAGTAATACCCGTGATATTTGTATCATATGTTCATTCCTCCAGTATCGATGATTAATCTTCATAGCGATCAGAGCAATTACTAAGCATTCTATAGCCGAAATTGAGTTCCATGATCCTGACGAATCAAGTGATTTTAAATATCCAGTAGCAGATTGACCTTAAAGTCTTAAACTATTGAACTATTGAACTATTATATGTTTTGTACACATCCTACGTCTTACAATTCGTATAGAAGTGTGAATGTCGAGATTTCTAATGACATCAAAGTCTTGACAGTCATTGTGAAATTTCTGGAAATGATAGATTTGAATTATTTTATACTAGAGTCCGTAGTGCCCTTCAAAAGGTTTTCAGAAACCACAAAAAAAATACTCATCGTGTATACATTTCCGAGAAAATTAAAACAATTTTAGGGAAACCGAAGGCGAAATACATAAGAAACAGTAGCAGAGGTTCAATTTCGATTGATATCAATCAGTTGGTGACTTCGTATCGAAGTTTTCCATTACAATGGTGTTTCAGTTTGAATTTCCTGAATCAAGTGCTACAGTCGGTAACTAATTTAAGTCATCATCCATCTTAGGGAACCGACATATATTGCGAAGGATTTGAAAATGAAAATTCTTGGAGCCTACGCAGATCTTAGCCAGAATTACTCTAATGGAATAAACAATCAATTATCCTCTAAGGAGTATCGAATACAAATGGATTCCAAGCTAAAATTTGTCACTTGAAATGCTATAGTCAATTTCGTGAAAAAAAATATCCTTCTTTGTGATTCTCATACTTTTAATAGAGTGTAATTCCGAGTGAAAATTCTTTGACTTGACATCATGATTTCGGTATATTTTAATCCCAGGAGGATAAATTATTGAAGTTGCCACATTAGAAGATTTAACGGACATTACTATCAAAGTGTGCAGAAACTATGCCCAAAGGTCGATCGCAATATCGATGCAGAAGCACTTAATCTATTTTAATTGAATAAATTCTGCGGCCCCAAATACGTCAGAACTAGGATTTGACTTGAAACAGCGGACAAATATCCCTGATATGGATGTCAACACTTCCAGTAGTGTGATGACTTTTCTAATAACTTCTGCTGGAACTATAAAAACGGGTTTCTGTCCCAAGGATTACCGCTCCTTCTAGGGCCTATTTATTGCTAAATAGTCCTAGTGGCAACAGATCGATGACATTTCAATAGTCATTTTCTGCTCTTTGTGAGTTTTTATCCCGGTGAAAAGAGCCACTTAAACTGACAAATTTATCAAATTTTCCATCATTCTGCATCAGGAGGAACAGTTCTGCCGAATCAATTTTGATTCCAAAATACGCTTAATCGAATCAACACTCCTTAAAGAATGAAACAGTAAGGAACAATTTGGCATGCTGCGTTGAAGTTAGAGTTGAGACTCCTCTTAGCCCTGGATTTCGTTAATACTAAAGGTTTGACACCTTTTTTGACTTTAAAAATATCAGAAAGCTACACTCAAGCTATCAATACATTTCATTCAAGTCATCTTATTCTTCTTACTGAATCGCCCTTTTTTTTAAAAAAAAAGTCAATAGTGCTCAGACCAAAGAAACAAATTATGATATTAAAATGAAATAATAGTCTATGACATGTTTCACAGACATTTAAAGGTGTAAAATTATCTATAGATACATTTATGACCTTAACTTTTTCATCCTATTAATACCCATTGATGAGATGTTTATTAATAAGCCTGACAACTCAGTTTCACATCGAAGTGAAAAAGGTTCGTACGTGATCTTTTTATAATCAAGAAACGTGTCATAGTCCTGAGCTGATTTAGCAAACAACCCTTCCGAATAAACCCGTATGCTTACTACTTCCAAATCAATAATCATCCGAGAGGGAGTATCTGAATGTGGGTAAATCAATAATTAGAATAGACGAATGCTTAAAGGTATTAAAGAAGCACGCATACGATGGAAAAAAAGGACTCTATCCACATGGGAATCAGAGTTTATTGACAACAAAGGGCATTTGTATGTATATGGCAATCAGTTTGGTTAGATGGTGACAATTTTTATATGCAGATAGGAGCTTTATTAGAATAGTTACATCGTACGTACATCTACATTCACATCGAGGAGATTGCCCCTTGCAGCAATCCAGAAGCAGGATAAGTCTGGCAGGTATATTGAATTACTCTTAAAGTTCGTTACAAATGCTGAATCACCTTAAAGCCAGTTAGGGAACTGTTGCCAGGTTAAGACTAGGAAAGGAATGCAACCAATATTTAAACAAATTGCAAGACGTTTTTATGATCCTGTGGTGCATGATATAATATACCATATAGGTATATGACATTGTGAAATGAAAGGCTCCACAAGCTTTGATAATCTTTTTAATGGAACACTGTGCATATCGTTAAAAGTTGGAGTCAACTAGATAAAATTGTGCAATCCCTGGTAAGGCTTCATTAATATGACAGCAGTTTCTTGCATTAAAACTAAGGACGTATGAATACGAAACGTCTTATTATACTTCTTATGAGTGCAAAAGCCGCATTCAGGTGGTTCTGCGACTAAATCGCAAGATATCCATTCAGGCATATACCCAACCATGGCATAAATGACCGGAAAATATTCTTTAATAAGGCGTTAAGGGTCATACGAGTTATCGCAACCTCAAAAGCTACTTCCTTTAGTCCATTTAGTCACTCTCCGACTACCTTTTGGTAAACTCATCATTAGATTATTTTCTAGATAATTGACGTATCTTTGGGCTTCCAAAATCCAGATTAAAGGGCTCCGAAGATATATATCTTCTCCATTGCTGGCGAATCTTTTTCGAATTTTTTTCCACAAGCTTTGATAATCTTTTTAATGGAACACTGTGCATATCGTTAAAAGTTGGAGTCAACTAGATAAAATTGTGCAATCCCTGGTAAGGCTTCATTAATATGACAGCAGTTTCTTGCATTAAAACTAAGGACGTATGAATACGAAACGTCTTATTATACTTCTTATGAGTGCAAAAGCCGCATTCAGGTGGTTCTGCGACTAAATCGCAAGATATCCATTCAGGCATATACCCAACCATGGCATAAATGACCGGAAAATATTCTTTAATAAGGCGTTAAGGGTCATACGAGTTATCGCAACCTCAAAAGCTACTTCCTTTAGTCCATTTAGTCACTCTCCGACTACCTTTTGGTAAACTCATCATTAGATTATTTTCTAGATAATTGACGTATCTTTGGGCTTCCAAAATCCAGATTAAAGGGCTCCGAAGATATATATCTTCTCCATTGCTGGCGAATTTTTTTCGAATTCTGTGAACTAACACAGAGAAGAAGAGGTATCTTCGGTCATTATTTAGGTCATTATAAAGATCATCAACTTCGTTGTCAATAGTTTTTCACTTCACATTCTTGTCCACTTTCACCGTATCCAGAAATTTACTCAAATAATTGAACAACAATTCAAAGATAGGAATTGGCCAATATTAATAACCTCTTACATATTACCAAGTATGGAATTAAACTCGTAGTCGAGTCCAATGGACTTGCAATCAGACGCAGTTATTCCAAAATTCTGTCTGTTCAAGCTGAGTTTTATTTTAGTCTTGCACCAATTAACAATATGTAACTAACTTGTGGATGGCTGTCTAAGACTAGAGGCTAAGGTCTACCTAAAATTTCATGGCCAAGTTCTTAGCCTATTTATAAAAAATATGTGTAAGTATCATAGCATCTGCATCTACAGACTGTCATGCTGCCCTTACAACTTTAATGAGCCCGTAAAACACTTACAAACTAGTTTTAAATGGAAAGGCACGCAGTCTACTGACTTGATATCACTAAGTCTTGTCTCAATGGGATCACCAGTAGTAATGTGACCCGGCATTTTGACTATTTCCGGCCTCTGTCAGGGTTTTCGTTGGATTTCTCAGAAGTATTATACACGCACAAAGGAGTACACTAGACAAACTCCTTAGATAAATGATGCCTTCGAAAAAAAAACAAACAAACATCGCAAGATGAGGAATTAGATTAGTTGATTTAAAGAACTCAAACACTTGAGAAATTTATCTATATTCTTCAATCTCCATAAAGTCGTTTTAGGCCTATTCACTTTAAATGGAATCGCTTGCAAAGGAAGTGTATGTTATATAAGTGTATATCCCAATCCAAGTCTTTTCCCTCTGATCTCCCTGATTGTAAATCTCCGGACAAGATACCAACATAAACAATTGTAGCCTCTTCTGTTTGAATTTTGGAATCCCCTTTATGTGACTACATCCGGGTTTCTAACCGGGTGAGCAGGTAAATTGACATCTTCATTGACGTCAAGACACAAAAGTTCCAAAACTGCTTTCAATTTAAGAAGTTAAAAATGCTCTAAAACCTTTATATAAAGCGTCAAATCTTGAGCAATATTTAATGTGCCTAAGGGACACAACAAAGAAGCACTTCCTATTGCTGACAGTGACACATTTCATCTTCATCTTTCGGCAATAATTCCCAAATGACAAATCCAATCTCAACAAGAATTGTATGCAATACCTCATACTGAAAGTCCTTTGAAGTTACAAGTCCCCTTGCCATCACAATAAATGTAGAACGAGTTATTTCGAAAGACTGTATCTGATACCACAACGGACTACATTCAATAGTGTAATTGACCAAAGCTAATATGGAAAAATGTATCCCTTACATTGTATTTTAGGAGCTTTGACTTCCTTCATAATTCGTTAGGAACAACAAGAGACATCAGTAGGTACCCAAGGGGACACCCAGTTCAATGAAACTGTGAGGACACATTTTATTGGAGAAAATATCACATCTTCACGGCTCAGATTTCCCAACAAAGTTTGGGCGAAACTCGTGACTTATATTTGTAGTATTAATTCTTCTTGTTAACATACATATGTTAGACGTCGTCCGAAACATGATTCCCGAGCTGCCATAGGCCCAAATCACAGGAAATTCTTCGCAGAAGTATTACGAACTGCTCACTTAAACCATGAACGAAAAATGGACCATCAAAATAGCTCTTGTTTCCTCATCATCCATCATCGACTAAAGGTGTCCTAAGGTGCAGGAAGGTGTCCTAGAACAGAGGCAACAAGATAGCATTCTTAATCATTTTTTGTTTTTTAAAGTCACTGAGCCATTGCATCTAACGGAAGGTTTTCTAGTTTGGGGTTCCTATAACCAACTACAAGACTTGAAGAAAATATTACTAAATACGTGATCATTCAATTTTTCTCATCGATGACAGTGAATGAAATCAGTTTCTCAAAGAGACTGTGATACATCATCACAAATAGCTCGTCTAGACAGTGAATATTGCTGCCGATATAGAATAAATTCTTAGACGGTGTCAATAAAACTGCCACTCCAAACCATAAGGATTAATTTGAAGACATTTCCAAGTTGCCCTCTTGTTTTTTTGAAGGAATTTAAAATCCATTAGCTTAAATTTAAAGCCCCTTCTCACACAGGAGTTTGGCAAAATTTATGCGGAAGCTACATCCGAACAGAAAGTCGTCGATGTTCTCAAATCAACTCAAAAAGAAAAGTATCTAAAAGTCATTTTCGAAAGGCAAAATCAAATTTACTTGAATTTTATTACCCACTCGACAGCCAGAGTCGATAAATTTTGTTCGCATTAAACCCCACCAAAAGGGGATGTCGCGTCGTCGAAAAAGACGGACAAAAAAAATTCAACAAAATCCCATAAAAAACTATATAAAGTCATTTAGCACTAAAAATTGGAAAAGAAAAAAAAATCCTTCAACCATCCATGCCAAGGTACGGATATTGCTGACCGATTTTCATTCCCTCACTAGAGGAAAAAGGTAATTTTTTCTTCATTTTTTTTTTCTACAGAAAAATATGCAATAGAGTAACGAGTGCGGATACAAAAATCCTCCAACAATTTTACGTGAATGTAAAATATGTATTACAGAAAAAAAAAAAAGAAATTGTCGACCAGAGACTAAAGTCTTAAACATTGCGAACATCGGAAGAGATGAAATATTTTTAGAAAAAAAGGAAAAAAAAAATTCAACAAATTCGTTCTCACAACACATTCGGATCCGAGCGTGAGTTTTTTTCGAATTTTCTTACAGAAAACTTATTTCAGTCTGAATTTTTAATTTTGTATTTTTTTTCGTATCTTTGTATTTATTTTTATTTTTATTTGATTGCGTCAATTTATTTCGTCGTTTTCGCAGTGGTGTGTGTCAAGTCACTGCGAGTGTAAGCACACCGCGATACGCTGTCGTCACTCGTTACAGATTTATTTTTTTATTTTAATTTTTAAAGATTTTCCCGATGTGAAAATTTGTGCATTTTTTTTTTGGAACAAAATTTTACACCAAGGAAAGGAGACAGCAGAGGTATTTGTACCGAGATACCGAGATACTCAGATATCGGGACGTAATTTCAGCACAGAGTCGTAAATTTGTATTTGACTGAGAAGAAGGAAATTTTTGGACTGGATTTTCTTCTTGCACCCAAAAAAAAAAACAAATTTTTGGAAGAAAACTTGGAGATACACACCTTTCACGTTCTGACCGCACGATAGAACTGACCTTAGCACCCAAATCGTTCGTTCTAAACTGAAACGTTTTGCGGGCCAAAATTGCTGCACGAGAAGGAAAATTGTGTGATGAATTTTTGCTTATTTTTTGCCTGTTTTTTTTTTGGTTTGGTTTGTTCCTTCAGTCAGTCTCTGCTGTGTGGATGGTGTGTAGCGCAGATATTTTCCTACAACAACAAGACTAGAACGCGAGTGGACGATTTTTCCGATTTCCATTCATTCCTTGCGGAATAGTGTCAGATGCGTGTGCTTTTACGAGCGAGGGCTTTCGCTCAAAAACTTTTACTCTTGCAGCCGATTTCTGCAAAAGGGTAAGGCAGAAGAGAGCGCAGAAAAGGCTTACACTTGGTTTTTGTTGTGCCAAGTTTCGGGCCGAGCGGCACTCTCTCGGCTGGCTGGCGCTCTGTGTTAAAAAATCGGGTTAATAGCCGATGTGCATTTAGTGTGCAGTGCATCTTTGAAAGTTTAAAGGATACAGGAGCATTAATCTTATTTGTGTAGTTTTTTTTTTGTATTTTCTGTTGCCCACTGGGATGTCAAGGGCCGGTGGTATGTGTGGAAGAGAATTTCTGGTCAGCTGCAAGGCTGTGCGTGTGTTTAATTCGTATTTTGACATTTTCGGCATTTCGTACTCAAATTCAAACGAGGGCTAGGATCAGTACATTGATTTGGTTCTTTGCCTTTTCATTTGCGGGCGTGGAGACGTGAAAATTGTTTTATAGGTCTTGTCGAAGTTTCGTGTCCTTTAGCACGTATTGAATATTAAAGAAGATGACAAAAGTTTCCAGAGATATGTATTTTGCATAATTTTAACTTTTTTTTCTACTTTTTCTTCTTCTTCTTCTTTCCATTTTCCTATTTTTATTTCCTGTGAAGTGAATTGACGTGGAATTCAAATATTCAAATGGAGAGTGCAAAGGGGCTTTGGTTTGACCCTATACCATGAGGTAGAACCAGAGCGCTGGCCTTGATGTGCGTCCATAAATCATTTTGGAATCTTGAGTCAGTTTCGGTGAAAATTCTTGTTCTTGTTGGACTAGTTACTGTTGGACTTGCTACTGTTGGATTTGCTTCTGTTTGACTTGATTTGGGGTGGAAATAAGTTTTACACTTCAATGGTTTGGAACAGATTTCATCGCATTTCTTAGTATTCATAGAGTTTCTGGAATTTAATTTTGTAGAATTTAGGGTAAAATTATAAAACAATATTTCAATCAATTCCAGGATGTGGAGGTATGCATACCATGCGAGATAAGAAACAGGGAGTGCTATTCGGTCCTGAAGCAAAGTCAATTTGCTGACGAGATCTATGTCATCTATTCCTATTCGATGTCATCTATTCCTAGTTTCGCATTACAATCATCCAAATTGATATAACCGTCATACTCGGGACATTGCTTGTAAGTTTCGATGAGGAGCTCTTGGAAACAATGTCTATTTTTTCTGGATAATATAAGCGAAGTTACACTTGATTCAGATTCGTACAATGTATTCACTAGCATGTAGATAGCCTAAGACTTCTGGCTCTAATCTTCCGCTTATAAGTCCGCACGCAACTACAGTTTTTCATCCTTCTTTTGCCCCTCCATACATGCTTTGACGATTATATCGACTCTATAGTAGTGTAGGACCTATGCCAGTTATTCGGCTTCTACGTCCGAAAATTCCATCCGGATGTGGCTGTACTATTTGTCAACTTGTTAAGTCATGTCAATGCGGTTTGAGGGTAAGTCCAAAATCGACCAAATGTCCACGTTGTGGTAGATCAGAAAACTCAAGAGAATCAGATCGATATACTTCACCTCCCTGTTGATTTTAATGCCGGATATGACAACAAGTACAGAAACGAACTGTTTTTTTTTCTTAATCTCTATAGTTGTGTCATCTTTTAAATTTACCTTTGCAAAATAATTGTTCACAACAAAGGTCTGGATGATATCATCGTCCAAGCATTCTCCTATAAATAATACCATATGCGGCCTGAAGAAGTTCTGTGTAACGATGTAAAGTTGCTACGTTTTTGCCAGAGCCACCGAACTCATTGTCTGGTCGATGTTGATATCTTAAGCCACACCGATAAAGTACACATTGCACAGTAGAAAGCATAGAACTTTATTGCATGTAGTGCTGAGAAGACTAGCTTCTCTATATTTGGCCCTAAATCTATCAAATGATGCTGAGGTTCCATTCAGTGAGCATATTTTCATTCCGACCATTTTAACTGATGATGGCTTAAATAATTTGACAGGGAATCCATCTGATCCAGCAGCATTGGTATTTGGTTAAGGTATCTAGACCTCTTCTGGGTGATGTTGCTGTCGATTATAGTCCACATTGAATGGTACATTTAGTCTGATACCGGATCTTTTGCCGTCCTTGCCAGAAGTGCAAACACAGTACTTGTTCAGCATTTTAATGTCCGAAATAGTCGATTTTGCACCTTAGCCACAGCCATACAGACCGGAAGCCCAGATACTGCTGCTACGCCTTATGACCATCGCAATGTGAACAACTAGTTAACGTCTTCCAATTGTCCCAATCAAAATGCCCGTCTTTCTTAAATTGACGGTTAAATCACAAGGGATGAGCTGAACACTGTATGTCTGGTTGAGAAGTTCGTTTTACTTCTTTATTACTTCTAGCAATATATAACGGTATTGTCTCTTTTCTCTGTGGTAGTGTAGTGGCACTGATGCCTAAAAGCAGCTCCAAATTTGAAGGTAAAATCCTTCAGACCAATTGCCCACTTCTAGGGGGCATAAGCGCTGCTGATGGCTTATCTCCGCTATAGTTCGAATAAGGTTATCGCTGGATCTGCTTCTGATGTTGCTGTTGACTCTATTTCATACTATCTTTCCCGTCAGCGCAAACCGGACCGAATATTCTCTCTTTATCCTTTTTTAATGCAGTCCATGCTTCAGCGCCTTAAGTAGGACTGGAATGATCAAGGGCTCTAGTACTACATCGGCGTCGATGTTGTGTGTCCCTTCCTATTAACAGCATATGCTTGGCTTTGCCCTCATTTACCGATTAACTCATTTGGCGGCTTCTTTTTCAATTCTGGCGAACGCATCGGTGATAGCCCACAGTGTTCTCCCAATTATGTTGATATCATCGGCGTATGCTATTGTAGTAGTTGATTCTGAAATATTGTGCCTCCAGTGTTCGCTTGTGAGTTCCGCGCAATTCTTTCAATAGCTCATCTCTATGAATCCTGTCATTTCAAGATCTGCCGTAGTGTAAATTATTTAGTCGATGGTAGACTTTCTTGGTCAGAATCCGAACTGATAGAGGTCAATCAAGATTTTGACGAAAAGTTACACGCGTTATATAATCTGGAGAAAAAGTTGTTCCATGTTCACTGTGACACCATTTCACACACGTTGCTTTTCTGTTGGGAAAACTTCCGTATGCTATTCCTAGAACACAACCTCTCAGTAACTTCGTTCTCACGCTTCTAGTGCTCTTTTTTTTTCTGGAAAGGCTCTCGACCTTCGTTGCAGCGCCGTTTTCTAGGCTTCTTGTGACACAATGGTAGCGTTGACAGTGGTCTTCAGTACTTGATGCTAGCGCCAGAGGAGTAGTTGAACGATTTCAGGATACGCGTTCGCCGATGATTCTGGCTATCTCCGGCGATTGCAGTTTATCTACATTATATCTTTCCACGGTAGTTCTTCTTTTTTGCGGAGCTTGTTAATCCGCATTCGTACCTTGGCTGCAACAAGGTAGTGATCCGAGTCAATGTTGGCTGCAAGGAATGTTTGGACGTCCAGAATATTGGAGGCATGCCTTACATCTATGGCAATGTGATCAGTTTGACTTAGCGTTGCATGATCCGGAGACCGCCATGTCCCCTTGTGTATATTGTATATTAAGATGAGGAAACCATGTAATTGCTATAGAGATATTTCCTCCGGCCGCAAAATCAGTAAGCCTAAGTCCATTGTCAGACGTTGTTTCGTGAAGGCTATGCTTACCAACTGCCCTACCAAAGATGTCCCCCTTTCTTTTTCCTGGCATTAAAATCGTTTGTGCAATTTTAATATTATATTTCGGACATTGCTCATATTTCTTGTCGAGGAGCTCGTAGAAATATTCATTGGTGGCGCCAGAGTCTTCCGTTGGGGCATGAGCGCGTATTAGGCTTATGTTAGCGAATTCAGCTATGATGAGGATTGTCATAAGACGCTCATTAAGTCTCACTAGCTCAAGACTTCTTGGCTAAGCCTTCCGTATATAGCAAATCCGCGTCCGAATAAGAGCTGATTATTTTTCCTATATCAATCACTAGAGTATACATCACAGTTTTTCGTACTCTTTTTATCCGATCCCATCGCACTTTCTGGATGGAGGTGATATCTGTGTGTTAACAGTTAAGGGGCTCTTCTAATTTCTATTAAGGGTCCGAAATTCCACGTGCCGATCCGAAGGTTGTCTGCAAGGTCATCAGCAGTGAATTCATTTTTATCCGAGGCCAATAGTTGGTTCGTTACATCTTTTTAGTCTCTTCCGTATAGGTTTGGGAGCCCTATGATGGCGTAAGCTACTGACTGAGCATGCTCTTCCTATTTTAGGGTTTACTCATGCAGTTACCGGGGACCACCACTAGGAGATAAGGCAAGCATCTCGCTACGAACTTGATTGTTGTGCTGCTGACCCAATTCAAATTATAGACAGTTTCCCGATCAATCGCCGCACAGGCACCCTTGGATATAGTATAAGTATACCAAAAATAGGAAGTGTTGTACCTCGAAAGCGCGGAATTATTGTTTATGAACATCTTTATATTTAGGCTTTCTCTCTCAATGGAAGCAACCCTTATTAGTAAATATTTGATAAATTTCTGGATATGGGGTTAGTATCTGTAGTATTTTGAAAACTTCAGGCTTCAGAGAACAATCATTCAAATATTTCTTTAATACTGGGAGAGATTGAGGAAGACTTAACTTTGAAGATAATTGATCAGTGACTCAGAATATCAGTGCTGTAAGAAAGACTTCTAGTGCCGGAGTTAACTTTTTGAAACATGTTGCTTGAGATGTTTATCTTATTAAGCAAGTTGATTGTTACGAATACTTTTTATAAATTAATAAGCAGCCATTTTATGTTAGATAGATCAACAACTGAGTATTTTCTCAACTAGGTGAGCTGCCTTTATAAGTGTCACTAATGCACAAAGAGCCTCTCCGCCGTCGGCCTTCCAAATTCTGCTTCAATTTCTAATTATAAACTGGAATTACTCAGCAATGAAAAGAGCTAAATGTAGACCATGCCAATCCACTCATGCTGCCTACAATACTCAACCGACTTTCAATTAACTAAAATTAGCTTCAACGTTCAATTCAATCGCTTGCTTCCAGAAAGAAAGAAATGGAGACAACGCGAAGTCTTCACCAGTAACTCAATTTCCGTCTATACCAACCAACATAAGACTTTCAGTCTACCAGTCTATGTACTATACCGTCTTCCAAACCGAAGTCCCAGCTATTTATAACGCCGGTGCTTGGCTCAGCCTGAGTTTAATACATTTGTGCGCGCTGAATTGAATTTTTTTCATCATATTGTTTACAGTTCATATTGACTAGCAAATAACGAGCTGTAAGCAAGTTGTATGGATTTGGATTAAGGATACCCGAAAATGGACTTGAGAGTAAACTGATAAACATTCATACCGAAACGGGTGTATGGGTGAAGGAATACTACTGGCGATTTCGATGGAGCACTTGTGCAGAAAATATGGGAGTCAAGAGACATTTCGTCAATATTAGAGGGTGCGCAATATTGGCGTCAACTCTGAGTTTAACTGCACGGCTTTAAGTCATATCTAACAAGGACAGGAAGGTCTTAAGAATATCTGATTAGATGTGAGCATTGTATACCAATTTCGGCGGGTGAATGCCGTATAAAGGGTTTCCCATTGTAGATTTTTATTGATTCATAAAGTATAAGGCTATGTAGGAAATGACAGATCAGGTAAATGGCCTCCATAATAGTTTTACATAAATGTGACAGAATTTCATCGATACAACGCTCTATTCCCTACTTCAAAGCGAGGGTTTGTTGACATAAACCTTCGACTTCAAAAAACCTCAAAGAAAAGAGTCCAACGGCTTTAAATCGCATAATCTGGGCGGCCAATTCTGATCACCAAAACGAGAAATTACACAACCAGGAAATGACTCACGCTGTAATTGAATTGTTTATTCGGCTGTATGACATGTGGCACCATCTTGTTGAAACCACAAAGTAAAATCACTATTCCGACCATATTTTGTACGAAAATTACAAACTGTACCTGCCACACCTTCATTATTTTAGAAATATTGCTCAACAATTAAAACGCGTTGTTCTTTCGTGTAGCGCACCATTTTTAACAACCCTGAACGCTGAGCTGTCGCTCGATGTTGGCTTTTCGTTGGTAACACTTTAAAGAACAAATGACGCAAAATTAAAATCTTCCGTGAATTTTTGAGACACCCTTTATACTCATATTAGGGTCAATACGGGGTGGGCGAAGTACTTTTTTTTCGCTCTATCAAATATGCGGTCGTTTCGATGTTAGTTGTCATTATTGACACATTGACGATTATAATTAAATTTCGCTTTAACGACAGTAGAAAGCGTTGTATTTTGGAAGCATGAAATTCCACTCTGTTAGTAGTCCCTCAATTAAGTAGTTATGACCCTTATATCGGGATTTAATGGCCTTACCGCGATATGTACGCTGCCGTTCGTTTTCTACAGCCAATGAGCCAAGGAACGAATATAAAAAGCAAAGTCAGCAAAGGAACGAATTGGATTCGAAGTAGCAGATCCATCATTAATTAAAATTCAAAGGAGTCTCGGTAGCAAAACGAAGCCCTGTGGAAAACCAGAATTTATTTTGTGGATATCAGACCACCACTTAAAGTGGCAGGTAGTTTCGAATCCGTCGAACAAGATATTCCTCGATCCCAAATGCACGTATTTTCAACAAAAGAAGCAGAATTCTATTAAGTGCGACTATCTTGTGGATACGTCACATTAAAGATTCAAAGCACTCAAGTGTAGGCCGATACATGGCTGGAAGAGTGGAGCTTGCTGAAAGGTGTGCAGCAAGCAAAATTTTCTAATCCAAACAGCTGACAACTCAAATGTAGCTTTCGGTGTTTTTGACGAACGGATAAAGGTCTTACTATACGAGTATATGCAACATTGCAGCAATAACAATCAAAACCCTAACTTCAAGCGCCATAAAATCGAGGATGGTTACAAACTGCCGCAAATCTCACACGGATCACACTCTGTTGGGTTCCAGGAACCTGGGACAGGATCCCTGGGAATAAACTGTAGGCAGTTTGACAACGTCTGGCCACCAATGCCCAGCGCTAACACTTCTAAAAAGATGCACAACGATTTTTACAACTGCTTTTGCACGCATCATAATGCAATTCGTAAGCAGTTAATATTTCCGTGATCTAAATGATATCTGCTCTGTGAAAATCACTAACTTTATCAAGAAATTTCTATGGTTTCTATGACATGGCCCTTCTGCTCTGATATCAGCAAACCTACGAGTATTTGGTCAAGTGCTGTAGGGATGATTCTAAGGAAAGTTAAACCTCGTTGGAATTGGAATTGGAATTGCAAGAAATACTCGAATATCCTCCGACACTAGTAACTGCAATCTTCTTAGATGGCCATTGATTCAGAGACCAATAATGTTCTCCAAGTAGCGTTTAGTGATTAAAAAAACCTTCCTCAATGAATTCAAACAACAGTAACTATCCAATTTCAGCAAAATTTTAACTCACACGAGGGATAAAATCGCTGGTATCTAAGAAATCAGAAGTATTCGATTGTTTCTCTCTAGAATATGTTGAAATTTCTAGAACTGAAAATGATTTTCCTCAAACTAGTGTAAACATGACCTAGGTGCAGGGAAAAGATGTCATATCTCTAAAAATACTTTTGCACTTCATGCATACTTACACCCTTTCCGTGGAAAGCTAAAGAAAACTGCAACACTGTATGTCCGCTGCAAATCGGCTCTCTTCCACCAAAAATTCACTCTTTTTCTGTACAGAAAAATCTACACCCAATTGCCTCTCTTAAAAGCTCTCTTCGCAAAAAAAAAATAAATTTCATGAATACAGTAACAAATTCTTCCAATTATTTCCATCCACACTGTCCGTCTGTGTGTTGCCTTTTGTATGGAAACAGCGGACGAGCCGGCAAAATAAACATCGCAAGTGGGTTTTTGTTTGTAGAGGTTTTTGTTTAGAAAATGCGTACGAAAACAGAAACGAGAAAAACCAAATGGAAATTGCTTTAAGTGGGATTTTCTTTTACTTTCTTCTATTTTTTGGATTTTCATTTTGTTTCTTTATTTTCGTATGGTTTCCTTCCCAACCACCTGCGTGCAGACGATGACGTTCAAGCCGGTGTCTCTCGATGTTCTATATACGGTTAACCGGGTGGAAAGTATCTCATGTTAAGAATAAAACATTTGCACTCCCTCGCATCTGTTGCAATAATTGTGTGAGCAGTGATTTAGTAGATTGTGTAAAGCTAAGGATGATGAGGGAGAACAATTTTAAGGGAACATTCAGACTATTTATGGTGTGTTACTCGTACGTATGCATAAACTAATCCGAAAAAGGGGTCATAGCTATTGCGCTAAGACGGGTGCTGAAAAAGAAAGTGGAACGAGATCTTGGTTTTGTAAGACTTCCGGCAGCCATTGAATTGTATTGTAGGGATTGTGAAAATTTTCGAAATTAAATTTCCGAAAAAGTTGTCATCAGATTTTAAATGATTATACGGGCATTTATATTTTAAAATTCTTAAGCTGTAGTTGGACGTGGAGTTGTGTAATTTCATATACAGGATGCATTTGCCATGTTTGCATTCAGATCTCTTAGTACACTTCTGATGTCATAGCTGTGACACTGAATGTATGTTTGGTTTAAGAGGTTATAAAATCCGCTGTTGCCGCTGCCATCCTTATTCTTTGTAGGGGCATGAACGCAAAACAGGATTATATTTCCGAATTTGACCTTGGTTCCGATTATTATCAGGTGTCTCCTTCGAATAGAAAATCCTCGTCCAAATAAGTGTCGTCTACCGTCTTTGATGGAGTCGCCGTAGTGAAGGGAAATTTTTTGCTGTTTGGTTTTTCAATTTTCTGTTTTTGACAGTTCACGCGTGATTCGTGACATGCGTCAAAGTCAAGCATGCTAAGTTAGCGTTGCTATTTCATCATGCAAAGAGTTACACCCGAACAACACTTGCAAATTATTGAAATTTATTATCAAAATTCGTGCCCTGTGCAAAAAGCAACTCAAGCAATAGTGACCAAATTTTACACCAATATCACGCTATTGGACATCAAGCCACCTGCCTGTATGCGTAGAGTGCATTCAGAGGAAAATATTGCTACTGTAACTGTTAATGAAGCAGCAATTGGGATTGTGTTACTCGACTACGTGGAAAGTTTTACGCAAGGATCTTGGTCTAAAACCTTACAAAATACAGCTCGTACAGGAACTGAAGTTGAACGATTTAGAAAAGCTGAAGGAAGATCTGCTTTTTCACCGAAAAATTGTCTTCAGCGACGAAGTTCATTTCTGGTTGAATTGGTATGTTAATAAACAAAATTACCATATTTGGTCAGATGAGCAACTTCAGGCAATACAAGAACTGCCAATGCACAAGGAAAAATGCACTGTTTGGTGCGGTTTATGTTCCGGCGGAATCATTTGCTCGTATTTCTTCAAAGATGACCGTGAAAATAACGTTATCGTTAGTGGCGCCCGCTATCGTTCAATGATTTCGACATTTTTTTTTTGACAAAAATGCAGGAGCTAAACCTGGCCCAACAGCAAGATGGTGCGCTACATGGCATACATCATATGAATCGGTGGACTAATCGAGAAATGAGTTCGGTGAGCAATTTATCTCTTGTTTTGGACCAGTGAATTGGCCAGCTAGATCGTGCGATTTGACGCCATTAGACTATTTTTTATCGGGATTAACAGCCAATATGCTCGAAAAAGTGATTCAAAATTGGACTCTCCGTATAGACCACTTAAAACATAGTCGTGGTAAACATTTACATGAAGTATTCCCTAAAAAGCATAGCAAGCATAGACTTATCAACTCAAATAACAATTTTATGCACTTTTGCAATTTTCCTGTGATTTTTTTGACAACTAAAAATCAAAGGCTTTTTGCCCAGCGCATTCCATCACACTTCTGGGATTACTGTTAGGGACTCCGCGAATTGTTTGGTCGAACATTCCATGTGCGAGGCCGAAATTCAATGTCCTTAGAACATTTGCTATGATCATCAATATTATACGAGAATCTCTGCATGTCCGAGGCGGTTAAATATCTCTGAATTTGTTGATGGTCTGATAGTAAGTTAACCGCCATACTCCTTTTGTAAATAATGAGGTACGGAAACCGTGTAACTGTAGAAAGACCAATTAGGTTAAGTTTATTTCCAGAGTCCATAAAAATCTCCATAGATGTCTTCTTTTAAGAATTTCATTGGCATTGCTTGATAGAAAAATGCATTCGTCGTTTCATCAATTTCTTCTGTGGATGAAATACGATTGAGTTTGGAAAATTAAGCCTTAATGCGGACTGGTACAAATATTCAAGACTTCTTTAGCTTTAGCCTGCCACTTCAAACAAAGCTGCACCGAAATGTGGTCTACCTCAAATCTCTGTACCAGTCAGAGTAATATACATATGTCACAGATTCATCATCATCATACTGCCTGACATATTGCAGCTCTTTTCATGGATAATAGCCTAGCGCCTCTACTAACTATGATTCGAACATTCCATGTGTGGACCCAGATGTCGTTGTTAATTTTTCATTTTGCGAGTTCATCAACTAAGACCGTCGTGTTGTCTCCCTAGAGTAGTGTTTTTTGGGATTGGATAGTTAGCCCTAGGCATAGCCCCTATGCTAAGCACTTTCTGGAACCCTTGGAGCAAAAGGGGTTGGATACTCTTTAACCAGTAAACTGCTTTATAGGTTTATGAGAATCATTATACTTTTATGTGCCACCATCTATATTTCAGCACTGACTAGTTCCAGAAAACACTTATTAATCTCAGCTCAAAATGAACTTAAGGAGCGTTAGGTGCGATATGCATACATATAGATGAGTAGCCTCATTAATAATCGTGTACCAACCCGTGTGCTGTTGGCATTCGAAACACATGGAGAGCAACAGCTTTTAACAATATTGAGGCTCAGTGACAGTGTTGATGTTTTTCCTAGTTCAATCCTCGAGCTTATAAGTTTGGCAAGTCAAATCCGGTTTGACGAGATCACGAGGAGTTTAATACTGGTTTGTGCTTACCATTATCGTATATATCTCAACGAGCGTACGTTTACGCAATTTCTTGCAATTTCTTGTTGTTACTGGTATTAATGGTGTTCAACGGAAAATAATATTACACGTCTCTAAAACATCAAAACCTCAGTCAATAAACCTCTTTGGTTGACGCGGTCTTTGTCCAAGCGCCTACAGATGCGCACTCAACGGGGTTGGGGTTTACTTCCACTTGGGTGTTGACTCTCCGGAATTGAAGAATCCTCGGGCCAGAGCGTTAGTATTCATATTATTGTCGCTCACTTCTAGAGTTTGCAGTTATATCTCCTCCTCCAAAGCATGTCAACGAAACTAGAACAAAAATCATTCAAAGAATATTGCGTTCGAAACGACAACTCCCATGCATCTTTGCCATAGAGCAGGACCGGAATGATTAGGGTCTTATTTCGAATTCCCTTTGTGTTTCTTGACTAGGCGTGTGCCTATCTATCCCTAACTACCTCTAAGTTATACTCATTGTGACGTTCTGTCCGGTTTTTCGCTGTTACGAGACCCATCCTGACAGTATTTTACTTCCATTTATAGCTGAATCCATTATTTTGTCAATTTTGGACCAAATCGGCTTTAAACTGCACTGATATGGGCAAGGAAGATCGTTGATAAATAGTCTCGGGTGTTTACATAATATGACAGACAAGATCTGATACGCAATGTTAGAGCGATTGATGCCCTCTACAGTCGGCGCAGTTCAAAGTGTCTCCTGATTTCTGGATCGCTCAAACGATGCTAAAGTGAATACGTCGTCGAAATGAGTTAGCGTGGTAAAGAGTCACTTCCATTCGGGTGCTATACGATAAAAAAAGGTATCAACGATGCCCAGTGCTGCTAATTTTCAATTTTCATAGTAGGCAGCAGTACTGGTCGCGGTTTTACTGAACTTGACCTGACAAATTTATAAAAAGTGACTGAAATATCCTGTGACAAATTATTGAACATTAGAATCGCGGCGGATAAATTCGCGTACTTTCTTAATGATGGCGGTAAGAGTCAGCATAGCAGATTTACTTTATGAGCTACATCGAGCCAAAGAATTTTTGAGGACTATTCATGATGCTGAAATAGAGATGGTCGCGGGTGAACACGAAATGGAGACGGCAGCTCTTGTATCTCCGCGGGTTACTGGCTTCGAAAAATCCCCAATTGCAAGAGTTGTCTCAGGAAGAGCCTGGTGGTTGGTGGCGCATTAAATTAACTGCCCGACCATATAAGAACCCAAGTATTGCAAGGCACCCAAGCAAAACGATGCAAACGAAATAAAAACAACGAACTTCGGATCTGCACAAGGAATCTTAAGTCCCTCAATAGGACGAATAATTTGCGGTGGCTCTTCTTTGGACAGATCCTATCCAAGGAATACTATGGAGTGGGCTAGGCAGAAGAACAATATAGAATTGTGACTTGTATATGTGTACTTCGGTGATTGCTTTTTGAAGACTAGTTCATGAACCATCACTCAGACTGAGCACATTGCGTTCGAAGCAAAGTGCCTCGAGCATGATGGATATCCTGGGATGGAATATTGAATCGGACCACTACCTATTTTTACGGTTGCGGATATGCTGGATATTCCAAATATCGAATACCTCTACTTGGTTAAGGTTCTAATGCAATGAGTGCGTCGCGTGATAGAGTTTGGATTCTGTAGATACCTGTACATACCGTATATACCGTACATTTGCTTGTATTTTTTGCATTTATTTGACAAAAATGTAGTGGCTGTCCGACAGTCATTGGTCGCTGCATATACGTTTAATGTTTGTGAGAGATAACATACGTTGTAGTAGAGATGGACTCGGTGCTTAAAATTTGGATGAGCCGCTTCTGTACGCTGTTAAACGACAAAGATGACGAAAATGAAGATATCGGGCAGGTTCCGCTTAATTGCTTCCAACAATAATTTTCAAAGTTCCCAAGGACACTCATTACCGGGCCCGTAAAAAACTAAATTAATTGCCAAAATGTCATAAATTTAGAATTTTTTTTTTTGGTATATTGAGTTCAGCTTTCGCATTATTTATCCATGGCTCAGCCGAAGAATATAAACTATTTAACCAAATAGGCGTGCAATAGCTCCCCTCGAAAGGATCCTTTGTAATCACTCATTTAATTAGCCATTTGCTAGATGACCTCTCACTCGATTTATTGAAACGAAAATTTATTAAATTTTAATTCAAACCGCAATCGCATTCAAAGTAACCAATTTTAAAAGAGCCCTTCGCTCCCGAAACCCAACCAAAAAACCGAAAAGCCAAAACCAAATCGCGTCCAAATGCGCTCGCAGTGAAATGAACAAAAATCATGAAATGAACAAAACCACCGAACAGAAACATCAAATGTCAAAATATTTTCCGCATAAATCCATTGTTCCGTTGGTTCGAAAACAAATCCAAATGTGAATACAGAACCACGAAACTTTTTTTTGTTCTCCACTCCGCGGGCTCATGCGTAGGGTGGTTGAATTTGGATCTAGCTAAACGTAAGGACGGGTAACTATTCACCATCCACCCGCAGAGCAGTTACATCTCCTACAGCACATGGGGCGTGAAAAGTTACACCCCATAGGGTGTGTGAGAATGTAAGGCAAATTAGGTCACACTCTTGTTTCCCTTGTTTAGGATTTCGAAACTATGTACCCGAGCGAGTATTCAAAAATCCTTCATAATCGCGGAAAACAAATATACGACTATGCCCGACTACGCTTTGTTTAGTTGGAAAAAAAAAAACTTTCAAAAAAAGAGGTGAACCCTAGAACCCTAGCCGAAGACTACGAGACTGGAGAGATGGTGTATTTTTGTGGATTATAACACTTTCCTCATGGTAAACATCCTCTTTACGGTTACACATTGGGATTTTGTTTTGGAAATCGCTGTTTGTGTTCCTCGTCCCTCGTTACAAATACGAGTATCTGTACGAGTATGTTGCCTCGTAAACTGCTTCGTATGCAAATTTCTTGTTATAAATCAAAATGTGAATGGGAATTTCGATTTTTCTGCTTTTCTTTGTGTCCTTTTGCTTTTGCAGTCTTGTCGTTTTTGGTGGTATTGTTCGCAAGTAAGAGATAAATAACACAATGGGAAGAGGAAGATAAAACACTCAAGAGCCGGATTTAGTGGGTTGATATTTTTTCCCGTGGAGTTGTGGTAATCTAACATTTCTCGTTCATCTAACTGGGACTGGTTTACTGGGAAGACATTCATAGCCAAAGAGCCTAACACACTAACTATGGAGGCTTTGTGAACCCTTCCGCAGGTTCATGGGAACGATTTTCAAAGTTTTGTGCTATGTAGACTGAAGAATGTCAACACTTTTGGGCTGTATATTTAGGAGCTGAACAATAAACAGATTCGTATGGATCTTTTTCGTGTCACCAAAATGAGGAAACGACCTTCAAGATATCTTGGTTGTCGTGGCGCCAATAAGTGTCATTGATGTCAATAAGGAGATATTTCAGTGATTTTGATGAATTTATGACACCACACAATTTTTTGTTTCGCCTTGTTCCAAGAAAAAAATTATTTCAGTTATCCAGAGACATCGTCGATGTAGGAATCTCTTTGATCTACGTTCTGAAATTCTGTCAGATTTTCGCAATAAATCAACCTCGCCGTGGAGGAATTTGAAGTCAGGCGTAGAATGACTCGGGGTGAAAAATACGATGCTGCTCCCTGGACTGAGAGCAGGTTCCAATATGCCTACACTAAATGAAAATTCATGGAAACAGCAATCGATAAAATATTTCGAGTCATCTGTTCCTTTTTCTATCACACTTTACATATTCCACCTACCTATCTGTAATGCTACTTAATTTGTTGACCTTAGTACCGCTCTACAGGCAATCTACAATATTTTGCGTCATCTTGTCAGCGAAGCCGAGAGTTTAATAATGTCCGGACATTTGAATAAATCGATTCGATTTCTCCCGGCACTTTCTTCAAACCTCGGGTGTAATTTGGTCATCTGTGGCTTCTAGGACCCCGGTTTATTCAACGACCTTCTTTAAAAATAGCATTAGCAACTGACTTTTCAAAAATCGCATGCCAACTGATAATGGTTTATATATAATTCTTTTACTGGCAATTCTCAATCTTTAAAAATGAAGCTAAGTAAATGCTTCAACAATAAAGCGGCCACAGCACCCATCATCCATAACAGCAACGCAGAATACCTGCAGTTTGATGCAAAGGTTGACAGAGTGACTACTACGCGGTATCGTTGCCATATTCATAGCAAGTATTGCAACACATTTAAGTGTTTAAGAAAAGCGTAGTGTCACGTTACGATGCCAATAATTAGTACGCGGTCTGGTCTGATCAACCAATCCGCATACCGATAATTCCTTCGTACCGGATTCCTCTTATTTCAAATACCTACTCACCTTCCCCATTGGCCGCTCTATTTCTCAAAGTTTTGATCATACAGTAATAGAAAATAAATTGCAACAACTTCAAGATGAATAATTACCCGGCCCATATGGCCTTCTATCCATATTTCTTAAAAAGTGTTCCTCTACACTTTCCCACACTTTTTTCAAATTTCTTTCGGTTATCGCTCTCTCAAGGTGAGTTTCTACAGATAAGGACGTCTTCTTTCGTAACACCAATACACAAAAAGGGATTAAAGAGAGAAGTCACTAATTACCGCCCTATAGCTAAACTTTCTCATATACCCAAACTCCTCGAAAGCATTTTGTATGAAGCCTTAAGCTTCCAGTGCAAATCTTTTATTTCCCACAATCAACACGGCTTTCTGAAAGGTAGATCAACTACCACTAACCTCGTAGAATTCGTGTCGTCTGTTCTTTCTGCCTTAGAAAGTGGTAAAGAAGTTGACGTTACAACAACTGATTTCAGTAAGGCTTTTGACAAGATATCTCATAAACTAATCCTGTTCAAATTGTCCGTCTTGGGCCTTGAACCTATTTTGCTAAAATGGATAACTTCTTACCTAGATAATCGTTTTTATGGTGTTTGTTTCAGGTCTGTCCTATCGGCCCCTTTTCTTGGCCACTTCAGGTATTCCTTAAGGTAGTCAGCTAGGTCCACTCCTCTTCATCCTAACTATTAACGATCTTGAAAGGGCCATTCAACACTCAGCACTTTCTCTCTATCCTGATGATACCAAATTTGTTAAACCCATTTCCTCACAACATGACGCCAGCCTCATACAAATAGATCTTAATAGTTTTTCCACCTGGTGCATCAAGAACTGCCTAGAACTCAATATCACCAAATCTCAATCGATTACCTTCTCACGTAAGTGCAACAAGTCTCCTCCGCGAATTTACTTTCCCCACGGCCAAACTATATCCCTTGTTGAGTCTATCCGCGACCTTGGCGTATTATGCGACAGGGAGCATAATTTCCACTCGCATATTGATGAGATAATTACTAGAGCAAACTCATCACTTAGATTCGTTGAAAGATGGTCCAAGGAATTCTGCAACCCTTCTCGAGTACGCTAGCCAAGCGTGGTGTCCCTTTCAACGACTTCCTTTGTATTCGATTTACTCTTCGAGGTCTACATTACCTCCGTATCAAGACCGCCTCAAACTCATTAACCTGCATACCCTTGAGGAAAGAAAGGACGCAGCAGACATTCTTTTCATTCATCGACTCCTCTCAGGCTTCGTCGATTGCACGTCTCTTTACAACTCCATTTTCTTTTACACTAACCCTCGAAATCTACGTAGCCCCCGTCTCTTTTATCTACCAATCCACCGCACCATATGCTGCATCTCGTATGCTGCGTAATGTAAACTCCAACCTCTCCGTTTTCGATTTTAATCGCAGCTCTCTCTCCCTCAAATTCGATCTCCTTCTCCATCCCCAGCCTAGTGATAAGTCCTAGATATTATATAATTTTTATTAGTATTTAAGTCCTAGTTTTTCAGCTTGAATTAAGCTAATTAAATAGGGGCATAAAGCCCCCACCAAAATTAACATTAGAAAGTCAGTCCAGTTATGGTCATACCCAACTGCCAATCGAAGGGCAACCGAGAACGTAGGTAGTCCTAAGCTGGATTCAGGTCCTGAGAAAACCTTCTCAGAGCGGTGCCTGGCAAGTTTGTTGGCGAACTTTTTGTGACCAGGCAGTCAAACAAGGCTCAGCAAGTTCTGATTTAAGATTGAGTGCAGATAAACCTTGCATTCCCAAATCAGCTCAGAAGTGGTAAGAGGCTTCAAGAAGGCCTTGTCTGCTTTCGCTGATATTTCACTGCCCCACATATATTCTTTGCAATAAAGCTCATTGAATACATCTACTCGTACGCTTGAAATACAAACGCAAGTTTTCATAAGGAGGAATTAAATCGAAGATTGTCGTCTTCCAGAAAGACACAACGAAGACCTGACTACATTCCCTTTACTGCTCTGTTTCTGGCACAGGAGAAGCCGATTTTGTACTTCACCAGCAACAGAGATTCAGTTTTGTGTCCACATCTCCCAGTTTTATATCCATGTCTCACCGTTTTGAAAGGATTGACTGAGATTCTACATATATCTGGTGTACAAATCGTTGACCAAATCTATGGCTGCCCGCGCTTTAGAACATCAAATATGATCCAACAAACAGTAGTCAGCATTTTCGGGCCCTATTGACGAGCATTAGCATTGGAAGGCTCTCTGTTGTGTGGCCGAGTTGTACATATTCGTACTTGCCGTCCAAAATTGCGTTGTCGAAACCTCAACTCTTTCTTGTCAAAGTCAAACTGATTGGTCTGAAGCTTTTGGCAAGCTTTTGGCGTACCGATTTTCGGTATAAAGACTGATTATAATTTTCTCCAAGGATTTGGTACATATGCCAGTGCCACAAATTCTCTTCGCCAGCAAATGGTCTCTAAGGAAGCAACATCTTTTTTGATAGCCTTATCTCATTATATCATATGATATCATATCATTCAAACTGCCACCTCGGCTTCGCTGGCAGTGCTTCAAGCGGTCGGTCCAATTTTTGATGACTCGGTCGAATATGTGCGGCGTTATTCCGGCTATTGCGTGTCGAATGTTGGCATCGAGCTCGTCCAAAGTGGTTGGATTGTTGGCGCAGACTAAGAACTTGACATAGCCCCAGAGAAAATAATCGAGTGGTATCAAATCACATGATCGCGGCGGCCAATTTATGATCGCTCGCCGAGAGATGACCCAGTCGCCAAATTTGTCCTTCACAACTTCGAGCGTTGCGTCAGTTGTATGGCATCTATCGCCGTCTTGTTGGACCCACAGTTCGGATATAACACCGTTGTCGCTTTATACCTGACACCATTGACAATATAAGTGTCTCATTTCGCACTTCGAAAGAAATAAGGTACCGTCATGCCATAAACCGCACCAAACAGTCAATCTTTGTGGCTGCATTGATGCTTGGCCGAATACTTGTGCATTGTGTTCGCTTATATGGCAATTTTGCTTGCTGACGTAGCTGCTGAGCCAAAAATGGGACTCCTCCGAGAAGATGATTTTCTGGCCAACATTTCCAGCAACTAATTAGCGAACTCACGGCATTGTCTACGGTCGTCCGGCTTCAATTCTTACGTTAGGACAATCTTATACGGATGGAGGGCCAAAGGCACACTGAAGCCATAATGACGACCGACCTCACGACGAAATTCACGTTGCGTATTTAGAACTGATCCGCGATTCGATATTATTTTTTAATAATTTCCGCACTTTCGGCATGGGTCCCGGAACATATCTGAACCTTTAGATGACGACTCCAAGTTCAGAACAGCGGAACCCTCTACTCTTTTCGATTGATACATATATTGCTTACAGTGTGTTCAAAAAAACGTGCGTCTAAAAACACAAAGAGAAATGCTGAAATTTTATTAAATCATGTTTTTTTTTTTTATTAAAGTACATACATATATATTAAAGGGAATTGCGCAATTATATCAGTCACCATCGTCTAGTGCAACTTTCTCTCAATTGTTGCGAGTAGTCTAAGTTTAGGTCTCTCCAAATCTTCAAAACCCGCGCAAACTGATTTTTCACGGCTTTTTTTCCCCCTTAAGCCTCACATTTTCTATTGGATTCTCATCAGGACTTTAAGGCGGACAATCTAACGTCTCTATACCATTTTCCTCCTTACAACGCGTTCAGAGGCGACTCCTATGTTTTGGATCGTTATCCTCTTGCAAAATCCAGTCGTAATAGTTTGGTCCCTACAGACTTTAGCAAACCTTTTTGATATAATTTTGCCATGAATTGTGCATCGAGGTTTTGTGTGAATACTATTAAACTTCCGAATCCTTTGGCCGAGAAGCATCTATAAACATAAACTTTTGCTGGATGTTTTAAGGCGCATTGCAGAAACTTTTCATATTTTGTTGTTCAGGCTTTCTGTCAATAATTATAAATAAAAATATATGACTCTCTGTAAATATGATGTTGCTCCAATCGCGGTTTAAATTCTGTTTTGCCAAACTTAGAGGCTTTTCAATATGTTCTTGGGTCAGAAGTGGTTTAGATTCGGTACCCCCGGCTTAGATGCCAGATTCTGCTAAATGGCGTCGTATTGTGATGATGGATAATTCCCCACATAATTCCGAACAAATTCACAAATAACTTTATTGTCCTTGCTTGGTCTTACTTGGTCCCACTACTTGACCCATCATCGACATTATCGCATGTCTCTGATGGTTTTAAATACTTTACTGCCGAATTAACACTCATTTGCGGCACTTTTGGGTAACACTTTCGTAACAATTTTTAAAACCCGCACTCATTTTGTAATGATGTTAGACCGCCGAAGTATGGATATGTATACTGAGAAAATGGAAAAAATGCGCGATCGGCAGCTAAGTGCAGAAAATAATTTAACTACAAACATGTGTATGTGAGTAAATTAAAAGAAGTAACGCTCATTTTTCTCGAATATACTGTAAAGCATTGAACGTCAGCAGTCCGAATAAAGTTGACGGAACTTTACTGCTAGCCGAGCGAATGTCCGTGGTTTCGATGGCGACATTAAAGTCCTCCACTGCTATCGTCTTCTCAATCGGGAACCTCACATAATGTCTCAAAACAATAATAGTATCTTTATTGAAATGAAATGAACCTTCGTGTAGCATGAAATTAGACTTAAGCGACTTGTTTAACAGTAGAATGTGTAAATAGTCAATGGTTGACTTATACTTGAGCCTTCATTTAAGAGGCAGACCAATAAGCTCAGGTACACATACTCGATATACTGTTTTTCCGTCGCCTCTACCTCTTTTTCGTCGTTAAAAATTAATTCTAGTCTTCGAAGTGAAGACACGAATGATAATAAAGCACCGCAAAGCCAATGTGCATTGATCTGAAGGATAAATAGTTCGATTGGTTGTGACTTATGGGTAAGGTCGCTGAATTACACGCCGCATACAACACTAACTTCTAAATTCATTAAATTTAGGAGTTTCTCCTCAAGAAATGGTAAGAAGTTGAGCATTTTTCTTGAAGCTGAGACGCATCCTTTTAACTCGTTAAAACGTATTTTTCCAACGTTTAGCTATTCGTTCGGAGTGATGAGCTTGGCCATAAGCCATTTGTGTAAAATATTGTTGAATCGCAGTAAAAAGGCGATGTATCTGACGAATGAATACCACGTTGCATGCAAATTTGTCTTAAACTCACCATAAACTGTATAAGATACAGATTCCTTCCTACTGTGCTACAATGTTCTTTTCGGCACTAAGCGCGAGGTACACACTGGACCAAAACAATCCTTGGCAACCGTAGACAATCAGGACACTTGACCATCTTGACCAGATTATTTTGTATCGTTGCATCGTCAGCAACACTAACTTCAGTCTTTCCATCAAACCATTGACAAGTTGAGCACAACTTTAAGGCTTCTCACACGCGAACGGTGGCGAATGATGTGAACTTAAATTTGGGGAATTAATGCACCACATTACAGTATTAGAGTCCAAGGAGGGAAAGGTTTCATCTAGTATTGGTAATTTGTGGCGACTTTATCCCAGGCATCTGTTGGAAGACCTCCACTTCTCCGTAAATAAGTCACTGCAGTGAAAAACCACCAAACTTATGTTCAATTCTACTGTATTGCTCGAGAGATAACAGCGATATTTCTTAACATGATGAAGAACTCCAACCAACACTAAATGCTGGCTTTCTTGCCAAACCTCTTGCGTATCATTCTGCCTCTTAGTGATGTAAAAGATGCGTGTGAAAGTTGGCTAAAAATTTTCATCGCACTTCTCTCTCCGTCATCGAACGTGAACTCGTAGGTGCCGTTGAAGTCCGCAGACAGATGAAAATACATTCCCAAGACGTTAAATACATTAACTACATTGGATTCACAGCTAATCGGATATATGCTAACCAGCCTTGAAAAAAACATGATTTCTTGAGGTCTGCCGAAGAAATTCGTTACCGCTGTTCCATTAATTGAGAATTTGAACTAATTTCTGAGCCACGTACATCGACTTCTGGACTATACCTGGCTATCAACATATTTGTAGATATGTACACTTTTCCAATCTATTTATCGCTTTTCGACATTCCTCTCTAAACAACTTTGTATTGTAGTTCCTCACAAACCGAAAGCATGTTGAGCCCACCAACATAATTTCAATAATGTTGACCTCGGGGTCATCGTTATTATCATCATCCTTCGACAAGATTCGTTGATATTGTTGATTCTCTTTGATAATTCAAATCCTGCGAAATATTTCCTCGACATCGATGTCAATTTCAACCGCCAGTTACAAGAGCTTGAAGAGCCCAGTGTCTAGGAGAACAAAACTGTCCGGCCATTTACCTGATTGCTGTTGAGTGAAATAACTTGCTCACAGCATTCAAAGTAGCGGCCGACTTGCGATGGACGACCCATTCCAAGAGTATTTTGATGGCGTACTCGTCTTGATGATTTCTTCCTCAAAACTCTTGCAGAACTGTTTGAAATATCGGCCAGAAGGTTCATCAAGTGTGAGGACGTTGGGATCCTATAGTATCGCATATGGCCTTCTCTGGCCTCATGAATTGATGCTATCACTTACCTTTACCTATCCGTAAGCCATAAAACAGCATTGGCTGCTACTGAGTTTGATGATATTGCACTGTCAGCTCTCTAAATCTGTTTTGCATGCCACATTTCCCTGCACTCATTGAAACACTAGCTTTCTATGCTCAGTCAGAATGTGAGAGTGCAGCACTCGATAGCACATTGACTGCTCCAGAGCCAATGCCTCTGACTTAATAGGACCCCTGCATGTAGCAATAATAACAATAGCGGAAACGAGGTGCTGAGAAGTCAACACGCGGTTAAGACAACTACTTAGCTGGAAAGTGATCAAACAAAGAAGAACATCCCATTGCAGAAAGCAGCAGCTGACAAGGCTTATTGGCTCATTTCCGACTGACACTGCAGCACGGTGCTGCAGTCGACGATATCCAACCTCATTTATTCATTCATTTACTCCATGTCAACAGTTCTGTCGTATTTGAACAGTCGTCGATGCCATTAAATCATGTATCCAACTAACAAATCCTCTGAAATTGATTTTCTTTTTAAAGAGATTTCCAGAGTATCACAGCACGCAGTCATCACTCACCAAAAATGACACGAAAAGACCCCACTCAGAATGCACAACACGAAAACTTGTTACACTTTGTTTGGTCAAGCACTTTTTGCTTACATTCCCGTCTAAGCCTTGACGGGATAGATGAATACACACCCTGAATGGATTTACCCAAAACTACAAATTCCAGTGCACTATCCACACCCTCGGTCAAAGTGGTTCTGTTATCCCATATCCCATTTCGTGTTTGACACGAACACTAGGATTAAACTCTGACAAAGCAAATTGTATCGATGACAAGGAATTGTGTTGCCACCACCCACCCAATATTGGCCCCAGAACAGACTAACACTACCCACGATTGACTAACTCCATTCAAACTGGAACAAAACATTACAAGGCCGGTTTACGTAGTCTGGAATTTTCAACTCTGTCTAGTTTAGAAGTGCATCATCAAATACGCATCGGTGTAAGACATTGCGAAACGAACAAAAAAAAATTGTCTCAACTGCTGCACCGTCTGCACTGTTGCACTATCATCGGGTTTGGGTAATAGCCATTAGATTCACTTCTCGCCCACGCCCTCAGGATGTGGATTAAATTGAAATGCTTCAACATTTTGTTATTGATGTCATCATATGGGGAGAGCAGAACTTACAGGACATCACCATGGCTAATGTTCAATGCGGTCTAGTCACTAGTGCAGCGCTGTGTAATCCTTTTATCGTTACTCGCATGAATCACTTATTGCAATGACACTCGTATTTCATGAGAGTAGAAAGAGCTAGACTCGAATGTTGTGAAGAGTTTTTGTTCGCAATTTATCCACCAAATGAAAGTGAATAAAACGAGTAATAGTGGGGGCGCAGTCCCCTTTTTTGCGGATGCATACCTTTATGTGTTTATCGAACTACGGATAACATGAGGGATTTGATTTTACTCAACGAAGGACATGTTGTAATTTACACTTTTGTTGTTGAAAGTTTTTTTTTGTTTTAGGCGCTTCAGAAATGTTTGTCCGTAAATTGATTGAGGAAAAAAATTAATTACCAGCGAGGGCCTAGAGGCAAGCTGGAATTTGTAAAGGAAAAGCTGATTACTCTACGATTTTAGTAGGTTCAGATTGTGTCCTCTTAATTCCGAAATAACAAAAATACTCCTACAAGCAGATTAAATCTGGCCTGTAGTAATAGGCAAAAATCTAAATCCCATGATACACAGGTTCGAGCTTTCCACTAATGTCGAAATTGTGCAAACCTGGCTTCAATATATTTAAACCAGAAAGTCCCGATTCTTATCAAAAATTAAGCCGGGGGAAGCAAAGGAGGGAGACTACTTTTATAAAATATTTGAGCGCATTTAGGACTGGTTGAACTGCCGGACAACAAGCGAATGCCCCGACAATCAGGAAGTACGGTGGGATGGGGCGTCATCACAATGACTGCTATAGAGAACAAAACAGCCGATTTGTCATAAGCGGTAGATAAAGGTAAAAAGTTATGAATTATCGGCACGAGAGCAAACGTTTTGCGACAATGCGCTCATCACCTCACAGCAGAAGTAGACTAAATCATACTGAGAGCAATGCCGTAAATTTGGAAAGAAAGATATCTTTGGTAGCAAAATCGGAAAGCGTAGCCTACCCGACACCACGTCTGGGAATGAACTCAGGTTAGTTGATCTTACTGTGGGATGGGATATCACTGTCGCTAGTATACATCGTACTCACCTCAATATTCACAAAAGGACAAAAGAGCGGACAAGAGATAATAAAACAATCAACCAAAACGATTATCTTATGACCAACGCAAGATACATCTTCAGTAGTATAAATGTCCAAACATTCCCAATGTAAACTGGGCTCCCTACCCAAGTACATCTACGAACATCTCGCACGCCACAACAATGGAGAAGTACTGTTACCAATCCTTTAAAGCAAAATAATATCGCCGATTGCTGATTGCGTATTCTCCGACCTCCTAATAAGTGCTAAAAACCAGTGACATCGACTCCAAGAAACCGCCTGTTCTGCAACAATATGCTGAGTTCCACCTGTCCACGACTACAAAACTCATGGTTTGATGGAGAGTGGCAGAGGATACATATCGCTCAGCAACATCCATATGAAGCAGCATTTGTAGGCGTACGGATATGAAAACGGCCGCTCCACTCTAAGAGCAATGGAAGAGGAAAAATATCGGCTTATGTGCTTCTAGGCAGAAGGTAACTTGGTAGCGAGCATGCACCAACACATTTTCAAGATCTGATGTGAAGTACACCTGACAAGCCATCATTTACCGGTGGAAGAGTCTATTGTCCGATGAAACATCGTTTGCCCGATCCTAATAGATCCAAATAGACCCTCTAAACTGCACCAGCTCATCAGATCGTCTGTGTAGAGTCAGTAAAATTCGAAAGCAATCACATTAAGACTTTCGATGTCAAAAGAGTATTAAGGCAAGGTGATGTGCTCTTCTGCGACTTCTCTAAAAAACTACTTAGTCTGGCTCGAATGGAGTGCAATCTGGAAGTACAATGGGCCTGTATATCGGCAATAATGCCAGGAATGTTCGCATCCAAGTCGTCCATTGTCTGTGGTTCATCGATCTAAACTGACAACTTTTCTTAATCCAGATGTGTTAAATCACACGATCTTAGAAGACAATATTAACTTTCCTTCAACAAATTGATTGTGGAACACTATGCATATGGCATGTTGCACTGTCCTATTCTGTAAGTTAGTAGCACTAACTTTGAGCGGGGTCTGCTACTCAGTTTGTTTAAAACTACTAATGAATCCGCTTCGATTTCCACAATGGAAAAAATTGTTGAACAAAGAGTTTGCCTTCAATTTTGTGGTGCAAACGAAATTTGGTGTGCTGAATCGTACGGTGATTCAGCACATATGCATGGTACGAGTATAAGCATTCAAAGAAGGCCTTATTCTGGTCGAAAACATCGACAGAATCAAGAAGCTTGTGCTCGAAAATCCTCATATGAGTCTTAGAGAGTTGGCTCATGAAGTGAACAGATCTTTTAAATCCGTTGTTACTAATATATTAGGCATGAAAGGCGTCGCCGCACGACTTGTTCCAAAAAAGGTCAATTTTTGTTTCGTCCTTAAATAATTCTGCGTTAGCTCGAGTTCAATCTTCAATTTGGATCTGGTTCGGATATCGATAAAATAATTATTACGCTCTCTCGACTTCATTCGCTTGCTTTATTCAAAAGATAACAGAACAGAAAAATGACAAATACACTCTTTTTATAATAGACTTCAGTTCATGTAATTCAGCCATAGGAATATTAAAACAGAAAGAAATGAATATACATAAGTGATAAGGACAAATATACTGGATATATCAGATGATGAATGCTACGATAATAAATTAATCAGCAATACGGCGATGAGTGCATTCAGATTCCATATATCTGCCCCGGATGATATTCAATGAATATCATGAAAACTGTTCGACCGGCTCTCCTGAGTTGTTCCGCATGAGTTGGTAGATAAGCTGTAAAGATAAGGCAAGGCACAATTGATTCTACAGTGACCGTTCCTTTGACGAATCCTGCCAATTAGTGTCAATGGGCAATGGGCATAACTTGACAATAGGGCGTTTAATTATTCCATTTTGAGTCTTAAGCGTAACAACCCGCACCAAGTTATCAGCACCAGGATGTACCTCTATAATTCGTCCCAATGGCCATTGGTTGCAGGGAAATCGTTCATCCTTTACCATAACAATATCGTTGACTTTCAAATCCGAGTTGCGTTTCAACCACTTGGGCCGTTTCTGGATTCTCGATAGATATTCCCTACTCCATTGCCGCCAGAACTGTTGAACCATTTTTTGACAATGGAGCCACCGGTTTACGAAACTGATGTTGTTGACTTCAGCTTGTGGAAGTGTGAGTAACGAGTCCCCTATCAAAAAATGACCTGGGGTTAAAACCATTAGGTCATCGGGGTTACCTGTTAATGGACATAATGGCCTCGAGTTCAAGCATGACTCAATTTGTATCAGCACGGTGTTGAGTTCCTCATATGTTAATGTTTGTTCTCCAATTATCCGTTTCAGATGAAATTTCGTCGACTTAACACCCGCCTCCCACAACCCTCCAAAGTGGGGCGACGAAGGTGGTATAAAATGCCAACGTACTTGTTGTTGCGCTAATTGCGGATAAACCTTGTCTATGAATCGCTGATAGGTATATCTGTCCTCCTTAAGCTTTCTGTTTGCACCTATAAAATTAGTGCCGCAGTCGCTATATATGTCCTTACATATACCTCTTCGTGCAATAAAACGTTTTAAGGCACTCACAAAAGCATCTGAGGTCAAGTCACCAACCAACTCTAAGTGAATAGCCTTTGTGGCTAAGCAAATAAAAAGTGCAATGTATCCTTTCAAAGAGACTCGACCTCTACCCTTTGATGGTCGCACGTTGAAGGGTCCTGCGTAGTCAACACCAGTAGAAGAAAATGCTCTCGCTGGACGAACCCGTTCAGCTGGTAAGTCAGCCATCATTTGCGTGCATGGCTCTGGTTTGTTCTTGTAACAAATAATACAACGATGGATTGCAAAACGCACCACATTACGCCCATTCATAATCCAAAATCGTCTCCGGGTGTGGTTTAAGGTAAGCGTCACTCCTCCATGCAAGGTGCTCACGTGACTATACTGTACAATTAAACTTGTGATCTGGTGTTTTGCAGGTAGGATGAGCGGGTGCCTTTGGTCCTTTGGAAGGAACGCGTGTTTCAACCTGCCACCGAGTCGTATTGTCCTTTCCTCTTTGTCAAAGAACGGATTAAGGGGGCGCAGAGGGCTATTTTCTGGTAATGACTTGTCTATGGATAATGCATTCCATTCAAGAGTAAATGTCTCACGTTGTACCAAACGAACTACAGAAATCAAGGCCGAATGCAGTTCCTCCGTTGAAAGCCTTCCGCTTCTTTTATGCTCAACACTAGGACGACAGTTTTTCACAAAACGGAAGCAATACGCTACCATTCTTAGAACTTTGGAGAATGACGACCAATTCGTTAAAAATAAATTTTGCTCCAAATCCTTGACGATGCTCGAGAATACTTTGCCCTTTCGTTTTTCTTCTTCCACCTCCGAACAGATCATATTCAACGTTGATTTTGGCCACTTACTGAATTGCAACTTAAGAAAGGGTGCACCATGCCACCATAAATCGCAGTTGATTAGTTTGGATGGACTTATTCCACGGCTGGAAACATCGGCGGGGTTATTTTCTGAGTTTACGTGGCGCCACTGATTTGCTGTGGTTTCCTCCGTGATTTTTCTTATTCGGTTCGCAATGAAGGGTTTCCATTTACTTGCATCCCCACGAATCCAGTTTAATACGATCGATGAGTCAGTCCACATGAAAACTGAGCTGTATACGCGGACTGAGATGCATCGCAAAATATATGTATTTCCATTGATCTTAAGTTCCCGTTGCTGCCTATCCATCTGGGAATACGGACCTGTGTAATGGTGGACAATTCTTCACCAAACCTTTTCCAGAGTTTCTCAATATCGTCCGGTAGCTTAGCGTCCCATCCGATTTTATTTAGCCATAATCGTTGTAATATAATTTTCGCCGATACCATCACGGGGTTGAGCCACCCCAACGGATCAAACAATCGAGCGATATTTGATAAAATTGACCGCTTAGTTGGAGATTCAAGCGTAATTTCGAAATTAATTTTGAATTTAAATTGATCAGAGTTGGGATCCCAATACAGACCTAATGCCTTGATGGGGTCCGCCGATTTCAATTGCAGCATGCTTTGCAAATACCTGTGTTCAGAAGGAATGTCATTTAGAAGCGATGGATGATTACTTGCCCATTTCCTTAGTTCAAAGGATGCACTTCGTAACATGAGGATAATTTGCTTCTGCTCAACAAGGTCGTGACCTCGCATCCGATTCTGAATTCGATGTACTTATGGTCTGACATGGACATCTCCAATACTACTTTCCAGCCAGCAATCTCCTTATCATACCTTTTGGATAACGTTACTCTTGTAAAAAAAGTTGTTGACAACTAGATCAGACGATAGTATGAAATCCAGGAAACGATTGCATCTCACGTTGCACATGACAACGCATCACCTTGTCTATACTCTTTTTGACATCAAACACCTCAGTCAGATGGCTTTCTACCTTCAAGTTAAAGCATGCATTTTGTTATTATGCACAATTGGATGTACATACATGACTAACCTAGAAGTATCATTATTTGTTGACTTAAGCAAATTAATGAATTAATGGCGTTTTGACCATAGTGTGACGGGACCTACGAATTTTTGCTGACTTTAATCAGCTTTTAAAGGTTTAGAAAGTAACTTTCAATGTGAATCGGGTAAACGATCATAAGGTTCCATTTGTAAAGCATAGTTTCCCTCATCAAATCTTGAAAATTAATTTTTTTTTTCAAAGTATTGCTTTAGGTCGGCAGATAAACTGTCCGTTCCTGCATCCTTATTATAATTAAGTTTAGATATGCCTTTGTTATTTTTTCTTATTCCTGGGTGGACTAAATTAGTAGCCTTCATCCCCCAAGTTAAATTCTTTGTTTCACTGTACCCCAATTGTCGTTGCTTCTATTACTTTTACTTCTATTCATCTCACAGAATATGGGTGGCGGTGGCATTCCCTTTATAGCAGTCGACACGTGGCCTTTGATCCAAAATTCATTGTCGTTTTAGTTTTATTTGCCTTGACATTAATATTAGGCGCTTAACATGGATAGGTAGTTAACCCCCAGGAGGGCCAAGATCTGTTGGGAAAAAAACTGCTTATTTCGAAGCCAGTATCCCACTTCGTAGATGTGAATGCTGCCGTTGAACTTGGTTTCTGAACTTGGCTTCAAATACGCTGCTTCAGCTCATATAAGGAATCTGGTATACTTGCTCTACTGTAGATGCTCCTTCTGAGTTTTGTTGTTAACTTCTCTTGCTCAGCAGTCGAGGTAACAAGTTGAGCAAGTCATCTCCGATTGGAAGAGACCAGTATCCGGTGAATATAAAGTAGACGAGATAATTACAGCAGTAGACGTCGAAAATTTGAGAAATCAGTAGACAAATACTACTGCTCTAACTATGCTATAAACCCATCTTCATATCAACACCAACAAAAATATGGAATATTCAACAAAATGATGTACCTTCAAGTTAGATCGTCCTAACTTTGATCAAAATTGTGAAACTTTTGAATATTTAATTTTACTTCAACAACACTTTGCGATGATTTAATTGCATACTCCATTGACCCGCATTTGGCCAAATGAGTCCATCATAAAGAAACACCGAAACACAGAGTCTTCCCCTCACCCTTATTATTATTATTTAATTTATCTTCTGCTCGTGTTGCATAGAAATTTAATTAAAACACGAAAAATGATTCAAAGGACTTTCACTTGAAGCAAATTAGAAGATATTTTGAATTTGAAAATCATTTTCAACTTCATTTCCATTGCATGGGGAGCTCACGACTCCCTTTTGATTTGGACATTGGATTTTAAAGTCGAAAGCGGTTTTCAAGTATTTTCTTCGGCGGAATGATCTCAAGACCCTGTTATTATTTCTCCCTCAATTTGGGTGCTTCCTAGCTATGTATAATTCGTAATTTTAAATAAAGACAGAGGGATTATTTGCAATCGACTGCCGGAGGTCTTGTTGGGCCGTTTTTCCTTTGAAGTAGGCTTTTCTTAATTGATTAAAAATATTACCTTGGATTGAAGTTGGGCTTAATTTCCAAATGGTAATTTTAGCTGTCTTCAAAAAATTAAGGTAAAAACCGAAACCATCCATAGACATAAAAGGTAAAAATTGACTTTCTGTTAAAGATTAATTTTTTTTAGACAAAAATATATTTAAAGAATTTTTCTAGCTCTATATAGTGGGTATGTTAACTAGAGAGACGGAGATAGGAACCTGGAGCACCATTAGAGTTGAATAGTTTAGCATTGTTTTATGCTAAATTTCGATCTTCAAAGAAAGAAAAACTCGGCAAACACTTTTTCTACACTTCAATTTTTTTATTGGAGTAATTAACGAATTAAATATGAAGAAAGCTAATATGCAACTGATGGTTTGCCACTAACTGTGACTGAATAAATATTCAATTAGTTCAATTTAAGAGGTGGCCGTGGTGTAGTGGTAGTAGCAAACGCTTCTCACTCGTAGGGTCCAGGTTCGAATCCTGCCCATGGCAAAATCAGTTTTTCATTGTATAATTGGAACTCAGACAAAAAAAAATTCTGCGTGTGAAGGCATAACACTGACACGTAGATTTGGCTGTTATAAGAGTTTCAAGCAATGAAAAAAATACTGGGAATTATATCTCGAATCACTCTGAGTGAAGAAAAACTCTCCGTCCTATTCGGACTCCCACCCCTGGAGAGCAAACATAGAAACCAAACACACCTGAGTTTCAAGCCACTACAAAAACAATTTTCCTTTCTATTCCTTCTATCTTTCCGCCCGCGCCCTGGCAACAGTAAAAGGGTATCAACCCCTTAGGCGCGCGTAAATTATAAAAAAAAAAAAAAAGGTTGGTTGCTACTCTGAACATCCTCCGTCCGTTGAAGGTCTTACTGACTTATCATAGATTGGATAAACGCACTACTTTGCTCGCTTTGTTATGCTTATGATAAATGCTGTACTTCCTCATTAATGGAATACAATTTTTTGATTTTAACTTGAAAGCATAAAAGCAATAACATCCTCATTAGTCGCCAAACGAAGAGACTAGTGTTGTGAAGTCTATAGTATCTGTAATCTTTATTTCTGCTTTCTTAGGCTTTTTCTGCGCTGTCAACTTAGCAGGTAAACGACTCACTTGGGGAGTTCATCAGTCTTATGTTAAATAGCAGGATGATCAACTCCAAGCTGGACACGGGCTTCTGCTAAAAGATTCGTCAGCAGAGGTATGCCGCAAAGCAGTGTTCTTTTACCCATTCTCTGGAACGTAGTGGTAAAGGAACTGGTGATATATCTGGAAGCGGGTGGTGATTGCTGGATGACGTTGGTATAGCCGTTTCATGTAAGCGGCTTAATACAACTAAAGAACTCCTTCAACTAAATCTTAACAGATTAACCTGTTAGGCGCATCGCTGTGGATTAGGAGTAAACTCCCATAAATTGATCTTGTCCTCTTTTCAAGGAATGTAAAATTAAAATTATAGACTCTCCCTCAATAAACGGTACGAGTTTAGTCCTTTCCGGTACAGCAACATATCTGGGTCTCATTTTTGACAGGAAACTAAGCTAGAAACCTAACATTCAAGAAAGCTACAGTAGCCTCCAACCTCGCATAAAACACTTGAAACACGTCTCGATTATAAGACCGGTATGCACCTACCGAGTGGTTGTCTGCTGGACGGAAGTCATCTGCAGCAAACTAAGCAGAGCCCAAAGAACAGCATGTCTGTGTATTAGCGGAGTCCTAAGCACTACTCCCTCCATCGCACTGGATATTCTGTTTAACTTGACGCCCCTCGATATCTTCAGCAGGCATGTAGCTGAGACCGCAGCTATTCGCCTTAAAGCAACTACACAGTGGTCAAATAATATATTTCGCCACGCTAATATAATAATATACTAAGAATCATCCCAGACAACATCGATTCCACTATACCCCAACATTGGTTTTAAAAAGACTCATAGAAGCATTCCCTCTAGATCCTTCTGGGGAGAAGATGCTTTCATGAATGACAAGTCAATCCACTTCCATACAGATGGATCTAAGACTGGTAGTGCGTCTTTTCTCCGATAAGCTTAATCTAAGCCCGGAAATTTTAGCGATAAAGGAAGTTCTGTGCTGACTGAAGAAAAACGTGATATCTGCAAGGGATATCCGCATCTTTTCAGATAGTCAGACCGCTATTAAATCCCTGGACTCAGTCTCACTAAATTTTAGAACCGCCCTTGACTGCCCATCATCTCTTAGGGAAATGGCAGAGCAGTTCAAACTTCACCTATGTATGGTTGAGACATTCCAGGGAGTTGTTGGGCTGACGAACTCGCTAAAATTGGAACCAATCTACCTATTCTATCTCGAAACAGGGTAGCATCGGTACGTGCAAACTAATATTAAAGCTGGATGCTAACAAAAGAACAAACCTTAGGTGGACTATTGGATCAACATGTCTAGCGACCAGAAGCTGCATGGACAAAGAGGAGGAAGAGACAATCCTCCATCTACTCTGTACATATTTATCTCTCTCCCAAGGAATAGTGACTTAAGCAATCTAGAATATATAGATGTTAACAGTCTCCAACGCTTCATTGTAAGCTCAAATTGATTCCAAGAGTAAGAAGATCATAGATCCACGTGGCATCACAATAGCCCAATAGGCCTAAGTGGGTTGGTCGTTCCAACAGCCGCTCTTACCTAACTTAACCTTGGCTTGGAGTGCTGCTGACGTTATTATTTTAATTCCATGTATTAAAATCGTATGCACTATTGCTACCATATAATACAAAGGATATAATTTAATGGCCAGCATAGCTGTCTCCTCCGTATAGTTTCCAAAATTGCACTGAATTTTTGAAAACTTTTTATCGGTCGTTGAGTACTATTTCCGAACTCCGATGAAACGAAAAACCGACAGGAAGTGATTTCGAACTCCGATGAAACGAAAAAGGGAAAAGAATGAATGGTTCCGAACTCCAATGAAACGAATCCTTAGTCCCTTTTGCACCCACTAGATGGCACTAACTCGGACGAAATTTCCGTTGTTACCATCGTCAAAGTATGTTACCTACCTAGATATCACTTACAAACAACACCGAAAGTATCATTAATACTTAAGGCAGGGGTTCCCTAACTGTGCGCCGCGACGCATTGGGGCGTCGTCTATTTCTGTCTGTTGCTGTTTATTGAGGTGGTGCAACAAAGAACAGAGGCAGAGTATCGTTTTCCTTTCTTTGTTGACAGTTCTTGCATTCATCTGTTGTATTGCATTTCAAGTTAAACGAAAATGTGTTGACGACTCGGAAGAGAGTATTAAAAAAAACTGTAGTACAACAGAAGAAGTACAGAAAATATGATGAGTAATATTTATTTAGATTTCGGATTTACCTATGTTAGCAAAGGAAATGTGGAACTACCTCAATGTGTTGTTTGTCATAAGGTGCTCCCAGCTAAAAGTATGCTTTCTAATACATTGAAACGTCATTTAGAGACATCTCACAGTAATTTACATTGAAAACCGCGAGATGTTTTTGCAAGAAAATTACGAGAACTAAAACAGCAGTCAACATCCCTGTTATCCAAAGCGTCCATTCCTTGCAAAGCACTGCTCGCCTCTTACAAAGTCGCTCACCGTATTGCTAAATGCAAAAACACCACATACCATTGCTGAAGATCTAATTTTACCTGCAGCGATTGATATACTCGTATACCTAGTTTATATGGTAGCTTAAAGCTACAAATTGACTCAATGAACATTGCTTCAATACGCTGATATAAACACCACTTCAAACCGCAATGAAATGTTCCATGAAATATTCAAAGATTGGGAACCCATGACTTAAGGAAAACTTTAGCTTAACAACAAAATTTGGCTAGGTTTGGCTTCGGTTTTTTTTTTTTTTGACAACGTCAAGAAGATAAGCCAAATATGTACTATGTAGAACAGCCCAGGAACAGAATTGCTCCAGCGACATCGGTTGACCTAGTTTGGCAATAGCGGCATTAGTAATGCAAGCAAACCAACATGAATTTTAACTGTTAACTATCAACTCGTCCTTGTATGATATAGTGTTTTGGATTATTGTAGGTATTATGTTAAATTAGTTTAAGATAACAAGTCAGTCGTGTTTCCGTACCATAGACCGAGGATGGGCACATTCTCGGGCATCCCACAAAAGAAAGTCCAACGGAGTCAAATCGCAGTCTGAGGCGGCCATTGACATCGCCAAGGTGGCATTTTAGAAATAAAATGGGCCAATGATGCCACCCCTCCAAAATCGTGAAAATTTGTGCAATTGCGTCAAATGCTGAGTTGTTGAGATCGATGGCAAGTCGATGTTCCTGCAGTGAGTCGAATACTTTCAACCACAGTAGCCATATTGTTGTGGGTATGTACTGTACGATGACGGGGACCGTGAATGTTGTCGGGGAGCAAGCCCTTCTCACGAAATTTTTACACTAACTTGCGTACAGCAGACTTCATTTCAGCCAAAACCTTTTTTAAATAAACACACTGCTTGGGCAATACAGCACTCACTTTTGAAATTGCTTTGAAATATTTGCCAACGTTGTTCAAGCGTAAAGCGATATATTTCGAAGGTATGATACTGACTAACAGTCAAGATTTCGAGCGGAAAGGAACTGTCAAAGTATAATAACATATTGTTGCGTATCTGCGTAATTTATGGGGCTTCACAAAACGATGACAGAACAATTGGCGGATTAAACAAAAGAAAATAAAACACGAAGTTCTGCTTATTCAATTTGTGATCTACTTTATTCTCTGCGGTTCGCTTATTTCAAAGTCACAGACCTCATTCGTACATTGAAACTGTCATTGCCTTCTCAGGGTGCGCTCACAAAATGCGTAACAATATGATTCTAAAAGAAAGTTGTTGAGAAAGTGTGGCTTCGTATGAGCATGATGAGTTCTTATGAGTATTTACATGGAAATTAGCTATGTTGTTGACGGTTCTTAGCACGTGTCATCAGTCGTGTAGCATTTGATATTTATTGAGTTTATATAGTATGTCGTAGTTACTGAGATTATAAAGAAGTGAGAAATAGTCCCGAAAAAAATGTCTCAATAACGAAAAATGAGTTCTTTTATCAAAGAAAAAAATTAAATATAGGATTTTCCAATAAGGACTTGACGACTTTTTTTTAAATAAAACGCAAACCATTTGAGATATTGCAAAAAGTTTACTATCGGCTTGAAGTACAATCAAAACATTTATGAATGGAACTCGACTTCGTTCATATGGCCACCGCCGGCACGTTTGCAGCGGTCGATTCTTTGGACCCAATTTTCAATGACTCGGCCACATATTTCGGCGGAAACGGCCGCTATTTTGCGTTCAATGTTGGTTCTGAGCTCTTCCAACGTCGTCGGCGTGTTGACATAAACGAATGACTTAACGTATCCCCACAGAAAATAGTCAAGCGGCGTTAAATCGCACGAACGAGGCGGCCAATCGACTTGCCCATGTCTTGAGATAACACGCTCACCATACTTACTCTTCAATAAATCGATTGTAGCGTGTGCTGTGTGGCACCATTCTGTTGAAACCACATGTCATCCAAGTCCATATCTTCCAATTCGGGCCAAAAATAATCGGTTCTCATGGCGCAATAACGCTGACCATTCACAGTAACGTGACGATCGTTATCGTCGACGATAAAATATGGCCCAATAACGCCGCCGGCATGCAAACTGAACCAAACAGTTATTTTTTGTGGATGAAGTGGTGATTCATGAAGCACATGTGGATTTTCACCCGACCAATAACGCATATTTTGCTTATTGACGAACCCATTGAGCCAAAAATGAACTTCGTCACTGAATGTGATTTTGCGATGAAATTCATCATCTTGGCGCATCTTCTACAGAGCCCAATCGGAGAACGTACGTCACTTCAAATGGTCCATCGGCTTCAATTCCTGAGTCAGATTGATCTTGTATGGGTGTAAACCAAGATCCTTACGCAAAATACGCCATAATGTGGTCTGAGCGATGCCCAATTCTTGACAACGCCGTGGAATTGACTGATTTGGATTGTTTGCTACGGACGCCTGAACGGCAGCGATATTTTCGACACTGCGACTAACCCGTTGTCTCACTAACACGGCAACATCACTCAACGAATATGTACTCGTAGACCCAAATTTTTGCACTAAACTTGTTATTGCCTGTGTACTAGGGCGAGAATTACGACCGAAGGAGTTAACGCTCTTAAAGTTGCAGTCACCGACTCCGAGTTTCGGTAGAAAATTTTTATAATTTGCAGACGTTGCTCGTTCGTGTACTTTACCATGATGAAAATGTTGAGTTTACTGAATAAATTGACAGTGACAGTTTGATGATTAGTGAAAGAGTGCGTTCACAAATTAAATTCAAAGTTGTCAAGTCCCTATTGGAAAACCCTTTACCAGCTCCATGCTTAACAATATCTACCTCAATTCCCAAGTTTTTAATTAACTCTTTTTAAATGGGTTTTTTTTCTTCCTCTTTAATAATACGAGTAGATTCCGTAGGGATCAAGCTCTTTTGTCGAAAATACTTGCATTTGAGATCGACGACTCTCTTCTTCAATGGATTAGAAATTACCTTTCGGAACGTTCAAATCAAGTTGTCTTGGATGGTTCCAAGTCTAATATTTACAAAATAAATGCTGGTGTACCACAAGGCTCCGTTCTGTCTCCGGAACTCTTTTTAATATTAATTAATGATCTCTTGTCTACTACTTCTAGTCCAATATATGTACATATTTCTTTGCTGATGACAGTACTCTCTGCTTTTCATGTTTGTTCCCGAAATAACGTTCCGCTCCTGCTCTTCGGCTATAGAACGCGAGCAGCAGCTTATGTTAGGCTCATTAAAGTCTGACATTAACAGCATAACTAATTGGGAAACTACTAACAAAGTGAAATTTAATGCTTTCAAAATACAATGCTGTATGCTGTCATTAAAGCGAAATTTAAACGCACAGCCATTATCGATATGTGTTCCTTATCATTCCTACTTTGGAATGACCACATATTCGATGTCGCCAAAAGTGATGTGAAATGTCTAGGTTTTCTCAAGCGATGTAAAAACTACTTCACGCTCTGATTAGTACTCAATATATGAGATATTTATCCGCCCAAAATCGGAGTACAGTACTCACATTCGGTCAGGTGCTCTTAAAACCGCTATGCACCTGATAGGTAGGATTCAAAACCACGCGATAAAACTTGACATTGAAAACCTTATTCTATCGCTATTTTTACCACTATCGCCAGTAGCAAGCCACCATTCAACCTGCAAACCTTCAATCGTAATACCCATCTCACTGTGAATGCTCAATAGTATGCCATCAAGCCCCCACGTTCGGACGAACTTTGAAATACAATATCATGATAAGTCGTACAACTCACTTATGGAATGCCTTCCTGAGCTCTTTATTTCCTAGTCATTATAATCTGCAAACATTCAAAACCAACGTATATACCAGTCTACTCTCCCTGGGTTTCTTCGTCCGCGTTGTGCGCAATCGCTGTACAAAATCGCTTGAGCTCAATGAAAGGTGATTACATTCCACATCTCAGTGAAATCAATTGCCCTGAGTCTGTTTTCCCGTTGGTGGCTATATTTTCCAACACGGCGGCAGAAGAAGTTATAACTTCCTATTGGCTACTAATCTTAATTCCGTGACTAACCATAGCTCGTAAGCATTGATGCAAGTTGTAATAATAACAATACGTTTTCTCAGATGAATAAGATCCAAGACTTCTTGCCTGAAGAGTAGTCTTCCTCTGATAACAAAACCACATAAAAATGGGCAACGTGTCTGCTTTACATAGCAGTCGGCATAGTAGTTTTTTTTTTCTTTTCCGGCTTATCCCATCGAACATACCACATGCAGAATCGAAAAATGTTGCCCGGTCGTTAATAGTTAGTTCATTCAAACCCGATTCTGTATGTCGCTATATAATTGAAAAAAGAATAAAGAAAAAAAACCCGGTTCTTTTACAATCGGAATTCAATTTTATTTATATAAACTTAATCCATACGAAGTTAAAAGTATACTAAACTGGCTCAGAAGTATGTTACATATCGTTACAAGGTTAATGATATTAATTTGTAAGTGTAAGTACATTGAGTATTTAAGAGAACTAAAACAACGAATTCTAGGAGATGTTCTCATATATAATGTTAAATATGTATGTGTATCTTAAATTACAACATTAAGGTTTTAATGCAATTTTCTACATCCTCCGCCCCCAAAGTGTGGGATTATTGAATTTCCATCGAATACAGCAACTGAACTGGACGTCGTAACTTTGTACCATTAGCTAATCTGATCTGACAGGATCGCACTTTGTTATCACGTCCAGGAAAAACCTCTTCAATGACTGCCAACTTCCAGAGGGTTCTTGGTAAGGAGGGATCATGCACAATAACGACATGATTAGGTTGGAAGTTCGAAGTAGTGCCACTTTTCCACTGATGAAGCATGCGAAGCTGATGAAGATATTCAAGTTTCCAACGCTTCCAAAAATATCGCAGCTTTGATAGCCTGGAACTCCATTTGTGTCGTAGGTTTTCTCTTGCGTTAAGGGCATCAATGAAATTTTCGCCAGAAGATATGGTGGAACCTGTCAAAAAGTGAGATGGTGTTAATGGATTAAGATCTTTTGGATCGTCTGAGATATATGTTAAAGGTCTTGCATTAATAACACTTTCCAACTCGGTCAATAATGTACGCAACTCTTCAAAATCGAATACTGCTCTACCAAGTGTAATCTTCAGCACTGCCTTTACGCTTTTAACAAGCCTCTCCCAAAAACCACCCCACCAGGCAGCCCTCTCAACAATATATTTCCAACGAACTCCCTCGTTGCTTACAAAACGCTGCATTGAATCGCTCCCCTTGGTATCGTTTAATGCCTTCAGCTCCTTTGAAGCCGCCTTAAACGTTTTGGCATTATCTGAATAAATTATGCTTGGCTTACCTCTCCTAGCAAAGAACCGATCAGCGTCGCCAAGGCGACTGTTCACTCGCAGCAGTCCATTCTCAAGAATTGGATTCAAAGTATATAAAACAGAAGACTTACCGACAACATTGCTCCGCTGAATATCTTGAATTTCATTTGAAAAATCGATGGCTTGAACATACTTCAACCAATAATCCTCAGCAATATGAAGTTCTTCGGCAGTTATCTTTGCAAGATCTTTATTTTTGATCCTCATTCGCCAAATACCAACAAAACGCATTACAAGTGCAGTTATTCGTAATAATTTTCTCCAAGAACTGTATCTCTCCACTCGCAGAATAGGCTTCTTCGTAAGGAAATGACTCGTTTCAGCAATAGATACCTGTAAGGAGATAAAATTGTTAGATATATCTGTAGGATTTCTTTCATTTGGCCAATTCTTTATGTCAGACTTAAGCCAAGCAGGGCCATGTCTCCATAGATTGGAGGTTGCAAGATTCATTGACCTCACACCCCTGGTTAATAGATCAGCGGGATTATCCTTCCCTGGACAGTGATTCCATTTAAACTCCTCAGTTAATTTTCTGATTTCAACAACTCTGTTTTCAACGTAGGGTTTCCACTTCTTCTTTGCCCCATTTTGGATCCAGCAAAGAGTTATTTTCGAGTCAGTCCAAAGAAAAATACGTTCAAACTTACGTTCAGATTTTTAACTAAATATCTATTTTTCGCACACAAAAATCGGGATGATGTCTTCCCATTACTATCTACAGTTCGTGTGTAGGCTACCGCTCCATAGCCACTTTGACTGGCATCAGCAAATACATGAAGTTCTTTCTTCATCTCGTAAAATTCTTAGAAAGCACATCACCAATTGAGAGATTGTGTCTGATTAGAGTTTTCTAACAGGTGTGACGTTTTCTTATGGTACTCTGGGTCGCACATTACTTTTGCATGCCAACCTTTACATGCACTACAACGTAAATTTTTAAAAGAGCATTTTTTAGCAGAATGAACCCGAGAGGTACAACGAAAGCACCTCCCATCTCGTTTAAGTAAATTCTTTCGCTGTATTAGTGTTAATGATGCATCACAGTCTTTCGTGGAATGTGATGTAGATTTGCAAAAGAAACATGAAGTTTGCGGATTGGAAGCAGTAAGCAACCCAGCAGCTGTGGAATGTTGTTTTGGTTGCTTTTGCCTATGCCTTTCCTCCAACGAATTCTCAAGTGCTGTGATTTCTCTTTTGATGAACGTTAGTATACCTTTAATTTGTTTATCACCATTGAGAACAAGGGAGTATTCACTTTCAGTTTGAGAAGCAGTATCCACAACAGCAGCTAGATCAGTCTCTACTTTGGGGGGATCAGTTTGATATCTAAAATAATGCGCGCGAAGATCATTTGGAAGGCAACATAGCAATTTTGATTTAAGCATTATAGAATAACTACTGGAAGAAACTCCTAATGCTGCTAAAGATCTAATGGAAGAAGCCACTGTGTTGTAAATATGACGTAAGCCACGAATGTCTGTTTTCGAGATAACCTGGGGAATAGACATCATTACGTTCATATTTTTATCTATTAATTTTCCAGTGTCGCCAAATTCTTCTTGAAGTAATGCTAGAGCCCCGTCATAGCAACTGCCACTAGGAGTAAATCCAGCTATAACTTCGGCTGCTTTCCCATTTAGTGCTGACTGCAGATAATTGAATTTGTCCGCACCTGACAAAGATTCGTTACTATGGACCGCAGTTTTGAACTGCTCCCAAAATGGAAGCCACTCTTTAAAATCTCCCGAAAAGGTTTTAAGCAATAACTTAGGAAGCTTAACGCCATTTGAATTATAGCGTGAGGAAATTACGGTACGAGCTAACGGGTCGTTTTGGGCTTGCATACGGTGAAATCGTTCGATTCTTCGATTCAAACGCTCAATAACGGAAATTGCTTTGTCTTCATATTCGACGACTATTTCCATGTCCTTTACTTGATCTTCGCTGGGTTTTCCACTAAAACTTATATCCTTGTTGGCCTGTGTAAGACCCTCATGAGCGGTTTTTAAACGTTGTAGCAAAACGGATAGTTCTTCTTCGATATTTACCCAGACATTTTCGTTCTCGGGTGTGGGAATAGATTCCGACGATTTTAAATACTCGTTCGCGTTTTTTGCAACTCGCGTTACTTGGCCTCTATAGGCAGAACGAATAGCGCTTTCCATATTTGTTTAAATTCAACTAGTCTTTAAATTTCAATTGTTCCCGGGTTTCGGCACCATGAAAAAAGAATAAAGAAAAAAACCCGGTTCTTTTACAATCGGAATTCAATTTTATTTATGTGGGATTTTATTTCAAAAAAAAACAACAGTAGGTTAATTCACTTTGTTACATTTATTTATGGAAAAAAAACAGATGCACCGACCGCTTCGCTCTGCGACTAACAATGTTCTGTGTACTTTATTTCTGCTGCTTTACATATTGCATCTTACTTTACTTTTCTTTGTCTTCGTTTTCGTATGTTGTTTGTTCGTCTCGTATGATGTTTTACAGTTAGAGTCTGGTTTGCATTTTGGGTTTTGTGCGTACGTTTTCGGTCGCCTGTGTATTGTCTGTTTGTTTAATTCCGTTGGTTCTGTTTCTTTATGTACGTCCCGTCGAATATGTTCGTATTATGTACTATGTCATTTCTACCAATGTAGAGTATGTCGTCTTTGTTCGGCTACTTATCCCACATTCGGCTATCCTGACGGATCATTCGCCCCGAATGAGGGATTCCACGGCTTCATATTTTCCGCTGCCGTTATTGTTTTGTTCGGCCCCTCATGTTCACCGACTTTGGCTACGTCGTATCTCCCATGGTTCAGGCATTTAACGACCTTGTACGGTCCCAAGAACTTCGGCCTTAGCTTCATTCCAGCTCCAAACTGCGTGCGCTTGATGGCGACTAACGCGTCCAACTCGTACTCGGTTGCTCTTTTCCGGTTCTTGTCAAAGAATTTCTTGTTCTCTTCCTGAATCTTCGCGATGTTCCGGCAGACGTCTTCCCTTAACAGATCTCTTTCCGCATGAAACTCTTTGATGGCTTCTTCCTCCAACCACTCCTGCATCTCCAGGCATTCTGCTGTCTTCATCTGTACCCCCGTTAATATCTGGAAAGGGCTGTACTTAGTGCTTCTCGATGCTGTGTTATTCAAATACTGTTGCACCCGGTCGACATGCTGATACCAATTCTTCGCGTTCTCCATACATGCTTTCGTTAGCATTGGGACAATGATTTTGTGGATCCTCTCCACTTGTCCATTTCCGCGGGGCATTCCCGTTGATATGGTAAGGTGTAGGATGTCCTCATCTTTGCAGTAGCTCTCGAAAGCTGCCGAAGTGAATGCTGTCCCTCGGTCTGTGATAATTCTTCTGGGGTTCCCAAAAACATAAGCCTGTTTTTTCAATCGGTCTATCACTTCTGCTGTTCCCGTGCTTTTCGTTGGATAGAGCCAAACGAATTTCGAGAAAGCATCTACCACTACCAAGATATGGTTGTACTGTTTCTTGGTCTGCTCCATCGGTCCGACATGGTCGATGTGGTAGGTCCCTAGGGGCTTGTCTTCCTTGTTGATTGGTCTCAACAAACCTTCCTTCACTCCCGCCTTGGACTCAGCGACGAGGCATTTCACGCATCCTTTAACAATTTCCGACACCTTGGTAGTCGCGCCTGGAATATAAAAGGTCTTTTCCAGCAAATCTTGCGTCTTCTTAACGCCGAAGTGTCCCTGCTGATGTGCTACCACAATCAACTCTCTTTCCATATCCTTCGGTATGACGATAAGCTCCTTAATGGGATCTTTGCATAATACTCCCGCTTTGATGAAAAAATCTTCGTAGCCCTCTCTCTCCAGAATCTTTCTCACCGCCCTAGTCCAGTCGTCTTTCAGCTGGGCTTCTTTTATTCGATGACTTAGAGAATCCTCAACCATGAGACAGTATACTCGGCTTAATGCGTCCACATGTTTCATCTTCGAGCCCGATCTATGCTCGATCTTGTAGTTAAATTCCTGTAGAAACATAGCCCAACGAGCTACTCTGAGGGGAACGTCTTGTTTCTTCATCGTTTGGGCGAACGCGTTACAGTCCGTAACAATCTTAAACTGCAACCCCAAAACATAGACCCGCCATTTCTTTAGCGCTTCGATAATGGCTAGTACCTCTAACTCATACGAGTGGAACTGTTCTTGCGACTTGTTGGTCTTTCTGCTCATATATTGGACTGGGTGTAACATCTGGTCTTCCGTATCCCTTTGTAGCATAACGCCACCATATCCAAATTTACAAGCGTCTGTGTGGATCTCAGTCTCCGCGTGAGGGTTAAATAGTTTCAGTACCGGCGCTCTAACTAGCGCGGCTTTAAGTTGCTCGAACGCAGCAAGTTGTTCAGCTTCCAAAATGAACTTAACATCCTTTCGCAGCATGTCCGACAATGGTTTGGCGATCATTGCGTATTCCTCCACGAATCTCCGAAAATAAGACGTCAAACCCAGGAAACGTTGAAGCATTTTCTGATCTCTCGGTATAGGATATTCGGCGACCGCTCTAGTTTTCTCCGATGACGGTCTGATGGTGTTACTTTCAATGATGTAGCCCAGAAACTCAATCTTACTTCTCAAAAATTGACATTTCGCCCAATTTATTTGCAACCCGTGCCTCGCTGCAACCTCCAATACCAGTCTCAACCTCTCTAAGCCCTCCTCCTCATCCTTTGACGGTATGATTAGATCATCCATATACGCTTCTACAATGCCTGATTGGATTAGTGTCCTATAAATCGCGTTTATGTACCTAGCGAACACTGCTGGCGAATTTGATATTCCGAAGGGCACGTATAGAAATTCGAATTGTTCTTCTTGTGTCACGAACGCGGTGTATTTTCTTGAACCGGGATCCATCGGAACATGGAAGAATCCATTTTTAAGATCCAGCGTCGTAAACACCTTTGATCCTTGCAGACGTTCTAGAACCTCGTCTATTAGTGCCATAGGGAAGTTATCTCGAATTATTTTCTCGTTGAGTTTCCTATAGTCGCAGCACAATCTCTTTGTTCCGTTCTTTTTTGCTACCAGTACAATTGGAGATGCGTATTCGGACCTACTGCGCTGTATAATTCCTTCTTCCAGCCAAACTTTGATCTGTTCGCGCACAACGATTTGGTCGGTATATGCCATCCTTCTCGGCCGTTGAAACACTGGTACCTCATCTTTCAAGATTAACTTCATCGTTATCGGCGATGGTTCCCTTCTGACTGGTACATATCCTCCTATGATTGATAACAGCACCTTGCGTATGTTGACGTCCAGGTGACTCAGTTCCAACTCTCTGACAAACACGTTCTCTTCCGCAGCCAAACAGATTCTTTCAAATGCCTCCGCAAGTTCGAATCTTTCTGACCTTTGGCCATCTCCTCGATTGTCCTTACGCTCTCGATTCCAGTCTCCGTCACTACTACGTTCACGTACCCTTGTATCGGCACCCTTATCCTTACGTCCCCCTTCATCGGCACCCCTGATCTCACGTACCCCTTTATCGGCACCCACAGCTTCCCGTAGTTCTTGACCATTCGACTGGATCTTCGACTCATCTCGCATTTCCCTCGAATCCTGTTTCTGCCTAAACTCAGCACCCTCTTCGGTTATGATTATGTCCACAAATTCCAGGACGTCGTTGCCTATTACTGCCGAGTAATTCATGTCGCTCTCTCTGACAACCTGGAAATTTAAGCTCAAACGAATACCATCCACCTCTGCCTCTTTCGTCACATTACCCAACGTCAATATTCGTTGCTGACCTATACCCAGTAAATTCCTCTTTTCTACCCCAAGATTTGCGAAACCTTTCAACGCCAAACTATCATACCTCAACAAAGACAAGTCGCTTCCTGTGTCTAACAGTGCAGAAATGATGACTCCCTCGATTGAAATGTCCTTAAAAACTCGGTTCGTTCCTATTGCCAAATTTATCCTTGCTTCCGGCCAAGACCTGTCTCGATCACCCGTTGGTGCAGTGTGACCGCTCCTGTCTCCTCCAACCCTTCGTGGTTGCTGCGTGGCCGCTCTGCATTCCCGTGCTCTGTGCCCTTGTTGACCGCACTGGAAGCAAGCGAAAGCTTTCGACCGACAATCCCTTGCCAGATGTGTGGTCTCCCCGCATCTAAAGCAAGCTCTGTCCTTTCTTTCTGACTTGATTACTGCCTGGGCGCTGCTGCTGCTTACTGACCGGTAATTGGCTCTCGAGCACGACGGATGTATCACGGGACCTTTCAACTTTTCGTAAACTTTGATTCGAGCTTTGAGGTCGTTGATGGTACAAGCCTGGTACAGCACTGCTTTGTTTTGCCTTGGGTCTGCGATTCCTTCCGCGAAATATTCGATGAGGCTTTCTTCATCCAGGTCGATAGAGCTTCCTAGTTCCATCAGACAGTAGAGATATTCTTTTAAACTCTCAGTCGGTTTCTTGTTACGCGTTCTCAGCTTTCGGTGAACCTCTGCCGACGATAATCTTGTCCCAAACTCAGCGATGAGCGCCTTTTTCAAAGCTGCCCAGTTCTTTATCCCCGTTTGGCTCCGGAGGAAAAGCTTAGCAGCCCCCTTTAACAGCTGCTTGGCGTACACGTACCTCTGAATGGCGTCCCAGTTAACGGTAGAAGCAGTTTCCTCGAACTCCTTTATCCACACATTCACGTTCATGCTGCTGGAACCGTCGAACCATGTCATAGAATCCTCGATGTCGCGGAGCGTGAAGTTTCCAGGCCTACTCGGTGTCTCGCATATTAACGACGCTGAACTTTCCTCGGCTTCTTCAGACACATCCCCGTCGACTACCGCCTCATCTTCGCCCCTAGATAGCCCAAAGTGGTTAAGAAGTCTGTCCTGTAACACGTTTTTAAGTCCATTTGTCGGTAAGTTAAGTTGGGTAAGTCTATCTTTCAGTCCGTCCACAGTCAGAGTCAAAACTTCGTTAACATTCATGTTTAATACTTTACTACTTTAATATTTAATTGAATTGTATAAAAGGTATTCTTATTAGAAATGTAAATATAAAGAAAAAAAAATAGCAGCAGAAATAAGAAAAATAAAACTACTTATCTGATACTAAATAATAGCTGGACCGCTTGAACTCCTTTGGCAACTCTCGAACAACTGCAACTTCGACAGCAATAACGGCTTCGATCAGCACCGCAACTCCAATCAGAAAAGCACCAACCACTTTTCCACTTTTTTCTATTCTTCTTTGATTGTCTTTTTTTCTCAGCACAATTTAATTTCCTCCACTGAATGTCTTCTATTGCTTTGCACTCGATGACACCAATTTCTATCACACAGCGCACTCAATGTTAGCACAATTGTTCGTCCTTTCCCCTTTCGGATTTGATGATCCTTTTTTGTTGTTTTTTTTTAATTATATGCACATTTAGTGATGTGAAATCCCGGACAAGGATCTTGGTGGATCCCGGTTGAGCCCCCAATTTGTGGGATTTTATTTCAAAAAAAAACAACAGTAGGTTAATTCACTTTGTTACATTTATTTATGGAAAAAAAACAGATGCACCGACCGCTTCGCTCTGCGACTAACAATGTTCTGTGTACTTTATTTCTGCTGCTTTACATATTGCATCTTACTTTACTTTTCTTTGTCTTCGTTTTCGTATGTTGTTTGTTCGTCTCGTATGATGTTTTACAGTTAGAGTCTGGTTTGCATTTTGGGTTTTGTGCGTACGTTTTCGGTCGCCTGTGTATTGTCTGTTTGTTTAATTCCGTTGGTTCTGTTTCTTTATGTACGTCCCGTCGAATATGTTCGTATTATGTACTATGTCATTTCTACCAATGTAGAGTATGTCGTCTTTGTTCGGCTACTTATCCCACATTTATATGAACTTAATCCATACGAAGTTAAAAGTAAACTAAACTGGCTCAGAAGTATGTTACATATCGTTACAAGGTTAATGATATTAATTTGTAAGTGTAAGTACATTGAGTATTTAAGAGAACTAAAACAACGAATTCTAGGAGATGTTCTCATATATAATGTTAAATATGTATGTGCATCTTAAGGTACAACATTAAGGTTGTAATGCAATTTTCTACAATAATTGGTGGCGCAAAAATCATCACCCTATGGGAAGATGATATATCTTTTGCAAATGGCGACAAATGTTGATTCCACTTTGACATTTGTGAAGTAAACAGATACAAAATACACGTCAACAAGACATGAATCGCTATACTCCTAAAGAACGCGGAATAATTCTTAGGATTTTATTGCGGAAAAATTCGTCGATGGTTTTGGCGTGAATTTCGGCGCAGATTTCTCGGTCACCCGACACTAACTGGGCAAACACTACGACGTTTAGCCACTCGCCTAGAAGAGTTTTGGACAACACGAGATGCTGCCGGCCCCGGAGCAGCCGTTCTGCTGAGAATATCGCAGCAGTGGTTGAAAATGTTACAGAGGACCCCGGAGTATCGACCAGACGACGCGCCATGCAATTGGGCATAAGTCGATGGTCTTTACCGAGAGTTTTGGTGAAAGACTGTAAGATGTTCCCTTAAAAAGTGCAGAATGTTCATCAGCTGGGTATTGACCGTGAATCGCGTCTAACTTATGATAACGCTCTCCAGAAGCTCAACAAATGAGTGGTCGATTTTGAGTGAAAAATAATTCTGAGTGACGAGGCCAATTTCCACCTATGTGGATACGTGAACAAACAAAACTATCGCTTCTGAGACACCGAAAATCCGCGTATAACCCACGAAGACCCATTACACCCGCTCAAAGTTCCCCCATATTGTTCTGTTTACGCTGAAGTCATCGGGTCTTATTTTTTCGAAAACGCCGCGGACCAAACGACTACTGTGGACGGCGAGAGCTACAAAGTCAGGCTCAACGACTTTCTCCTACCTCAATCGGATGAATTGGGACTGGAGAACATCTGGTTACAACAAGATGGAGCAACGGCGCATACTGCACGAGCCACAACCGAAATTCTGAGGGCTGCATATCCCGCAAGATTGCCGGATTTAACCATTTCTGACATTTTTTTGTGGGGTTTTTGAAGTCACGAGCATCATCGAACAGTTAATCCGGTGACACAGCACTAAACTTGGAAAGGTAGATCTATCAAAGGGTAGTGCCCATTTTTATTTCTATCTTGACTATATGCCAAAATGAATGAATTGATACCCCAATATATCGAGATACTCGTAGGTCGAATGAGGTTGTCGCTGGATATGGGTCGGATATGCTTTGGAATCCAATTTGGGAATTTTTCCGCAGAAATACCTCTTCTGTACTTCGTCGGGATCAAGATTATATACTAAAGTCCAACCATCTGTGCTTGCGTAGTTCTGTTATAATACATACATTGCCGATTATTCTCTTTCGTTTCCTGGCACACTGTAGATGTCAAATCGACTAGAAAATGAACGTAAAATTTCAAGGAGCTAAAAAGGGACGACAAAGAAAAAACAACTAACTGGCGACTGGAAATATTATTCAAACTAAGACACTTGTTAGATCTCGGAAATATTCGAGTATATTCCTGAAATACTCAGCTGATCTCAAGCTTGCACATCTGATTTGAAGAGGATTTAACGAGACCAGGATGTTAGTCCTGCTTGTCTGTCGGATCAATTATTTTTACCCTATAATGTCTCAATTTTCAATCTTGTCAGTCTTCCCAAAACCCAATGACTGATTGATGATAAATTTTTGTGCAGCAAATAAGACCTTACTAGGCATTATGGAAGCCGTCCATACTGATTATGCAACGCTTTACCTTTTCTTGTGTCGTAAATCAGCATTCAGTATGCAAACTAGGCCGCTCAGTCGTGAAACATTCTGCATACTGAATCAAATTCCTCACTCACCTCAACTGCATCTAATTTACTTACATTGACATCCAGTATCGACGAAAAATAAAAGGAAAAATACCCCTACTCGTAACTAACTTTTCGACATTTTTGCAAATATCTGTTCCTTTTTGCATAATGAAGAAACACAGGAATATTCTCAAAAACTCCGACTCCCTATATAGCCAGTCAGCCAGCATCATCATCTCTTAGTTCAAGAACAGCAAGCAAACATATCGTCACGGCCACACACAAGAAAGGATAATAAGCTTCTCTCAAAACACGATTCCAATTTCAAATGAGATTTTCTATTTGTGCAGACAGACAGTCAGAAAAAAAATTCGAAAAAACAAAAATACAGTGATATCAAAACTTCGTCCTTAAGAGAAGATTCTTTGAGACCAGAGACCAAGACCTAGAGACCAACAAAAGGGAGAAGAATACAAAAAAATCTTCAAGAACCTGCCAAAACCATATGTACTCTAGAATCCATTTAAAATTCACCTTTTCGTCTCGAATTTCGGTTTAAAAAAAACTGTTCCAAAGAAGTCGACATCTTTGTTCCAAGTTTTTACTCCACACGTTAAGGTATGAGTGGGTATCCTTTTCTCTGGTTCTGGCTCACTTTGTTAGAGTATATCATTGCTCTGATTATTGTGCTGGTTCTGAGTCCTCCGTACATGCTGCTACTTGGTTATAATCATCATCATCCTCATTAGCATTATCATCATCGTTTGTCGTAATCACCGAAAGTACGTTACAATCGAATTTTTTTTTGACAAGGGAAAAAAAGTCGGAACTGAACTTGATTCAAAGGAATGGCACAAGGAGCCCTAGAGGATGCACAAGAAATTCACGTACTCGTAGTACGTGGGATGGGTAGTCATAAGGGTGCCCACCTGGAATATTTTGTCATTCGGTATGTGGATGAACAAAAAAAAAGAAATATTCGCAACTGACGATAGGAGTGTAGCTTGCACAGGATCCTTTTTATTTCGGATGTGGGGGAAGAAAATTTCTAAGAAACGGAGTCAAGGAAAGTTTCTTGTACTTCAAGAAATAATAACTTGCAGATGCACAATTTGATCTGCAAGATGAAGAAAAATATTCATTTAATAGGTCTCTATAAGAAATACTTGTAGTTGTTATATCGTGCAAGGCAATAACCATTATACGAGTATGTGGAAAATAAGATATGGTACTGAATTTATCTAATATTGTATCGCTTGATCTCAAAGCTTTCTATTCGTCACTTGTATGCATTTTCCTCTAAATAGGGATGTTATGGATGCTGTCATCCATTGACAAAATCCATCCAATTCAATCCGCCCCATTTACGACTTTGTCACAGTGTACAACCTGGTATCTAGGACTTAGATACTTCCTAGACCATCAGGTTTGATCTTGAGACATAACTGAACTGAGAAAAATGGTAGTTTCCGCTTTAGCTGAACCCTTAAACTAAATACTCCGGATCGGTAGACTGTTCAATCCTCCTACATTCCTTGCCTTGGTTTATTTCTGCTGCCGATGTTGTTGCGCTTGTTGGTGATGTTTGTCTTCCACTACATCTGCAGCTTCGACTAATTTTTTGATGTTTGCTTTTGTTGTTGCTATTTTTGTAGATTGATATTGAGCTCATTCTGAGGCTCTTGCCGCTCCCTCGCACTTTTTTTTATTTTTTGTTGACCCCATATTGTTAAACTGGATATCTTCTTATCTGGAGAACCATTATTATAGCGTTCGAGAACGCTGACCTAAGTTCTCAACCCCGTCTTTAGCCACTTCTGGTGACCCTCAAGGCAGCTATTTAGGTCCCCTCTTTTTCATTTTAACTACAATATAAACGATCTTGAGAGGATTATTAAACACTGTTCCCTATCCATTTACGCCAACGACACTAAGATCTCCAAAAACTATGTCTTCACCCCAAAAATCTATTCTCCTTCAAGAAGACCTCAATAGGTTTTCCACTTAGTGTCTAAAAAATTGCTTTGAGCTTAATGTCTCCAAATGCCAATCTCTGACTTTGTCTTGTAATTCCAATCCGGGGAGATGGATTGGACTTACGACTTTATTTATTATTATTTTCTATATGACCATATTCTATATGAACATTATACGATAAAGAGTTAAACTTCCGTTCGCATATCGATAAGATAATCCTTAAAGCCAACACATCGCTCTGTTTTATCAAACGATGGTCTAAAGAATTTTGCAACCACTATGCGACAAGATCACTTTACATTACCGTTGTCCGACCCCTTCTCGAATATGCACCCTCTCAGCGAGGGGGATCAATCCCGAATTGAGAATATTCAACGTCGTTTCCTTCGATTTTCCCGTCGAGGACTACCCTGGGATCACCCCTTTGTCTTACCTCCCTATCGTAACCGCCTCAAACTTCTTAACCTAAATACCCTCGAAAAACGCAGAGACCTAGTTGATATTCTTTTCATTCATCGACTGCTTTCTGATTCTATGGATTGCGCTTCCCTTTACAATTATATTTCCTTTAACACTAACCCTCGTAATTTACGCTGTCCTCGTCTCTTCTATATTCCAACCCACCGCATCTACTATATTATAATTCTAATGAACCAATCTCCCGCATGCTCCGTATTCAAACCTCGCCCTTTTTGATTTTAACTTGTTCGCTTTTACAGCCAGCACTCGTTGCTGTAGCTGCTTAGTTTTCTTATTTCGGCTCTCCACTCATTCTTTTTGAACATCAGATTTGAACGAAGTCAGTTGCCATGTAATTTACTTCGCTTCTATCGGAGGCATACAAAGGAATACATATTCGGGTCATTGGGTGATCCATTCTTGTAGTTCCTGTCGATGATGGTAGCGAAAGGCATTTCACTATGTAGAGAATTGACCTTAGTTTCCTACTTCAACTGAATTACTGCCAATTTAGCTATCAGAGCATAGTGATTCACTTAAAGAATTTTGAGCTTATCTCTCCGGAACTTGTGACTGATTGGGCCCAGGAGACTATTTAAGAGCAGCTCGATTTCATACCGCCGATAAGGGAGAAAACATTTCCCAAGAATAATTCTCGTATGTCTCCTTGAAGGCTTTCTTATAGGGAGTAAGGATCGCGGGGAATCATTCTTTAACAACTTTATAAGTTTAAACTTTGGGATTTTAGAGTTCTTGGAATGAATGCTCATCAGTATACCCTCAAGCCCACCTTCGGACGTACTAAGTCGAACAACTCGCTTGTGGAATCCCCCGCCGAGCTCTCTATTTTCTAGTCATTCAGACATTTAAAACCAACGTACTATACATCGGTACCTATCTTTCTTTCCTCATTAATTTTTTTTCGTCCGCGCTGTGTGCAAACATTTTAAAGGTACCTTAAGCGCGCGATAGTTTAAAAAAAATGGAATGACCTGCCCAGCCCTAGTCATTATAATTTGCAAACATTTAACACCAACGTTCATCGGTATCTACCTTTGTTCCTTCTCTAACTTTTAAGGATACACAAAAATGCTTAACATTTTCATTTCCGTCGCTTTCATTCTTTTTAATATTTCTCGTACATTGTCCAGCTCTACGAACGGTTGCCGTGGGCCGACCTGCCTCTCATTATTTATTGAACAAATCGCGAGCAACTAGAATCCAGGATTTTCTTTCTTTGGTTGTTCTCTGGTTGCTTCACGAAAGACTCTGTCAGCAAAGGCAGGTGCTGACTTGTTCGTGGTTCGCCTAAGGATACTTAAGAATATTTTCTTTGCCATTTCGCAGTATTCCAGTATATGTTAGATGCTAATCTATCTGCATTTGGTGTCTACCGATGCAGTATGCAATCATGTGCAAATTTTACTTAAGATCGTGTGCTTAGTATACTCTCTCAATCGGCTTCTTCGTACTCCTACCCTTCGCTACTTTCAACGAAGTTTTTCTCTTGGTATTCCGTGTAAGAGTCGTAAAAACGAGTCAAGCCCATCAAAAACGACTGTTACGTCGATTTGACGTTACCTAAATACGTTTTTTTGTTCGAAACTTTTGACCATCATGGTGTTGACGTTCCAGCTTCCAGTGGGTAGTTTATTTCTTGAAACCGTCGAGGTCTGACAAGAATATTTCTATTCGTTCCCCGGATGTGCAGAATAAGTGGCCGGTGGGGGCTGTGTATTCACATACGTTCAATTATACGATGCAGTGCTTTCGTACTATTCTCGCTTCGTCCATATGAATGTGGCTTGCGTGAATGTCAACAGGAGTTTTCTTCTGCCACACGGGTAGCTCCAGACATGGGAACATGATTGCGCATACAGTATTGAAGTAGCCTTATTAGAAGTTAATGCCCCTCAGGCTCGACTCAGGTGTTAAAGTGCCTGGATATAATGTCACTTTTTATGACAGAGAGAGAAACGAACTGCGGCGATATTCTATGAGGCGTTGCTACATTTTTAATTTAAAATTTTTTATTTTTTCAATTTGATGTAATACAATTTAAAAATGTTACTTTTGCTCCAATAAATAAGCATTGAGAAAAATACGAGTAAGCTCTCAACAGGAAAATTGTGAGTAAGTTTTTCGTTTCCTAAAACCGCTATTTCTAAAATATAAAAACTTTCGAGAACAGGTCATGTACGGCTAACGAAAATTTTGGAATAAATAATTAACCAAGCGTAATTTGTTCTTGTACCCTCCCCAATTTGTTTTTACTATGAAGAAGAAAGAGAGGCAAACTTTCTCTTGATCCTTGAAGCGAATGCGATCCGTTTCGAAATAATTATTCTGTCATACTTCTTACTTCTCTCAGTTTTCGTCATCAAAATTCTTTCGAAAAAGTTTTTTTTTGTTTTTTTTTTTGATGATGGCAACGATGGCAATGTGATGGCAATGATGCAAAGTTTTGGAAAAGAGGTATGAAGTTAAAAGGATTAGTTTGTGAAAAGGGTTCGTAATTGGAAAATTAATAAAAATCTTTATTTTACAATTAGCAAGGATCACGATGGGAAATTTGAAGGAGCACATTTTACTAAAAGTTGTAGTTTTTCTTCGCCGAAGGACCTACTAATTTCGCAACCACGAAGGAGTATACTAATTTCGATTACTTTGTGAATAAACTTCCTTGAAAGACGGTACTACTGCTTTCACTTAATGCATCCTCGTAAACGGATTTAATGTGCAAACAGGATTAAAGCTACGATTCTGTTTGTATAGGTTTGTACATACTCGTACATACGAGTATGTATTGCAAATGGTCGTAGGTGTGGTCTTTTGAAGTTTTTAATTTGCAAGGACGCCCTGTGAGTGGGGGAGCATTGTACGACTAAATTAATCACCGTCAATCACGATATTCAGTCGAGAGGGTGCCTAATTCTTCATTTTTTTTCATCCTCTTTGCAATGCAGGCAGTGAAGAGGTGCTGGAAAATGGTAAGTCCTTGCGTGTGTTTTCGATTTTTTAATTGTACTCTCACAGGAGATCCTTCCACCGGGTATGGTGGTATACCTTACTCATATCAGTTATATCCATGGGGTAGTTGGCGCGCATTTTAAAACGATTGTTGTAATTAGTTAAGTTGTGCTTTATGGATGCGAAATGTGTGCGCGTTAAGGATGGTAAGACTAATCGATGTTTAGGTGTTGCCCGGGGCTATGTAAAGGACCTTCGGCTATTGTTTTGCGACTAAATGATGTGTGTTATGGTAGGCAATAAAATTTTATTGATTGTAAAACGCACAGTTGCACATGGGATGGGCCAGCTTTATGTTTGTCTGAATGTTAAAATCCTTAAGTGGCTTTTAGTGGGTATTGTGATAAGAGAAATGATGGATGTTACAAGTAATAAAAACAAAAGGGAAAGGCGGGGTAATAAATACAACAGTAATGGTAAAATACTAACTGACTTCGAAGATACGAGTATTAAATAAGATTCAGCGAATACAGAAATTTATTCATTTATTCGTTGAGAACGAGTACATTTTAAATAATACCAAGTCCTCGGTGTGTGGAGAATATATGATTTGTGCGGAGAGACGAGTTCATTGGATTGTATCTTGAATGATTCAATGGAAATTTGTAGAATTTTTGGCTGCCTACAGCTACGTTCGACATAGGTTAAAGGTGCAAAAGTAAAAATACAAAAAGACGGCTAGACTTAAAGGCGTTCTTAATTTGCAAGCATTTACATACGCAAATGCTTTGTTTGTAGTATTTGCGTTGAATTTTGTGTTTTCATTTCATTTTCTTAAGTAACTAAGTAACTAACCCAAAGTTTTAAACTTACATCAGAACGTTTTCCTGCATAAGTATAACTTGATGAATTAATATGTGTTTTGATAATTTTGAGAAAGGCTTCATATGCTACAGAAACGTTTACCCGAGCGTGTAATACATCAAATTTCTTACAAAAAGTAGCTTATTCTTCAGCTTGTTAAAGTTGATTTTAGAAAGTTCTGAGAAAAGATATAGGTAAATCCCTGTTGATATCAATGCAAATGCCAGTCATGCAGTGATCTGTTATATTAAGATCTATGTTAATACTAGCTAAAGTATTCGAAATAATTTTGTCGAAATGAGAGAATACATGATGCAAGGTATGCTCCGGGGAGATGTTCAGTCATAGGGTTCAGGTCTAAGATACTCGTATCTACACTTACTCAAAAAATTGTTCGTACACCAGAGTTGTAAAAGAACTAAATCTTTAGAGATACGAGTAGTAACATAGTTCTATTGAATTCATCCAAAATGATTTAAAGTCTTTTTGGTAAAAATGACTGCGATTCAATAAAACTATAAGTCACCATTCTTTAGAACTCAGTGACTAACGCATTCAATTTTTAACAATCTTTGAATTAAGCCAAATGATTGCATTCTTTTGGAAAACAATTTTGGGAAATTACTGTATTTGAAATCAGCAGTGAATTCACATAAGCTCTTTTGAAGTATATGAATTCAACGGAAATAATTTGAATTCATTTGCCTTTAGTTGACCGAAAATGTATTTATTTTTCAAAGAGCTGGTGAAATGTTTATTTTTATTGCTATTTATAAAGGGTCCGCCATCTAACGTTTTTTTTTTTTCAACTAGTGCTTATTTCATGAATGGTAACACTTAGCTCATGTCTGATTTGACAGATAATTAGTTTTATCCTTCCGCTGAACGAATATGATTATGTATACTCTTGAACAACGCTGGGAAATATTGCGACATTACTTTGAAAATCATGGTAATATTGCAGAATGTGTGCGAAAATTGCGTACGGATTTTGGAAGAAGAGAAGCACCGTCAGCTCCGTATGTTCGTTATCTTGTGAAAAAAGTGAAAGAAACTGGCATCCTCATCGATAAACCAAAGCGTGAAAAGCCAAAAACAGTGCGTACACCCGAGAATATTGCTGCTGTGGCAGAAAGTGTGCGTGAAGCGCCATCAACATCAATTCACCGTCGTTCTCAAAAATTGAACATTTCGGAGACATCATTGAGACGAATTTTGCATAAAGACCTTGGTATGACGCCATACAAAGTCCAATTGGTTCAGGAGTTGAAGCCAACTGACCATCCAATGCGTTTTCGCTTCGCTAAGTGGGCCTGCGATCGACTTAGAGAAGATGCCGATTTTTCCAAAAAAAAAATCATCTTTTCAGATGAAGCTCATTTTGATCTTTCCGGGTATATAAACAAGCAAAATTGTCGCATTTGGGGCACACAAAACCCGCACGCATACATTGAAAAGCCGATACACCCAAAACGAGTCACTGTTTGGTGCGGATTGTGGTCCAGAGGCATAATTGGGCCATTTTTCTTCGAAAATGAGCAAGGAGTGGCCGTTACAGTCAGTGGCGATCGTTATCGGGCCATGTTGAACGAATTTTTGTTCACAAAAATTGAAGAGGAGGGATATTGGCAACATTTGGTTTCAACAGGACGGCGATACACCCAAAACGAGTCACTGTTTGGTGCGGATTTTGGTCCAGAGGCATAATTGGGCCATTTTTCTTCGAAAATGAGCAAGGAGTGGCCGTTACAGTCAATGGCGATCGTTATCGGGCCATATTGAACGAATTTTTGTTCACAAAAATTGAAGAGGAGGATATTGGCAACATTTGGTTTCAACAGGACGGCGATACACCAGAAACGAGTCACTGTTTGGTGCGGATTTTGGTCCAGAGGCATAATTGGGCCATTTTTCTTCGAAAATGAGCAAGGAGTGGCCGTTACAGTCAATGGCGATTGTTATCGGGCCATGTTGAACGAATTTTTGTTCACAAAAATTGAAGAGGAGGATATTGGCAACATTTGGTTTCAACAGGACGGCGATACACCCAAAACGAGTCACTGTTTGGTGCGGATTTTGGTCCAGAGGCATAATTGGGCCATTTTTCTTCGAAAATGAGTAAGGAGTGGCCGTTACAGTCAATGGCGATTGTTATCGGGCCATGTTGAACGAATTTTTGTTCACAAAAATTGAAGAGGAGGATATTGGCAACATTTGGTTTCAACAGGACGGCGCTACGTGCCACATAGCCGAAGCTACACTCGATGTTTTGCGCCCTGTTTTTGAAGATCGCATTATCATCCGCAGAGCTGATGTCGTTTGGCCACCTCGGAGCTGCGATTTGACACCGTTCGACTATTACTATATTATATTACTATACGACTAAAAGATAAGTGTTACGCCGACAAGCCAGAGACAATTGACGCTTTAAAGGACATATACCTATATATTTACATATATTTGGAAATTGCTAACTAATCCATTTAAATAAATTACTTTTTTGCCAAGTAAAGTGAAAATGGAAAACGAAATTTTCAAGATCGATAAATTGCAGAACTCTGAACACTATTCTGTATGGAAGTTCCAGGTGAGAATATTACTCAGTGCCTCAGATCTATAAAATTTTGTTACTGGTGCTATTAACCGACCGGTTAAGGCAGAGTCTGAGACTGAGGTAGCTTATGAAAAACGATTAGCTGGGTGGGCGAAAGATGATTGTAAGGCGCAACGTATAATTGCAATGAGTGTTGGCCCGACACCACTTCGCCATATTGTAAATTGCATCACTGCAAAAGAAATGTGGGAAAAACTTCGGTCGGTATACGAGCAATCATCAAATGCAAATGTTCATATGCTGCTGCAGCGGTTTTATACATTTAAGATGGAACCTGAGGATGACGTTGCAACTCACATATCAAAATTAGAAAACATAGTAAGGCTGCTGAGGGACGTAGGGGAGGAGATTACGCAAAGCATGGTAATCACAAAAATTTTGATGACAATTCCCGAAAGCTTTAAGCATTTTTTCTCTGCGTGGGAGTCAACACCAAAAGATCAGCAAACTTTGGAGAACTTAACGTCACGGTTAATCATGGAAGAAGCAAGAATGCTTTCAAACTCATCTGTTCCAGACACAAGCACCTCGGCACTAATTGCGAAACGAAGACATTGGAAACAACCCAAAAACAAAACTTTCCAACCCGGTAAGTGTTACAGATGCAATGAAGTGGGACACTGGAAAAGAGAATGTCCCAAAAAGCTAACTGAATATAAAAACAATGGAATCAAAGGTGGAATGAGAAAAGGAGTACTGAAAGCTGCGGTGCTCAAAGCTGCTGTGATGATTATGTGAAGACTGGAAGCAAGGGCGAGGTAATAGTGGTGAGGAAGCCAAATTCAAAGAACGATGATCGTGTGAAGACTGGAAGCAGGGGCGAGGTAGTAGTGGTGAGGAAGCCAAATTCAAAGAACGATGATCGTGTGAGGACTGGACGCAGGGGCAAAGTACCAATAGGAAGAAAATCCACTTCAACGGAAGCTAAAAGGAGTGGAAGTGCTGGCACGGTAGAGGAGAAAGAATTAAAGGTTTGCAATGCACTGCTGGTTGATGATGGTGAGTTCAATGATTATTGGTATTTTGATTCAGGTGCTAGTGATCATATGACATTTCGAAAGGATTGGTTCATAAATTATAAAACATTTTCTAACCTCATTGAGATTAGAGTTGGAAGCGGTCAAAAAATATTAGCGTTAGGTACGGGCGACATCAACATCTTGTCGTTTAATGGAAAAGGGTGGTGCAAAAAACATTTATCTAATGTCTTGTATGTGCCCAAAATCTCCATTCATCTTTTTTCCCAAAGTCGTGCATTGGATAAAGGGTTAAAATTTGTTTCTGATAAGATGAGATGCGAATTTATTAATGCAGACGGAGCTATCGTGGTAGTGGGAGAGCGTGAGGCGCAGCTATTCAGAATGTGTTTTCGTGTACAGGTTTCGGTTAAGCCGACGGCAAATTTGACAACTACCAAAGCGTTGCCACTGAAGGTATGGCACGAGAGACTAAACTCACCTAAATATCAAGAAAGTGCGTGATCATCTTAAAAGGAATGGGATCAGTTTCATAGATGATCAAGATTTTATGTGTGATGCTTGTGTCTTTGGAAAAATGCATCGAATCCCGTTTTCAAGGAGTTCTTTTGAGGCAAGTCAACCAGGGGAACTTGTGCATGCCGACGTATGTGGACCAATGGAAGAGACCTCATTAGGAGGAGCTAAGTACTTTGTCCTCTTCAAGGATCATTTTTCACATTACAGAGTCGTACAATTTTTGAAGAAGAAATCATAAGTTTGTTCGTCCATTGAAGAATTCTTACATCTTGCTAACTCAGAAAGCCACTACTCAGTAAAAACACTCCGTACTGACAATGGTTTGGAATTTGTCAACAATGGCGTTGAATTGCTTCTAAGGAAACACTCCATTCGGCATGAGACCAGTGTTCCTTACACCCCCGAGCAAAATGGGAGCGTCGAACGAGAAAATCGCACCGTCGTCGAAGCTGCTCGGACTATGCTTAGTGCAAAGGATTTGAGTAAACGGTTTTGGGCAGAAGCTGTTAACACTGCTGTATACGTTTTGAACCGCACTGCAGACAGCGCTTTAGGAGGTAAAACCCCCTTCGAAATGTGGTGTGGAGGAAAGCTTAGGGTCGAGGAGTTTAAAACGTTTGGTATTGAGGCATTTATACATGTTCCCAAGCAAAAACGCCAAAAATGGGACAGAAAGGCTGAAAAAGGTCTGTTCATGGGATACTCGGACACATCCAAAGGCTATCGGATCTGTCCACCTGCAACAAATAAAGTGGTAATCGTCAGAGATGTCGTTTTTAGGGAAGTGGAGCAGCACAGCGAACAAGAAAGACTTCCAAATAGTGTTTTCGACGAATCTCCAAGTACATATGTTATCCATATGAGCAAGCGCGATAATCTTTCACAAGAAAATCTTATTATTGATACGGAAAAACAAGACGATGTTGATGTAAGGACAGAAGAACAAGTGGAAAAGGAGGATTACCAATGTGATGAGGAGGACGCTATAGACATGGTATATGACCCCAACGAGTCTATTCCTTTGAAGAGTCGACTACGCAAAAGAAAGGATACTACACCAGGGGCTTGTAATTTTGTGGAAAAGCATGCGTATTTTATGCAAGGAGAGCCACAATGTTACAAAGAAGCTATTTCCTGCGACGAGATGACAAATTGGAAAGAAGCAATGGCAGACGAGATAAGTAGTCTTTATAAAAATCGCACATGGGATTTGGTATCTCAACCTGGGGATAGGAAAGTTATTGGTAACAAATGGGTTTATAAACTTAAGGATCTAGGCGCTGGAAAACAAAACTATAAGGCGAGATTGGTTGCACAGGGTTACACCCAGGAATATGGCATCGATTATGGACAAACGTACAGTCCAGTAGCTAAGTTCACCTCGATTCGTTCATAAGGTTTGCAAATTGTGAAAGAGCTTATATGGACTCAAACAGGCGTCTCGCTGCTGGAATCAAAAGCTGACAAGAGTTCTGCGGGAGTTCAGGCTAAGGCCTATCAAAATGGATCCTTGCATTTTTCTATCAGCAGATAATAAATTCAGAATCATATTAGCTGTTTACATCGATGATGGGCTCGTGCCAAAGATGATGCGACTCAGTTGGTGAAATTTCTGCTGAAGAATTTCGAAGTCACAGTTTTGGAAGCTGGTTGCTTTCTCGGGAAGGAAATCGCAGTTCAACCAGGGGATGGAATTCATGTGGGCCAATCGAACTACATTGAGCGGTTGTTGAAACGATTCAACATGAATTGTTGCAAGCCGGTGTTAACTCCAGCGGAGCAATGTTCTTCAACAGATACTCTATCTTCGGAAGTAGTGAAATTTCCCTACAGAGAAGCCGTAGGCTCTCTCATGTATTTGGCAGTGGCGACTCGTCCAGATATTGCCTTTGCAATAGGAGTGGTTTCCCGATATTGGGATTCGCCAAGTAATCATGAAGTCAACGCTGTGAAGAGAATTTTGAAATATATCAGTGGAACCAGACGAATGGGTATATTTTTAAAAAAAAATAAATGTTATTCGTTAGTTTGTTTCAGTGACGCTGATTATGCCGGGGATCCTGGAACAAGGCGCTCTACCACTGGCTTCATTTTTTCACTAGGGAGTGGCCCGTTGTCTTGGTCATCACAGAGGCAAAAATGTGTTTCTTTGTCAACTACTGAGTCAGAATACGTAGCCGCATCACAAGCAGTAAAAGAAATGATTTGGCTACAGCAGCTGCTCTCTGAGATGATTCCGGGTGCTATTGGCGATGCTATGCTGAAAATGGACAACCAAGGAGCGATTCGGCTCATCAAAAACCCAGAGTTTCATAAACGAACGAAACACATAGACGTTCATTATCACTTCATACGTGAGCGATACGAAAGAGGAGAATTTTTGATAAACTTTGTTCCTTCTGAACAACAACAAGCTGACATTTTAACAAAGGGTCTAAGTAAAGATAAATTTCAAAAATTTAGATTGTTAATTGGAATTATAGAAAAAAATAATGATCAAACCATGTAATTAAAATGTTAAATTATCTAAAAGTGGGAGTATTAAGAAAAATATGAGTTAATACTCTGTCAGTTCATATAATTTAACATGGCAACTCTGCTTGCAAATGTATAACACTTTCAGTATATATATAGAACCACAAAACCCATAATAAAGGTTCCTTTTGTTTGGATTTCCCCTGAAGTCGGTTGTTTTAACTTTTAAACCTAGTGCTAGAAGCTTGTTGTGCGAGATCCGGCATAAGAAATATATACCCTCATCTGTTATTCAAGGATGAAAGAGATTATCTGGTAGATAATACTTAAAGAACAAAAACGGAGTTACCTAGCTAAATCGCATGCCAATGCTGTTAAATAAAATAAATTATAATTAATTTGTTTCTGATCAACTTCCCCCATTTGTTATTGCTAAGAATCGAGCATTAGCTGAGGGAATATGATACAAGGAATTGGAAAAATATATATAACAATCGTTGTTAATATACCCTCAACTGTTATTTGATAATTTTTTAAATATAAACCAAAAGGTTACTTTTTTACCTACGCAAACGGTATTAGGTTGTCTTAAGAAAAGTTTGTCCCATCCATGGTTGCCTAGATATTAGATGTTAAGTTTCCAGCGAAGAAATCATCGGCAATAATAATGTAATGTATGTCACGTAACTATTCTCCCGGCTCTGTTGTTAGAGTTCGTAGAGGACAAGAAATTCTCTGAAGATGTTGCACTTTATAGGAGTGAATACCTGGAAAAAAATATCTAAAGCTTTCGGTGACCGCCTCACTATTGAAAGATCTACCGGACCGCATAATAAATAGATTATATGCCGCAATAATATGGACGTATCGACATTGGCAAATTAAGCTATAAAACTAGAAATAGAAGCGGACGCTAGATTTCAAGAAGTTGCGTATAATTTGAGACGTCGTGTTAAAAATATTCCCTGTCGAAAGCTACCTAGTCCGTAGATGATGTGATAAAGGCAGATGCGAGATTCCACCAAATGATCGGAGGACCACGCACTTCTCGCGATGTATCAGATCAGACCACTGTTAAAATTAAGCCATTATGTAGTGTCATAATTTACATCATAACAAAGTGTCGAATTAAACCCGCTAAAAACCTAAATCCTGGATTGGCCTTGAAGTCTCTAACTAATTCACGACAAGTTCTCACAATACTCAATAGATATGGCCATACAATCGGGTATAACTTGGCTGAAGAATTAGAGACTGAAATAAGTGACACAGCAGTTGAACAAGATAAAGTCATACCATCCGGCATCGATGCAGTTCATGAACGAAGCATGCACGTAGCGTTTTATAACTTTGGTCGCTTTGTCGACACAATGTCCGGAAAAGACACCATGCATGACACCATTGGAATAATTTACCAATTTTCTACCGCTGACAATGAATTTTTAGATAATATTGAAGCTACGACGTCGTTAACACTTCATTAGCATGACGATGTTGATAAATTTAGACCACCATCACGAAAAAGACGATGCTTCAATCAAAATTCAAAAGCCTAGTGCAACCATGGAATTACTTACCGTTAATACCATTGGAGAGGGAATGGTCGCATGCCAAAGAGCTACAAAGGTTGCGATTGAAATAGATTTACTATGGATGATGTCTTTGGTAAGGCTTGACTCAGTACCCATGTGGTTGGCTACAATACCGGGTTTTCCAATAAGGACTTGACAAATTTTTTTTTAAATAAAACGCAAACCATTTGAGATATTTCAAAAACATTATTATCGGCGTGAAGTACAATCAAAACATTTATGAATGGAACTCGACTTCGTTCATATAGCCACCGTGGGCACGTTTACAACGATCGATTCATTGGACCTAATTTTCAGCGACTCGGCAACACATTTCGGTCGAAACGGCCTCTATTTCGCGTTCAATGTTGGCTCTGAGCTCTTCCAACGTCGTCGGCGTGTCGGCATAAACCAATGACCTTAACGTAGCCCCACAGAAAATAGTCAAGCGGCGTTAAATCGCACGAACGAGGCGGCCAGTCGACTGGCCCATTTCTTGAGATAACACGCTCACCATACTTACTATTCAATAAACCGATTGTAGCATGTGCTGTGTGGCATGTGGTACCATCCTGTTGAAACCACATGTCGTTCAAGTCCATATCTTCCAATTCGGGCCAAAAATAATCGGTGATCATGGCGCGATAACACTGACCATTCACAGTAACGTGATAATCGTAATCGTCGACGAAAAAATATGGCCCAATAACGCCGCCGGCATGCAAACCGCACCAAACAGTTATTTTTTGTGGATGAAGTGGTGATTCATGACGCACATGTCGATTTTCACTCGACCAATAACGCATATTTTGCTTATTGACGAACCCATTGAGCCACAAATTAGCTTCGTCACTGAAGATGATTTTGCGATGAAATTCATCATCTTGGCGCATCTTCTCCAGAACCCAATCGGAGAACGTACGCCGCTTCAAATGGTCCATCGGCTTCAATTCTTGAGTCAGCTTGATCTTGTATGGGTGTAAACCAAGATCCCTACGCAAAATACGCCATAATGTGGTCTGAGCGATGCCCAATTCTTGGAATTGAGTGATTTGGATCGTTTGGTACGGACGTCTGAACGGCAGTGATATTTTCACACTTCGACCAACCCGTTGTCTCACTGACACGGCAACATCACACGACGAATATGTAGACTCAAATTTTGCCACTAAACTTGTTATTGCCTGCCTACTAGGGCGAGAATTACGACCGAAAATTGGAGTTAACGCTCTTAAAGTTGCAGTCACCGACTCCGAATTTCGGTAGAAAATTTTTATAATTTGCACACGTTGCTCGTTCGTGTACTTTACCATGATGAAAATGTTGAGTTTATGAATAATTTGACAGCGACAGTTTGATGATTAGTGAAAGAGTGCGTTCACAAATTAAATTAAAACTTGTCAAGTCCCTATTGGAAAACCCTTTATATATGAGTGAGATTAGAAGGGTGCCCATTAAAATTAGGACTGTGAAAGCTGAACATTTCGATTATGTCATTCTTGTAGTTCATACCGCCTAACCTACATGCTCATGATGAACGCAGTGGCAGACCATCGAACACCGATGAAAACATTGATGAAGTAAAAGAAATGTTGGTCAGTAGTCGCAAATTAACCACCAGAGAGATAGAGGAGGACTTGAAAATTGCCTATGGATCCGTCCAGTACATTTTGGGGAATGATTTGGGTTTCCGTCTTGTAGCAGCAAAGTTGGTGCCAAAAGACCTCAATTTCATGCAAAAAAGAGACCGTGTTGACTTCGCAAAAATCCGATCCCACATTCATCAAAAGGATCATTACTGGAGACGAGACGTGGGTTTATGAGTACGACACGCAATCCATACATCAGGCAAGTGAATGGCGTTCATCAAATGAGCCGAGACCAAAAAAACCATGTCCTTTTCAGTCAAAAAAGTAGGCAATACTCACGGTTTTCATAGATTACAACAGGGTAGTGCATCATGAATTTTTGCCAGAAGGCCAGACAATAAACAAAGAGTATTATTTGGGCGTTATGAGACTTGCGTAAAGCAATTCGCCGAAAGAGACCAGAATTGTGGGCAGAAAACTCGTGGATTTTGCACCATTATAACGTACCGTCGCACAGTGCCATCATTATTCGTAATTTTTTGACGAAAAATGCAATAAATACCATACAACAGCCACCGAATTTACCTGATTTGGCTCCCTGTGATTTCTTTCTGTTCCATCGAGTTAAAAAACCACTACGGGGAACGCGTTTCAGCAGCCGAGAGGAAGTAATGGAAAAATCGCAGGAAGCACTGATGGACATACCGAAATCCGAATATAAAAAATGTTTCGAGGATTGGATCAAGTGCTGGCATAAGTGTTTTGCAGTCGATGGGGATTACTTTGAAGGGGACAATATAGATTTAGATGAATAAACTTGTATTTTTAATTTTCTGAATTAATTCCGGGTAATCAAGGTGGTATATGGGTAAACCTGCAAAAAGAAGCTTTGGAATCGAAAGCCAAACAACAGCTCCGGAATTGTTTTATTGAACCTGCGCACAAAGCAAGAAAACAATCCTTTTCAAATCCTTTCGTTTCTTTATTTGTGTAAGTATGATGGAAAAACAGAAATTAAACCTCAGCCAGAGAGACGTCAAATTCGTCTAGGAAATTATTCTTTGTTTTCTCTTCTTCTTTATCCTGTTCATTCTCTTCATCTTCCTCCGCATCTTCAGGAATATTATGCTTACAGAAATAAGCCATTTGACACCGAAGACGCTTTATAAGATCTGCTTGCCGCCTACGAATATTGCCTAAACGTATCAGATCCCTGCTAACCGCTGGCATATTCTCCTTTCCAAAATCTTCAACACCTTCAAAAGCCATGGATGCAAGTTCCATAAGAAGACGATCCCGCTCGTTTGGGTTCGAGAGCATGACTTGCCTTAGACGAAATTGAATTTTCGCAAATTGTGATGTTAAAGCAAAGAAAGCCGTCTGTAGAGTCTCATATTCCTTTTCCAAAACCTCAACATACTCTAGTTTGGTATTTGATCGAGAAACACACAATGAAACATTGAAACCTTTGCTTGAAGGTTTTGATAGAGTTGGACCAGGACCAGGTTCAAAACATTCCTCAGATCTTTCTGATGGAAGGCCACATGATTCGCTAATTTGGAAGGTTCTTGATAAAATCGGATGGGGTGCTAACGATTCTTCAGATTCTTTCCTTCCATAGCAGGCAGTCATTTCGGAGAAAGGCTATGACACTTTGAAACCTTTCTCTTTTTATTGATTTTTTTTGAATTTTTGAAATAGAAAATGAAGTCGAAGTCGGAGATGAAGTGATGATAGTGTATAGATTTAATGCAAGTAGTCTACTCTTATTAACAACGGTTTCTGCTATCATAAGGGCTTATTTACTTATCTAAATACCACAGCATAATGGCACGATTAACGGTCACCTGCCTTGTAGTACTCTGATCGGCGTGAGAAAGGGCGGTAGTGCTCCCAATAGATGCCGCCACTCTTCATTATGTAGAAATCAATTCTAAGCGTTTTGTGGCGTTTTCTCCAAACAGAGTGGAGATAACTACTACAATATGTTACATTGTCTGGGCGCCTAGAGTTACAAAGATCCTGCGGTCGGTAATTGGACGGCAAGGAACGAAATTTTGCGATCGATGGAGCTAAATGCTGAATTGGGCAACTAGGCGTCCAGACAATGTAGTAGTTATCTCCACTCTGTACTGAATATTTTGGCAGCTGGATGTCATTGGTAACTTCACATCCATCGGACATCATTTTAACGGCAGAAATGTTACTTTGAGACATTACGTGCAAATAGAGGTCTCCATGCATATTCTTTTTCCTTGGGTTTCGCTCCAAAGATAACAGTGTCATTTTCCATTACCAGTGCTGTAAATTGTTAAGTTATAAACCGCCCATTTTCGTGAATAAAATATTTGTCAACAGGGACTCTTCGGTGTAATTACCATAGAACTGCCTGTAAATCAAAATTGAAATCCAATCACTTTTGGCAAGAGCTTCGTCTTGATTGCGTAACGGACGGGAAGACGTCTTTCTGTCCAGGTGTTTTTCGTGGTTGTATTTTTGTAATAAAAATATACAATATATACACTTTCATTATCAGGTAGTGAACTAAAAATCAGACATTTCCTGCACTGAACTTTTTTAGGTTTGAAAAAAAACCTAAGTTGAAGCTGTTAAAAGTTGCTCTGTACTTTGATAAAGAATCCTTTTTTTTATGAATATTTAAGAGCGTACTTAATCGATTCTGTACCCTTAAAATGTTTGTACACAGCGCGGGCGAAGAAAACCTAGGGAGGAAGAAAAGAGAGGTGCCGATGTACATTGGTCTTAAATGTTTGCAAGTTATAACGACTGGGAAATAGAGAGCTCGGCAGGGCATTCCATAAGCGAGCTGTACGGCTGAGGAACGAATCACGATATTTCAGAGTACGTCCGACGACGGAATTCTACTGGCAATTACAATGGAGCGCTGGTTGTGGAAACTGCGATAAAACAAAGTAAGACAGGAGATATTACGTCGGCGTTCGAGGGTCTCCAATGTCTGAGTGATATTAGTTTCACCTTTGAGTTTTATCGCACGGTTTTGAATCCTATCTAGCAGGTACAGAGATGTTTTTGGAGAACCTGACCATTGTGCTCCAGTTTTGGGTGAATAACATAAGTGCCTTATATGAGGCCAGATCAGTGGGGGTGAAATATTTCTTACATCGCTTGAGGAAACCTGGACATTTTGTGGCATTTTTGACGACATGGAATGTGTGGTCATGTCAAAGGTAAATTGTCACTGACACACATATGAGTACCAAGAATGGAAAGTTTTTCGGTTTCGACGATGCTAGTGCCATTCATGGACAATGGCTGGGAGCTTAAATTTCACTTTACGACAGCAGACATCATTGTGTTTTGAAAGGATTAAATTCTACTCTGTTGATAGTTCCCCAATTGGTTATGCTGTTCATATCGGAATTTAATGAGCTCTAGATCTAAGCTGTCGGTGCAACTAGAAAATTTGTCAAAGTCTTCAGAAGGAATAAGTTCACAAACAACCAGATCATAGCTTGCCTTTAATCAGCAACCAGCTGCAATCATTGGAGATACGAATAAGCTGCGATTTTGTAATACGCAGTCGCTGTATCTAATACATAACATCAATTTTGCTGACGTATGAGACCATTAAATACGAAATTTTGGTGCGATTTCTAATAAATCGCTTATGTACCACAATTTTGCACGTGCAAATTTACTCACGATCATAGTCATTGGCAAAAGCTTTTATTAGAGAATTTTATGTTAACTGCGGTCGCATCGAATGTGTTAACTCACAGCAGTTGAAAAATAAAAAATTATGTGGGTGGCTTCAGCAATGTGTTCCTTAGGTATATATTTTATACGAGTATATAATATGTATAGATAATTATGTTGCTTGCATGCATATCGCTCTTCCGTCGAAAGTGCGTTTATTCATAAGTTGTCTTTTTTTATATTTTTTTTTTAGTTTTGGTCAATGACTCTTGTAAGCGCACGTTCGATTGAAAACCGATTTATCACGTACCTGAATGGGAGATGATACTTATCTACCCGCATGTGGTTCCCTTCGTTTGCGGATTTTTTTTTTTTTTTTATCCGATTCCTTTGATGTTTGTCAGATTCTCCTGATTTCTTTGGTAGGTTTTATGGTACCTATGCACTTGTCCACGCGAAACCGATTACCGAACCACTTTCCACTATGATGTTTTATGTTTGCACTTCTTAATTGTCTTTATGTGATACTTTAATGTCTTTGAAGAATTGCAAAATTGTTTTTTTTTACGTTTGGGCGCCAAAAATGTACGTAGGATTCCAGTGTAAAGCTTTTCTGCAGTGCGGAACTAAGAGATAGAACGAGCGACGAAGACTAGACAAGTGCAAGAGGTTTGATTTGTTATAATAGCTTGGGCCGATACATTATTGCCTTACAATCTGCCTTATTGCCTTCACACGCAGAATTTTTCTGTCTGAGTTCCAATTACACAAAGAAAAACCGACTTGCCATGGGCAGGATTCGAACCTGGACCCTCCGAGTGAGAAGCGTTTGCTAGTTCCACTACACCACGGTAAAGGCCTTTCAAGTTTCGGACGAAAATTATCCAAAGGCACTTGCCAGGCTCAAAGAACGCTACGATAATGATTTTCTTATTTTTGCACAGTACATTTCGGAGTTGTTTGAGCTGCCGATTATTACAAAGGTTTCGGCTGTAGACTTACGAGCATTGATAGATAATGTGTCTGCAATATTTAATTCTCTTCAGTCCATAGGATCGTTTGAAAACATTTGTAATGCAATGATTATTCACATCGCAATGTCGAAGGTAGACCCAGAAACCCTATCCAAATGGGACGATCACCAGGATTACAAGAAACTTCCGAGTTGGATAGACTGTTCAGCTGTTCTAAGTAAACGATGTCAATATCTCGAAACTCGTGATACTAACCAATTGAGCGCCAACTGTGCACGGAGGACACAGAATAAGGCCAAGCCATCGAGTTCTGCTCATCGCTTTCAGACTTCACTTACAGTTGCAAAGCGAGCTTGTTTGTTTTGTGGAGATACTAGCCATTCGATTTTAAATTGTCACAATTTTGGTAAATTAGGAGTTATGCAACGATTCTCAAATGTGAAAAAGCTTGGGCTTTGTTTGAATTGCTTGGCAAAGGGGCATACCGTTTCGAAGTGTCCATCGCCTTTCAGATGCAAAGTTTGCAAGCAATCTCATCACAGCCTTTTACATCAATCACAACCAGAAGAAAATGTTTCTACAAGTGGAGAACCACCAACATCAGCGGCCGTCCACACTGCCTTAGAGAAGGGAACTTTAGCCGAAGCTCAAGTGATCTTAGCGACAGCAGTAATTCTCGTAATGGATTCTACTGGAAGTTTTCAGATGGGAAGGGCGCTGATAGATTCTGGCTCACAAGTTAACCTTATCACCGAAAGATTTGCGAGATCGCTTCACTTGCGAAGGTCACAGAAGAATGTAGATATAGTAGGAGTAGGGGTCGCTGAAACAAAAATCAACTTTCAAACCCAAACCACTATTCGTTCAAGATATAGTAACTTTGAAGTATCACTAGAATTCTTAATCACCACGTCCATCACTGGTTATCACCCACAATCAAATAAAAAAAAAAAAAATAAAAAAAGTTCTTTAAAAAGTGTTCGCAAGAAATCTTGCAAAATTTTTGTACTAATCTTGGTATCAATTTTAATTTTATACCAGCCAGGGCACCTCACTTTGGCGGAATCTGGGAGGCAGCTGTGAAAGTCGCGAAGGGTCACTTATATCGAAGCTTAGGAGGAGCAAAGTTGACATTCGAGGAGCTCTCTACAGCACTGGTCGAGATAGAAGCGGTAATGAATTCTCGACCCATTACACCGATGTCGTCTGACCCCAATGACCTAGAAGCCTTAACGCCCGCACATCTATTGATTGGTTCGTCGCTCAAAACCATCATAGAACCAGCGATCGAAGTTCCCGAAATAAGCTACATCGAGAGATGGCAGCGAATCAACGCAGTAAAGACTCATTTCTGGCGCAGATGGTCCCTGGAATATCTTCACGAGCTACAGGGAAGAGGAAAGTGGTCATCGCATAACAAAAACCTCAAGATTGGCGACTTAGTTCTCATCCACGAAGACAACGTCCCACCGCAAAGATGGCTAATGGGAAGAGTAGCAGCAGTCATCAGAGGTGCTGATGGTCAAGTTAGAGTGGCAGATGTTAAAACGGCAAAGGCAGTCATCAGGCGTGCTATTCGCAAGCTTGCACCATTACCCTCTTAGCCTCTTGAAAGACGTAGCTTCCAAAGGGGGCGGGATGTTAGATCCTAGATATACATACGTACAGCTTTTTTCTATGGGTCTAACTCTCCTAGTACCGATGGCTTATTTCGAGTTACACTTGTGCGGAAGACTGCGCTTCAAAAAGTTGTCAACGGAATTCACAAGAATGTACTCATTTGCGTTCGGCATTTTGTCAATTTTAAGGATGCCTTTATGTAAATGCTCTCAAACCTGAGGTTTTTTCCCAACCGTAACAAATTTTTAGCCGACACTTAATTTTTTAACCAAATTTGTTTCAAGACAACGCTTCACTACCTTTAAGTGTCCGTATTAGGTGTAAAACATGTGACATCACAAAAGGCATTCTGTGACACCCATACCATATGCCAGCTCGACGTGGAGTGCAAAATAAACTACATGCGTATGCATATGGGAAAACAGAATTGTCTTACCACAATCAAAAAAATGGAAGCACTATCACATCGCATTTTCAGATTGATAGGGATGTAGTTACTTCTTCAGGTGTGAAATGTCAACGAAGTGCGAGTAGTGAAAAATGGGTCCAATGAACTTGTGAACTTCGTAAAAAAAGTTCTTTCGAAGCAAGTTCATGTGACAAAAGTGTCTGGAAATTCCACACGTACAAGGATGTCAGTTTTCTAATGAGGCTTAGCAATAAACAAGGTTGGAGCGATGTATCCACAGCTCTCATACGAAGCTGCGTGCGATAAAGTATTACTAAAACCCTTCGTAGTCTGAAGATGGGGGTGTTGTTAGACAACAAAATCAACAAACTAATGACCTAACAGGGTGAAAATTATATCATACTTCGAAGCACAGCATAATGTAATCATTGCCTGACTATGTTCCGTATTTAATTGTGTAAATATAGCAAATCTATAGGACTGTCCTCTTTTGAACACGGCTCTTCGTTAAAATAAAAGGGAATGAAGTAGGAACCGGACAATTTTTGTCTTATGGGAGAATAGAAGCGTCTTTCGAGCTGCTTAAAACTTTACCACTGATCGCATCTAAACTCTTAACATTACGACTATTTAAAATGCTTTGACCATCTACGACACTACCTCGCTTTTCCAATTTATATTCATCCATTTCCGATTCCCTTTAAATCCCAGAACTGACTATAGAATATGATAAAATAAAAAAAATAAAAGACTCCTTACGACAAGTGTCATATCCAGAGGAGGGCAATTTGCCAAAACATTTACCATCTTCATCTTCAACTTAGACTCAACTTGAAGTTATGAGGTTTGTTCAACTCTCGAAACAAAAATATTTGACAACCAACTCGTGGGGCATACCAGTAAGACAGAATCCCACACTGTTCAGGGATTATTCAACCCTCCAAAGAGTACTTCAAGTGTTTTCACATTATGACGGACATTTAAGAGAGCGAATTTGTGTCGGCCCAGAAAAACTTCTTCGCCACCCAGCAATGCCAAAATACATGTCACACTTCAGAAGAGTCGGTCTTGAGAAGAAAGTCAGAAAAGAGGAGGAAAAAACTGCAAGTTGGTCTCAAGGGACATAACACAAGCGATTCCTCTGGTTGTGACTTCAAAACACGCAAATCTGTGGTGGGCCAAAGCGTCACAGTTTATACGGTTATACGGGGTATACGGATAGTAAAGCATCCCTCAAGACGTTCGATGTCACTTTGTGTTTATTGTTGCAGGGCAAGAGACAAACCTGACACCGACTTCTCTACACACGGTCGACCATGATTGACCACCATATGCACTTGTTGTCATCCCCCAGCCGCAAAGGACCTAAATTTGGGGAGTGAACTGGTAATGGAAGTAAGGAAACTCAAGTAGTCGTCATCTACTATACATGTCCCTTTAAGAATCGCAAATGGGTTGGCCGGTTAGACGATAGAAAACCACGAAATGTCTCATGACAATGACCGACAGATGCGAATAGATTGCACAAGTGTATACGAGTACGTGTATATTCACTCTCAGTCTCTGGTAATGATAGTGGTAGTGTCCCATAGATTGTCATGTTAAGTGATGTGGAATTGGTTTTTGGTCATAATATCGGTGACTTAGTGATATTGTCGGAATTATCTTTAAGGATATGGTTTGGAAAATAGACCAAGTCATGGCAATTTAGTGGCATTGATTGGTACATCTACAGTTAGATAGAAATTGAATTGGGATCTTCTGTCAGATTGCTGACAGTACAGAGAATTTTCGTAATTTAATAAAATGCAATGAAGCAAATGAATGATTGGTTTCCTTGCATAGAATTTTGGAAGGAATGCACAGAATAGGACATAAAAATAGGCATATGCGAGAGCAGGGTTGATGTGCAAGTATGGTAGCAATGAAATGTTATTGAGAAATGAAATCGTTATACACGAAACTTTTGTTTTTACAATATTTGGTATGATACCAAGGGGATAGATGACTATCTTCAGATGTAATCACGTTGAGGCGAAAACCATTCACAATATTTCTCTAAACAAAATTAAGGAAAATACGTGCAAAAAACGAAGCATTTGTTTTTGTCAACAATCAACTCACACCAACTAATAAATACCTTCTGTGGCTGGCAAAAAACAAAGCCACAGAGTGTAACTGGCAGTTCGTATGGGAGACGACGGTCAAAATACAAAAAAAAAAATGAAAACGTGGAAACAATACACGTCGGGACTTATAACGATGTAAACAAGATGACCAACTAATCTCTGTTGTTTGTATATGTAAGCATGTATATGATCGGATAAGAAGACTGAAATTAAAAAAAAAATCATAATGGAAAGCCCATATAATGAAACTGATGATAAAGATGACTTTAGGGTATTATATGGTGTTACCGTTATCGAAAAGAAATATTTAAAAAAAATTATTTTTTTTTGTATAAGTTTTAACATAAGAGCGATAGTAAAAACATGGGATGCTTTCACAGAGGAAATTAAAAATATTTTATGCTACGAGTATGTAGATACATACAACGCCGAGTACCTGCAGACTGTATCGAGCGAAAGTCGGACATTCACAGAGGTGGGGCTTCGCGGTGTCATCATCACTTTCACAACAAGCGTTACAGGATTATGAATTACTTATGCCCAGAATGTGTTTAGTAAAAGTGTTGTGCCCCGTCACAACTGCGCTAGTAAGCAACCTGCAGTCTTTTTTTCTGGGACGGGGACTTATTAGAGACCATTCATTTAGCCTGCTTGCAATCTGGAGAGTCATACCATCTGCAGTTGTGCTCATATCAAACCCAACTTTAAATGGAAGGCTTCTAAAAAACTCTCCTCTGAACCTTGCTTGGCAAGTTCTTAGGCGATTTCCTTTCCCGTGATCCCATTATGACTTGGAAGCCAGACAAGACTCAGAGAATTTCGCCAGTGATGCAAATCTTTCGCCTCATCCATCGACTCTTCATTTGTTGCTATCAGGGTTGCGTATAACTCCGCTTGGAAAACAGACGCAAGTTTTCCTAACCAGAAGTGAAATCTAACTTTGTCGTCCACCAGAAAAACACCAGCGCCACATTCTATATCGGTTTTTGGAGCCGTCCGTAAAGACCGGACTGCATTGCTGGGGAAAGCCTCCATGCAGCCGAGGCAGACCTATCTTACGATTCTGGTAAAAGCAGCAATCACGTATTTCGGCGAGAGCTTATTCCACCAGATAATCGACGCATAGGATATGATTGCCCTTACCATAGCCGTGTAGATCCAGCGGACCCTTCTCGGTAATAGGCCTCGTGTGTTTCCGATAGCTCCTTTGCACTGCCAGAAGGCCGAAAGCGCCTAGAAACTTCCGACATATCATGTTTAATCCATAGAAGCTTGTTATCCGAGATGGCATCCAAACATGCACTTAGTTTCTTTGGAGAATGGTGATAGTGATGCCTTGAAGCACTAGATAAGTCAGTCCAGACAGCCTCCTCTTTCTTGTAAAGAAAACAATCTAAGTTTTGAGATGATTGACTGAAAGCCAATTACTAGATCACATCTAGGGCTGTCTGTAGCTAGACATTATCCAACAGACAGTACAACTACATGATCCGCGTATGCTTATGCATAAACGTCAGAACTATTGAGCGCGTTGAGCAGTGAGTCGACCAATATGCACCATAGCATAGGAGGAAGAACGCCGGCTTGCGTGAAACCCCTGTTTACTACAGCCAGCACCCGCAATCAATGTTCTATTCACCAGCATCGCTTATATCTGCAAAATTAACGATTCGTCGTGTTGTCCGGCTGAGTTACATATGCCGTCAAAAGTATACGTTGTCGAAAGTACCCTCAATGTCGATGAAAATGCCCAAAGACTGTTTTTTTTTTATAATTTACGCGCGCCTAAGGGATTAGATACCCTTTTACTGTTGCCAAGGCGCGGGCGGAAAGGTAGAAGGAAGAGAAAGGAAAATTGTTTTGTACTGGTTTTAAACTCAGGTGTATTTGGTTTCGATATTAGCTCTCCAGGGGGTGGGAGTCCGAATAGGACGGAGAGTTTTTTCTTCACTCAGAGTGATCCGAAGGTTATAATGCCTTCACACGCAGAATTTTTCTGACTGAGTTCCAATTACACAAATGAAAAACTTGAAAAACTTTTCGTGGGTAGGATTCGAACCTTGACCCTCCGAGTGAGAAGCTATTGCTAATACCACTAAATTGTTGTCGAGTGCGCTTCCAATTCTGCTACCAGATTCTCAACTGCACTCTCGCAACATCTTCCGCGTTGGTAGGCGTGTTGCATCGCAGACAGAGGATGCATTCGCAAGGCAGTTTTGCGCACATTGATCTAGACCATTCTCTCCACGCCTTTCAACATGAATCAAGTCAGACTTTTAGGTCTGAAGCTCTTGGCGAGCGTGTAGTCCTTCTTTACAATTTTCGATATAAAGGCTATAATCACTGTTCGCCAGGGTTCCGGTATATATACCAGTGTCAGGCTAGCAGTGAAGTTTCTCTTCAGATCCACACCTTTTGTAACATAACTGGATATATGCCGTCGGTGCCAGGCGACTTGAAGCCATCAAAGGAAGCAACAACATATTTAATGTCCTCATCCATCACCACAATCGATGACATATACCAGCTACGACGTGTTGTGTAGCATAGGTTAACAGGATATAATGAGATTAATACGAGTATACCTAAGAGACAAAATAATTTATATAATATTGATGGATTTAAACCCTGGGCCGTTGATAATACGACGTCATTAACTGCCATTCAAGACAATAACTACTAGTATACATCTATTTCCTTTTAACTCTTAACATAATGGCCTTAATTGCAATGGCATGAAGACATTAAGGCATTATTTGCATTTATTGCTTCAAACCGCTCGCTTCTGTACTGCCATGCTGACGTGTAAACACCATCGCGAGGTGATACCTCCATATTCTGGGCTGATCCTCATCTGGTACCAACTATCGGTTCTATCTGTTTTCGTTCTTGTTTTGAACATCAGCTACTTGATAGTGGCGAAGGCGGTCCTTCTTGGGCACCGCTTTGTTGCGTCTTCCTTAACTAAAGCGACAGATTTATTTATTTTACACACCGTTCTGGCCTTCAAGTTCAGTGTTTTTACCGCTGATATAGACATTTCGAAATGTATTGTATATCCTGTTGCCTTTTGCTGAGCAAAGAAATCGCTCAACATAGCCCTACCCTCCAGTTCCAAATATATTTTTTACTGATGAGTACACAAATCAGCTAATTGTATGCACCGGCATGGTGTTGCAGACTGCATTTACCGATGCAGTACGAAAGCAAGCTTTGACAATGAAAAGACAACTTCCAACTCATCGGTTTATGACAGTGGGGTCTATCTTTCTACGTAATTCAGTTGATTTTGTGATAAGACCAGGCTTTAAATACGAATGATGCAGAAACAAAAAAACAGTTCTTCATTGTCGTTTCATTGTCACTTTCTTGTCACTTTGATGTTGTAATTTTTACCGCAATCTAGTTGACAGTAAAATAAAATAAATGGAATTAATAAATAGCTCTCATCCAGGCCAGTGCATAAAATCGTATGGTGATCGTTTTTATTCTGCTCTGAAATCTGGCCACCAATACTGGGTCATAACATGATTTCCACAATATTAAGCTCTTCCGTGCTTCAGATATTAACATTGTTTCTCTGCCGGACTTGTTGGCTTAGCAGTGTATAGTTAGACATTGCTCTCGGTTGGCGATTTCATATTATCATCTTCTTTCATTCCGTCATAAGATATCAGTTTTACACAACATTAACGTTTTCTCAAGTGTTATCCCTATTTGATAACCAGAGGTTGTTAGCAAAGCACTAATTAGTATACGGCTCAGACCAATTGTGCTGTTACAAAGGAGCTAACTTGGCAAACAGCGCATTTTCTTGGTGCAGCTGTACATACTCGTATATGTAGTCGTTTTTGTTGCCTCCACTCACATTCAACGCTGACGAAGGCAAACATAACGCGGACCATTCAAAACGATCAAATGTTTGTGTCCCATATAGGCGTTCTTAGCCGACAGAAATAGCGATTAGCAAGGGTAATATTCTACATTTGGTGTATGCGCTGATGTCATTAATTGAGTTTATGTCGGAGCCTAGCTAAGCAAAGTTCCAAACCTCTTCCAAGTTACGCCTATCTACTGTGAAATCTCACAGTCGTACATATGTTATACGAGTATGTTGGCATCGTGCCATCTTTTTTGTTGGGAACAACATTTACCGTTAAACCAATTTTCCGTTCCTGATTCAATACGCGCAAAAGTACCTCTGACAGCGAGCTGTGTTCTCCGGTTAATGTCAATTACGAGTACTTTCGCGTCAGTAGTTAGTTGAACTGTCTCTAGAAAAATGTTGAACCTATTGTTGATGTCTGAGAATTTATGACAGTGGATTACTTTGGCTGATTCTTTTGACATTGAAGTATTTACCGGTCTTTCCAAGGCCATGTGTACTTGCAAATGCTGTCATGTTCACCCTGTGACCAATGTTCGGAATGTTAGCTTTTGTACCGCGATATAGATACTGTGGAATAGTTGAATTAATGAAAGAACATCCTAAAGAGAAACTTTTCTGCATGCAACATCACCCCTTCGAGCTCAGAATTAATTGCTGAACACAAAGACCAGTACGTAGCGTTGGCATTGGAATGACAATTCTACAATACATCATCAAGAACTCTGTAAGAACTGACCTAAGCTTTAAAGAAAGGTCAAAAAGCAGACTCTCAAAATCTATCAAAAAGATACTCTCTCCCTTCGTTAATTACTGGACTGACTCGCACAAACATTAAATCAGTAGAAAGAAGGGAAATGATTTCCTGGGTTACTTTCACATTTCTTCATAGTCTTAAGCACAACTTAAGTAATCAGTAAAACTTGAGCAGGACTTTCCAAAGAAGAACTCCCACGGTATTTCGGAATATGTCCGAAATTTAATAAAGTATGAAAGTGTGAAAGTGCTAAAGTCTACTTACAGTTTCGATGGAGGACAGGTGATGGACGTAGCAAGAGAACAAGGTGAGGCACTGGACAATATGTTGGTGGTGTACTATGTCAACTGACTAGGCCATTTTAGCGTCATCTGTTAGTTTTATTGCAGATTTAAGTCCAACCACAGAGGTGCAGAAAGGTTTAGGAGCGCCTAACCAACAGTGGCCACAGTACTTAAATTTTTGATGGACAAAGGTCTTATACGAAGGTCATTTCAAAAATAATTCACACAGGATTAGTAGATGATGCAATCTTTATACAAAGGTAAGATCAGAACTTGTATATTAGTAAAACGTAGCCTTAATTAATTTCTACTTCCCAACCTCAGCGACCCCGACTTAACCGTTGCCAGACTAGAGACTGCCAAAGGCTCTTACTGGCTGGCATCGGCTTACCTTGGCCACGACCATGTGGACCCTCTCCCTGGTGATAGCCTAGAAAGGGTGGTACTGGAAGCTGGAAGGCAAAAAACTGGCCTCATCATCTGATGCGACGCTAACGCACATCACACAGTATGGGATAGTACCGACATCAATGCTAGAGGTGAGTCACTTTTTGACTATATATTAAGTACTAACCTCTTGTCAATGTTGCAAGACAATGAGCCCACTTTTATAACTAGAAACCGACAGGAAGTGCTAGATATCACTCGTCTCCGACAGCATCACTCAAAGGCTAACGAACTGGATGGTATCGTCTAAACACTCCTTTTCAGACCACAGATACATCCAATTCAGTCTGAGTGATGCTCCCCCCAGCCAACCAACTTTTCGGAACTACCGAACTACTGAACTGTCAAGTGCCCCGAGTGACACCAATGAGCTTGACGTGAAAGTCAATGAATTTACTCTGGCTCTCAATCAGGCTATGGCTGCTTCCTGCCCTCTTATTCAACCTAGAGGCAAGAAAAACCCACAGCACTGGGACTGATCAGAAACTCTTGTAGAAATCTTTTCAACGTAGCAAAAAGCACAAGAGAAGTGACTGACTGGGACTCATACAAACAATCCCTCAAATTATACAAAAAAGAACTGAGGAAGGCAAAGCGACAATCCTGGAGGTCATTCTGTGACAAAATCACATAAACCTCTGAGGCATCGCGGCTAAGAAAAATCCTCTCTACAAATCTTATGATGCCTAGCTGTTTGAAAAAAACCGATGGCTCTTGGACAACCTCAAGTCATGAATCAATCAACCTGCTTCTGGACACCCACTTTCCAGGTAGCTCCCAACTCGCGGCCAGTAGCAGCCCGAACCGCAACCAAAATTCATGGTCTGATTACGAGAGACAAACTGCTCTGGGCGCTGCATGGCTTCAAACCATACAAGTCTGCTGGTCCGGTCTCTCCATTTCTCTGGAGCTTAGTAGTTAACGAACTACTGATATACCTGGCAGCGGGTGGTAGCAGGGTGTTTGCCAATGCAGATGACGTTGCCATAGCCGTCTCAGGAAAGCATCTCAATACTATTAAAGAACTCCTTCAAGTAAATTTCAATAGATTAACCCGCTGTAGCTATTCGCCTTAAAGCAACTAAACAGTGGACAAATAATTCATTTGGCCACGACAACATTCTTAATACATTAAGAATCCTCACAAAGAACATCGATTACACCATACCTGAACTTGGTTTGACAAAAACTTCCATGTAAGCTTCCCCTCTAGATCATTCTGGGAGGAAGATGCTTTCATTGGGGACAAGTCAATCCATCACTACACAGATGAATCTAAAACCGATAGCGGAGTTGGTGGCCGTGTTTTCTCAGATAAGCTACTCGTAAATCTAAACCTCTCTTTCCGTCTTCCAAATCACTGTAGCGTGTTCCAGGCGGAAATTTTGGCGATTAAAGAAGCTCTGTCCTGGCTGAAGAAAAACGTGATATCTGCAAAGGATATCCGCATATTTTTGGATAGTCAGGCCGCCATCAAGTCCTTGGACTCGGTCTCATTATATTCTACAACCGCCCTTGAATGCTGATCATCTCTCATGGAGATGGCAGAGCAGTTCAACATTCACCTTTGTTGGGTGCCGAGCCAAAGAGACATTCCAGGGAACTGCAGAGCCGATGAACTCGCCAAAATTGGAACTACTCTACATATTCTACCGAAAAAGGGTAGTATAGGTATATCATACGTGCAAACTAACATTAAAGCTGGATGCCTATAAAAGAACAGACCTTAGGTGGACTGCTGGGCAAACATGTCTGGCGACCAAACAGATCTGGCCAAAGCTGGATCTGAATAGCTCTAAATGTCTGATCCTTTTAAATAGGAAACATCTCAGTGCCATAATAGGTGTCATCACTGGACACTGCCTCATAGGCAAGCACGCAAGAAGGCTTAGCGCTTTTACAAATGATTTCTGTAGAAGCTGTATGGACGAGGGAGAGGAGGAGACAATGCTCCACCTACTCTGTACATGTCCAGCTCTCTCCCAACGACCTAAACGTCCTAGAAAACATAGATTTTAACAGTCTCCTACGCTTTATTATAAGCTCAAACTAGTTTTTTTTTTTTTTATAATGAGCGCGCGTTCAAGGGGTTTGTGTACCCTTAAGGTGATTGTTCACAGCGCGGGCAGTTCCATTAGTAAGAGGATCATAGATCCACATGGCATCACAATGGGCCAATAGGCCTAAGTGGGTTGGTATTTCCAACAGCCACTCTTACCTAACCTTGGTTACTAACATCGGATGCATTAGATCCCTACATGTTCAGGTGATACTCAGAAACTTAAAGCAACCCTCGGATGGTATAAGACAGATACTACCGCCACTTAGGAGGTACGATTAACCGAATCAGATATTTATTATAAGGAATTCTATTAACTACTGGATAGAAACATATAACATGTCCGAATTATAATGCCAAACTCCTACTAAGGGACTTAAACGCCGACATATGTAGTTGGAAAGCACAGCTTAGAACATATGACAACAGAAATTGACCTCGTAGCAGCTAGTAATACCATTATACGAGTAAGTAGAATTAGGTACTCAAAACAATGAATCCACAGAGCCACTTGATTGTCTCCAGATGGTAGCGCCTTCAGCCAAATCGACCAAGTAACATTCTGAATATGCAATTTTTCAGAGCAGCAAACCTCGACTCTGAATATTATCTCATCGCTGCCCTACTGTCGAAAAAAAACGACCATTAGCAAAAAAGAGTCATCTCTCGCTTAGGTTCAGAAAGATTCCCGTACTATGATATAGATACAACTACTGGAAAGAGGTCACGAAAGATGCATATATTAGGGTAGGACAAAAGCAGAGCCGGAAGAATATCGAGCAAGAAAAAGTGATGAGAATAAAGTCCTGCGGAGAAATAAATGAGTATAAGCGGTCTACCAGTTCAGGGAGTACGAAGAGGTCAAACAGCTAGTCGTAATGCACACTTTTCGAAACAGTGCAGGAAACCTTGTTACCGATGCGCAAGGAATCGTAGATATACTAAAATAGTATTCGAAACGGTCACAATGTTGGAAAAGAGGCTTAGGCTTAGGCTTCGGCTTAGAAAATGGAAGCTATATTTTGGTAGGGTGCACGTTCCAAATAATTAATCGAAGATGGATGTACGATTTGGAAGCAGCTTCTCGAAACAACTCCGTGTGCGTAATTCTAGTTTAAAGAATTCAAATGAAGAGTACTGAAACCGATATAACACAGAGTTCGTATCAGCATGGAATACACTTACAAAAGAAGTTAATTTTGGGAGGTATAAGTCCAGCGAGGACCAGTTTCTCCTATTGCCGTATTGTTCATGTTGTCATTTCATGCACAGTGCGAGGAATCAAGGAATTTTTCGAGTAGCAGAGGAATGAGAAATTTTGTTCATAGACAAAAGATTTCTACTTTTAGGTGTTGGCCGAAACTTGAGCTGGTACAACTGGTAGAATACACAGTCGATATGGACATCATCACTCCCTACCACCGTCTTACACAGTTTCACAGCAAAGAGTAGATGAATGAATCCATCTTAAAGTATGTAAGACATAATTAAGTACATGTTGTCAGCAAACGAAGAAAACATACGTCCACCATTAAGACAAAGTATCACTGTTAACACCATTAGCTTCGCAGTAGTTATGGCGTTTACCTATCTCAAAGGAAACGAATTACATCCTAATGAAGATTGTACGAAGACATAGGTACCCTAGAAACTGCTGTTCCTATAGTTTTGCGATTCAAAGGATTCAAAATTCCTTACTCGGAACATGAACACTGATTTATCCAGTTCTAGACTTTATGTAGTCGAATACTGAATACGTAGGAAAGAAGACCAGATATTGTACACTTTCGAGGGAAGAATACTTTGTTAAATATAGGGTCCCGAGTCCGAAGAGAAAAATGGGCGAAAAGATACAACCGTGTATGCTATGAGCTGTATCGGAATTTCATAGCAATTCGATTATACTTAATCTGTCAAATAGAATGAATGGAGAATAATGCTCCAGCTAGGATAATCTTCAAATTCTGGCCTCCAGGTTCAAAAAGACAAGCAAAAATCTGAAAACCTAAAGGCAAACTGAAAATAGCGAGCTCAGGATCAAAGAGAATGAAAGCAGGAAGAGACTCTTAATGGGTAACGATCCTGTTCAGTAAGTAGATCGACTTTCCTATGTACTCGTATAAAACATCGGACCCCAAGACATTGCATGACCAACCATATGGTTTCTATTGCTTTCATTCTGCAACATACCCGTACATGCTCATACACATATGGTATGCCCTCCCCTAATAGGATATGCGTGCTATGTAACTTCCAGATAGGACACCGACTCAAGAATAGGTTTCTTCATCTACAGTCAATCGGCAAAATTATTCGAGGTTAAGTGAACAATGTTTTTGCGGTCAAAGAGGTTCCCAACGAAAAGAAATTCTTGTTAACTAACAATTTCAGGACGCAATCAGAAAAGTTTTTTTTTCATATTTTTTCCAATTTCGTAATGACGTTTTCAGGAAGTTTTTCTTCATGCAGGATCGGTTATAGCTTGGTCAACTGGTTAACTTTTCTAGAAGAAAAAAATGGACCTTATTCCTTGTTTTGAACAAGGAGAAGTTATGAAAATGGTGTCAGTTTCGTAGTTTTGGTTACTCATGCGGTTAGTTAAAGTTGATTGAAGGACTAAAGTCAAAGTGAAAATGTTTTGCGGTCAATTTCCTTGTTGTTCGGAGTTTGTAATGATAAAAGTGCACAGTCAACCAGCTCTGGGGTGGGGGTTGAAAGTGTTTGTGTTGTTGGTGAAGCCTCAGAAAGATGGAACTCGTGAAACTGAATTCAGGAATGACAAGCGGTAATATTTCATAAGCAGAGTTGATTGAGGGAGTGTTTCTGAAAGGCGAATTAATTCAAGCAATTGGTCAGTTGGATTATGTTACACAGAAAGTTGAGAAAGTTTTCGGAAAATTCGCAAGGAAATGGGAAACTTTTGATTGCCAGTGGAATAGGTTAGTCATTTGAATGTTGAAATGTATGAAATTCTAGGCACAAAATGTTGGCGAAATCTGATTCTTTAAGAAAATTTTTGAACTGTAGAAGTTAAAGAAGTCTCTATAAAAACTTTTTTTGCGAAAGGAGATTATTAAGCGTAGCCCTGTATTCCTGGCCAGACTAATCGGGCAGTATCCTGGTAGTATTAATCTCTTTGAGGATATACGTACATCAAATGCTTTTGGTTTTCAGTGAAGGCTATTGATGCTTATTGGCATAAATCCACGACTTCAAGTAACCAGAAAGAAAGACGCCTGGGATGGTTAAATCTGGCGATCTTGCTGGCCATACCAAATCGCCAAAACTGGAGATTACGCGACCAGGAAACACTTCCCTCCCAATATCCATTGTGGCTCGTGTTGTGTGTGTGGTTGCACCGTCTTGTTGAAACCACATGTGCCCTGCTCACCCAATTCCGGCAGTAAGAAGTCGTTTATCATGGCCCTGTAGCGTTCGCCAGTAACAGTGACCGTATTGCCGATGGCGTCCTCAAAAAAATACGGCCCAATCACTCCTCCCGCGTTAACGCCACACCACACATTGGCTTTGAGTGGATAGTGGATGCAATGGCTCTTCGTGCATCACACGCGTAACCGCTTAACTGGAAATGCGCCTCGTCGCTCATGATGATTTTCGACCCAAAATCGTCCTCTTCGTTATTGAGATTGAGGATGGCTTTAACGTAATTCACACGCGACTGACGGTCAGAGGCATTAACTGATGCACTGTTTACACTTTGTACGAGAACATGTGTAAGTTATTCACTAAAATTCGCTGTAGGGTTCGTCTGGTTGATGTTTCTTCGTTCTCAGCGACATCGGCAGCCACAGCCGCTATATTATCGGCCGAATGAGCAGTCCATTAGTATTTAAATATGATATCGGGCATACGCGCGACATGGCTAGCTCGAGTGAAGCGCAATCGTGAAGTCCAATTTTCGACAACTTTATCAAGCAACTGGGGCGGTATATCAGCAATAACACGGCGAATGTCGACTTCCAAATTGTCCAACTGGAGATCACAGGATCGTGGGGCCACTTCACAGGTTCATTAAGCGAAATTACGCCCCCAGCAAATGTTTCCCGCAATAAATTGATGGTGTTGGCCGCCGTGTATCATGTTTCGCCATCTTGTTGAAACCAAAGCTCTGTCACGTCAATGCCATTCAACTGAGGAACGAAGAAGTCAGAAATCAAGTTTCTATTTTGGCCGGCATCGTCCTTAAAGAAATATGGTACACCAACTTAATGACGAATTCACACCCAAAATGGTCTTCCCCTCTTTCCCTTGCTCTTTCTAATTTCTTTCATCTATCTCTTTCACAAGGAGAATTTCGTCAGACTTCTAAAACCTTCTTCCTAAGCCCGATCAAAAAATAACCAACTATAGCCCCATCGCTAAACTCTCCCATATACCCAAACTCTTCGAAAGCATTTTGTATGAAGCTCTAAACTTCCAATGCAAATGGTTTATTTCCATTAGAAAACATGGCTTACTGAAGGTTAGGTCAACCACCACAAATCTCGTTGAATTCGTATCCTTTGCCTACTCGGCCCTAAAGAATGGTAACGAAGTCGATGTAGTTGTAACCGATTTCAGCAAAGCCTTCGATAAAATACTCTTCAAATTGTCTGCCTTCGGCTTTGTACCCATAATGGATATCCTCTTCCACAAGGCAGCAATCTCGGTCCTCTTTTCTTTATGTTAACCATAAATCATCTCGATAGGATTATCAAACACTCATCTGTCTCCCTTTACGGCGACGATACCAAATTTTTCAAAACCATTTCCTCACCTCATGACTCGTTTCTCCTTCAACAAGAGCTTGATAGTTTTTCGATCTGGTGCCTCAAAAATTCTTTGGAACTTAATATTCCCAAATGCCAATCTCACTTTTTCACATAAGCGGCACCAATCTCCTCAACGATTCTACCTTCTTCACAACCAACCGTTCAATCTCTTCGCGACCTCGACTTAGGGAGTTCAACTTCCGTTTACATATCGATGAGATAATTTTTAATGCCAACTCTGTACTAGCTTTTGTAAAACGGTGGTCCAAAGAATTCACCAACCCACACGTGACCAGGTCCCTCTGTATTAACTTTATACGCCAATTAAGCATGTTCAACCCCGAGAATAGTTTTCTTCGATTTGCTCTTCGAAGGATCATCCCAGAGATCCTTTTATTCTGCCCCTCTATCAAAACCATCTCAACCTTATTAACTGAAACATCCTTGAGGTACGCAAAGAAGCAACCGACTTTCTCTTCATTCATCGACTTACTTCAGGTCACGTTGAATGCGCGTCCCTTCACAACTCTATTTTCCTCAACATTAACCCTCTTAATCTAACATACATACCCCTCGTCACTTCTTTCTACAAACACCTCCTATGGCACGAACGAAACAATCTCCCGTCCTGGGAATTCATCAGTCTTTCGTAGAAAAATTAGTAATTGCTTCGACGATAAAGTAGAATATGATACCAGTAGCCATCACGTCAACCTTCAGTGTGATGGCAGCTTCCGGTCTTCTGACTACGTTCGGAGTTGACTAGCGCTCTTGAACCAGGTTGGAAGTGGTGAGAGGGTTTTAAGCGTAGCTTAGCTATTGCAATACAATTCTTTGTCATCAGGATTGGTTATATCTCATATTGGAAGTCGGCCGAAAATTTTCCTAACGAGGACTGAAATCGAACGTTGTTGTTCTCCAGAAAGATACCAGTGCCACAGCCCAGGTTTAGTGAAGAGTACATTCCTTTCCTGTCTCAAATTTAAACCCAAATTATTCCTGGGGACCTGGGGACCTGGGGACCTGGGGACTGGGGAAAGTCAATTTCTTATTTCTGCAGTAACTAGAGTTCTGGTATAATTGCATCACAAGACATGTTCATAAGACCAGCCTTAAAAGGCAAGATCATCAAAACTTCAGAGCATGTTATACCAAAGACCACTTCTTTTTTAACTGTCTGGCTTTGAGAGTATAGTCCATGATATGAACATCAAGGGAAGAGAGATTCATTAATGTGTCTAAAACAGATCCAAGGAAAGATCGAAACCCATTTCTACTGCACCGACTATCGATGATGTCTAAAGTCAACTAAGCTTTATAGCAGATAGTACAGCTGCATCATCTGTACATAGTGTAGGCATTAGAACCATTGAGAGCGTTGAGAAGTGAGTCGACCTACGTGTATCACAGCAGTGAAGACAGGCAGGTCTTCATGTCTCCTTGCAAGCAACCCTCATTTACCCGTATTCAACATTCGCAATCAGAGCGCTATTCATCAGGTCAGCTTTTAGACACAAAACCAATGAATAACACTGGTAAACACTGTTTTTGTCACACAAACTTTGTGATGTCCAACTTTGTGATGTATATGTTGGTGTACCGTCAGTAACAATATATAATAATTTTGTTTCAATCACGTCCAGTTTTTTTGTGACAGCTACATATTCATTTCCGACCTCATATGCGTGTCTTTTTTTTGAATAACTTACTTCATTTAGACGACTGTATAACTATTGCATTCAACTAACTTACATCTTATATACGTTTGCTACATCGTAAACATGCCACGAAAGTGTTCTAACAACCCCGACAGTTTGTGTAATGTGTGTATAGAATTAACTTTTACATCTCAGCGTCTAAATTTCACATAATTAATTGAACAGTGCTATTTAGATTATTTTGGATTTCCTGTGAGGAATCAAGATAAATCCTGGGTTCCACATAAATGTTGTGTAACGTGTGTGAGACTGCTATTAGGTTGGGCTAAACAAGAACCCAGACATATACCATTTGCTATACCAATGATTTGGCCCGAACCAAAGGAAAAGACATTACAACCAAGTCCAAACACTCTATCCAGTATCCACACACTTGTCTTCGGCCAACAGACCCATTCTACATAGCTCCGAACTGCCTGTGCCAAAGCCTCCAAATCGATCAGAAAGTCAGTATTCTACTCCGGAATTTGTTCTAAGTCAGATAAGGTATCTGAAGATAGAGTGACCCAAGTTATGAACAGTCAACTTCAAAAGAACAGCACTTATTGACACAAAGTGATTTTTTTTTTTTTTTATAATTTACGCGCGCCTAAGGGGTTAAATACCCTTTTACTGTTGCCAGGGCGCGGGCGGAAAGGTAGGAGGAAGAGAAAGGAAAAAATTGTTTTGTAGTGGTTTGAAACTCAGGTGTGTTTGGTTTCGACATTTGCTCTCCTGGGGGAGGGAGTCCGAATAGGACGAAGAGTTTTTTCTTCACGAGGTATAATTCACAGTATTTTTTTTCACTGCTTGAAACTCTACAACAGCCAAATCTACGTGTCAGTGTTATGCCTTCACACGTAGAATTTTTCTGTCTGAGTTCCAATTACACAAATGAAAAACTGACTTGCCATGGGCAGGATTCGAACCTGGACCCCTCCGAGTAAGAAGCGATTGCTAATACCACTACACACCACCAACGATTTAGTACGTGATTTGAATCTGTCTAAAAAACAGGCTGAGCTTTTGGGGTCTACATTAAACGACTGGAATTTACTTTCTCCTGATACGAAAATTTCTTATTTTCGACAGTATGACTATGAAATAAAACTTTAATTTTCTAAAGCAGGTGATTTAGTCTATTGTAATAATGTTCCTGTTTTGATGAATTTATTAAATTTTGAATATGATCCAAATCACTGGCCATTGTTCATTGACTCCTCAAAAACTATTTTGAAAGCAGTGTTGCTGCATTAACGGAAATAAACTTCCTTCAGTGCCGGTTGCTCATGGTTCTGATATGAAAGAGACTTACGTAAATATGAGATTTCTTCTTGAAAAAATTGAATACAGCAAACACTCTTGGAAAATTTGTGGCGATTTTAAAGTCATTGCACTTTTGTTTGGACTACAGCTTGGTTACACAAAATTTTGATGTTTCATTTACGAATGGGGCAGTAAGGACAGAAAAAATCACAAGCGTAAAACACTCATATCAGGCCACAAAAATGTTAAAAATGTTCCTTTAGTGAACCCTGATGACATTCTTTTACCACCGTTGCACATAAAGCTCGGCCTGATGAAAAATTTTGTAAAAGCTATGCCTAAAGATAGCAGTGGATTTGTATATCTGAAAAAGAGGAATATTTGTAGGTCCACAAATACGGCAACTAATAAAGGATAAGAGCTTTGAAGAAAAACTGAATGATCAGGAAAAACTCGCCTGGAAATGTCTTGTGAACGTTGTCCAAAATTTTCTAGGAAACCATAAATCGGAAAATTACAAAAGCTTAATAAATGAACTTATAATGTCATATAAAGCTTTGGGGTGTAATAAGAGTATGTCCTTAAAAATACATATGCTAGAGTCTCATATGGATTTCTTTCCGACAAATTTGGGTGCTGTGAGTGACGAACAAGGCGAGAGGTTCCATCAGGACGTTTCCTTAACCCTAGACCGTCATCAGACAATTTTTTCTGCAAATTTTTTCGGGTTTTCATTGTTTGTTTTGGTCTCCATTTTCGTACAACGCTAGTTGCTTGGAAGCTTTTGGTGGATGCAAACGAGTAGTGGACAGCGCAAGTTGTAAGGGCATTTTATTTATAACTTATTTTTTTTGCGCAGTTGGAATGACGTTTGTGTAACTTTTAGGTTTTTGGTTGTGTCCTTTTTTTGGGATCAGTTGTTAATTTTTTTTTAAATGACCACCAAGAAATCTCTAAATGATGCTGAAATAGAGGAATTTTTCTCTTGGATCTATAACAACGATCAATTGGAGAGCGATCTGAGTGACGTAGGGTCTGATATAGAACTCGATCAAGATGAGTTAATGATGAGAACGAGTTCTTCCGAGGGCGAAACAGATGGAGACGAAGATGACATTCCGCTAAATATTTTAAAGGCTAAGTCCAACATCATATCGTGCACTAAAGCTATTCTTCGTGGGAAAAATGGTCACAAATGGTCTTCAGTCAAAGGTAAGACTCATCGCTATGGATTGAATATCGTACATCAAAGCCGAGGACCAACACGTCAATGCAAAAATGTAACTGACCCACTTGAATGTTTCCACATGTTCATAACAAAAGATATCGTCAGAGAAATTGTGCAATGGACAAATGTCGAGATAACACAACGTCAATCCATCTTGATTGGGAACACGGATATAGCTCAGAGGCGGAACACCACCGAAAATGAAATAGACGCTCTAATAGGAATACTAGTGATGACAGCTGTCAGAAAAGATCAGCATCTATCTGTAGAGGAATTGTTTGACCGGTCATACAGTGGACCGTTGTACACAAGTATAACTATCAAGACAAGATTCAAATGTCTTATGTCTTGTTTGCGGTTCGACGATAAATCTGTCCGTCTTCAATTAATTGGTGATAAGTTTGCTCCCATTAGGAAAGTATGGGAAATGGTCATCCAGCAATGCAGAGAAAATAACACCCCTGGTTCATACCTTACAATTGATGAGCAGCTTCTGGCTTTCAGAGGAAAGTGCAGTTTTTGAATGTATATAACAAATAAGCCAGCAAAATACGGACTTAAAATGGTAATACTATTTGGTAGATACATTGCCTTATTTAGGAAAGGGCTCGAACACCACAAAAATGCCACTTGGAGGATTTTATGTGAAAGAGCTGACAAAAACTATTGATGGTTCGAATAGGAATATCACAATAGGCAACTGGTTCACCTCCATACCATTGGCACTGTCGTTAGGAAAGGCACCGTATAACTTGACTATAGTAGGAACCCTTCGTTCAAACAAAAGAGAAATCTCAGCTGAGCTAAAAAATAAACGGGTCGCAAGTGTGGTACATCCATGTTTTACTATGACAAGTACTTAACCCTTTTATCTTATAAACCAAAACCTAGCAAAATCGTTTATGTTCTGTCATCTTGCAATGAAGAGGGAACCATTAATCCTGTTTCAAAAACGCCAAGCATGGTGGAATTTTACAATAGTACTAAAGGAGGAGTTGATACTCTCGATCAGATGTGTAGTATAATGAGCTGTTCAAGAAAGACAAACACATGGCCGTTGTGTCAATTTTTTGGAATTTTGAACACCGCATTCATAAACTCATATATAAATTACTCACACAATATGCTTCAAGATAAAAAACAGCCGCTAAAACGAGTAGAGTTTGGGAAGAAACTTTTTTCAGATCTTATAAAAAACAGTTTAAATGACAGGCTAGCTATGCCAACAATTACCACAACTGTGAGATCAGAAGTTCAAAATCGACTCCTGATGGACACGAATGAGAAGCCGGAAAATGAAGTACCGACAACAGGTGATAGGTTAGGTTAGGTTAGGTTAGGTAAGAGCCTTGGCCAGATCTGTTTGGTCGCTAGACATGTTTGTCCAGCAGTCCACCTAAGGTCCGTTCTTTTATTGGCATCTAGCTTTAGTGTTAGTTTGCACGTAGCGATTGGTATACCTATACTACCTTTGTCCGGTAGGACAAGTGGTTCCAATTTTGGCGAGTTCATCCGCTGCAGTTCCCTGGAATGTCTCTGTGGCCCGGCACCCAACAAAGGTGAATGTTGAACTGCTCTGCCATCTCCATGAGAGATGATCGGCATTCAAGGGCAGTTTTAGAATATAATGAGACCGAGTCCACGGACTTGATGGCGGCCTGACTATCCGAAAATATGCGGATATCCTTTGCAGATATCACGTTTTTCTTCAGCCAGGACAGAGCTTCTTTAATCGCCAAAATTTCCGCCTGGAACACGCTACAATGATTTGGAAGGCGGAAAGAGATGTTTAGATTTAGGTTATCTGAGAAAACACCGCCACCAACTCCGCTGTCGGTTTTAGATCCATCTGTGTAGAGATGGATTGACTTATCCTCCATGAAAGCATCCTCCTCCCAGAATGATCTAGAGGGGAAGCTTACATGGAAGTTTTTGTCAAACCAAAGTTCAGGTATGGTGTAATCGGTGTTCTCTGTGAGGATTCCTAATGTATTAAGAATGTTGGCGTGGCCAAATGAATTATTTGTCCACTGTTTAGTCGCTTTAAGGCGAATAGCTGCAGTCGCAGCTACTTGCTTGCTAAAAATGTCGAGGGGTGTCAAGTGAAGCAGAATATCTAATGCCGCAGAGGGGGTAGACCGCAAGGCTCCGCTTGTGCATAGACATGCTGTTCTTTGGACTCTGCTTAATTTAATGCGGTTGACTGCATTTTCCAAGGCCCTCCACCAGACCCAGACACCCACCCCGTAAGTAAGTATCGGTCTTATGACCGAGATGTATAGCCAGTGGGTTATGCGAGGTTGAAGGCCCCATTTGTTCCCAATGGCTTTCTTGCAAGAGAATAAAGCTATTGTAGCTTTATTGACTCTTTCTTGAATGTTAGGTTTCCAGTTTAGTTTCCTGTCAAAAATGAGACCCAGATATTTTGCTGTATCGGAGAAAGCTAAACTGGTACCGTTTATTGAAGGAGGGTCTATGATTGGAATTTTATATTTCCTAGAAAAGAGGACAAGATCAGTTTTATGGGGGTTTATTCTCAATCCACAGCGATCTGCCCAGCGGGTTAATCTGTTAAGATTTACTTGGAGGAGTTCTTTAATGGTATTTAGATGTTTTCCTGAGACGGCTATGGCAACGTCATCCGCATAGGCAATCACTCTGCTACCACCCGCTTCCAGGTATATCAGTAGTTCGTTAACTACTAAGTTCCAGAGAAGGGGAGAGAGGACACCGCCTTGCGGCGTACCCCTACTGACATATCTTTTAGCAGAAGTCTCACCCAGTTTGGAGTTGATTATCCTACTTGTTAGCATTAGATTAATCAGCTCCCCAAGTGAGCCGTCTACCTGCAGAGTTTACAGCGCAGTCGTGATTGCGGTGATTGCGTGATTGTGTTGACGTTGTTAAAGGTGCCCTCTATGTCTAGGAAAGCAACCATTGTGTACTCCTTATATTGTAGGGATCGTCGCTTGCCGATGCGGCTGAGCTCCAGATTCCTCCTTGGAGGGAGGAGTTTTGGTAGCAGCAACAAGTCCGTGGCTTGCAACAAACTTGCTGCCGCTGGGGGCGTGGGAAGTGATAGGACCATGGCTTGACACAGTCTTAACACTCCCCGAAGGAGTTTTGGTAGCAGCGACAAGTCCGTGGCCTGCCACAAACTTGCTGCTGCTAGGGGCGGAGGAAGTGATAGGACCATGGCTTGCCACAGTCTTAACACTCCCTGAAGGAGTTTTGGTAGCCGCGACAAGTCCGTGGCCTGCTACGAACTTGCTGCTGCTAGGGGTGGAGGAGGTGATAGGACCATGGCTTGCCACAGTCCTAACACTTCCTTAATTCTTATTTTTTGGCTCGTTCCTTTTGCCTTTAGAGGATGGCCTTGCCGGTAGTCGGTGTAGTCACCGTTCCACCGCCCGGTAATGAAGGAGTACCGGCCTCGGTTTTTGTTTTTTGGTTATTATCCATTAATGGTCCCACGAGTAGCGGAGAAAGGGGTGTCCACCTGTACAGAGATCCGCCGTATACAGATAAGGCTAGCTAATCCGGAGGTCGCCAGGTATCTGGATACTCCGTTTGCGACTGAGCTATTTTTGGAAATACTGGGCCCTCAGCCAGGTTGATCTTCGGCACGGGTCGTATAACACCTTGATCCAGCCCAGGGGAATGATGGAGTGCTTTGGGGGTTGGGGAGATTGGTGGGGGGAGCATCCTTTGGTTTCAGGACTCGTCTGGAGAATTTCTTCTCGAGATTCATTGACCCTACTCAGCCTCTACAACTCGACAAGTTCGATGCTCGCGGTAGAAGACAACAGGTGATAAAAAAAGAAAGATTTGCGCAGTTTGTCCTTCGTCCAAACGAAGAATGACAAAGGTGGCATGTGCAAAGTGCCATAAAAGCCTATGCGGTGAGCATAAAACGAAAATGTGTACCTTTTTTTACTATTTTCTATGTAATACAATATTGATCTTTAAAATCCAAGCCAATTGAATGAAGGCTGTGAAAAATAAATTTTTAAGTTTAAAAACAAACAATATTTTTTTTTTGAATTTAATTTGAAAATTAAGTTTATATTAAAAAAAATCATTTACAGACATTTTTTGTACTAAGGAGCTTTAAGATAACGATATAAAATTGGTCGTCGTCAAAAAGACGAAGGATGACGTTAGTGTACAAAAAATAAGGCTGAAGGTCTAGGGTTAATGGGAAAGCGCTATCAAGGGAAATCGAGTCCAGGAATGCTAGCAGATTATTGTTGGAGACTTAAAAAAGACCTTCCAGAAGCCAAATATTCACGAAAATCATATAGAATCAATTCTATATTAAGCAATAATTTCTCTAAATGTAGCTGATGTTTGTACTTTTTACAAAAATATATGTTTCGATGTCACAAGCAAACCTGACGTGTCAATTTTTTTTCATTCACATATTATTGTTTGGTGGCCCTAGTACTTTCAAAATTTGATATAAGTTTTCATGTGACAAAAAAAAAGTTAAAATTTTGTTAACCAGTGTAATCTATGCCTGTTGTCTGCGCGAGTTACATATGCCGTTAAAAGTTGCGTTGTTGAAAGCACCCTTAATGTTGGTGAAATTTGTCATCGCTTTAAAAGCACCTTTAACTCCGTCTACCAGATTTTGAAATGCAGCCTCGCAAGATGTTCTGTGTTGGTAGGCATGATGCATCTTATGCAAGCATTTAGATGATGCATTCAAAAAAAAAGATTTTCGCACAAAAAGGTCGGCCATTCTATCCACGCTGCTCAACGTGAGGAGAGTCAGACTTAAATCCCTGGCGAGCGTATAATAATTCATAGGTATTGGATAAAACTAAGCCGATTACTCGCTTAGGGTTTTTTATTTAATAACAAAAAAATTCAATCGTAATTTACAAAGCTTTAACTTTAATTAAGTTATAAATCACTGAAGTGCATTGAAATTTAATTGTTAGTTTTCAGTTACAAATTACGAAGAAGTTAGGAGGCAATTAGTTGTCAGTTTAACTACTTCTTATTTCTAATTTAATCGTTAGTCTTCTACATGACATATTATTACACATTCAATCGTAGCTGCACTCAAGGCTCAATTAATTTAGTTGTACTTATTGTAAGCTCAGAAACTTATTGCCAAACTGGTTCTTGTAGTAAAATGCTGCTGACCTTAAAAGGCATCCGAATGCTTTACAGTATCTCCAAATTAAAAGTTTGTGTTTACATTTCCATCTCTTGATTTTGCACCCTCTTATTCCTTTTGTTTATTTGAAACGTAATTCCAATACCCAATCCCATTCCTAATCCATTTTTCTCTATCTCAAAACATTTTTGCTTCATTGCTCTACAGAAAGCATCCTACGTCCGTCCAGGATATAGAAAACATATACCCCTCCCAGTTTCAATTCCCATGCCACAAAAAAAGAAAAAACAACGAACAGGGGCTTAAAAGGAGAACAGAAAAGCGTAAGTTCACATTCCATTTGGACCATTTGGATCACATACAAAGCAATTCCTTGCGTTTGTTTTTCCATTCAGCCATTCAACTGTTCAACTATTCAACCATTCAAAAATGAAACGCTCATATCCTTGAACGAGCTCAAAATTCCTTGACTAACTTTTGCCTTTGCTTATGCAATTGCGTTTTCGTTTTCTATCTTCGTCGATGGACGAGTATTAAATTATTTCTCGTCCTTTTTCTGTGTGCTAAAATGCATTTGGGGAGAACTATTCATACTAACGCCATGCCGATTGGATTTTCCTCCTTTCAAATCAGCTGCGACGTCGGACAGTTTTATTTAAGTGGGATCGCAACGCTTAAGTGTTGTTGACGTTCTCTAAGAAGATGATGATGTTAAGAAGAGTTAGAGAATTTGTATCAAAAATAGGAGAATTTTGGAATCTGGAGTGGTATGTTATCTGTCATGGTTTTCGGTCATTAGTTGGAGATACTCGTATTGTGGAGGAAGTCACGAACTTTGACATTCAAATAGAGGAAACAATTGTGTTCAAGGATGTGCCCAGATTTTTGCTAGCAATCGACGTAGTTCAAAGATTTTAAATTCATTGTGCCAATTTGTATGACGAATTGGACGAATACCGAAAACATCCGCACAAACTTTTCAAAATAACTGACGCAAATAGAGCGAACGAATTATGCAGTTCATGTAGTGATGATGAAATCAGCACCCCATTGCTAACTTTAAGACATAATACTTTTGGGGCCAAGTTCCCTGAAGTGGTACCAGTGTCTGGACAGTAAAATGAGATTAACTGACTCGATTCCCAACCGATGTGGACTCCTTTTTCGGTTGTTTTATTTCCCAAAACTTTTCGAATGGAAAAATACCATACAATGGATGTTGGAGAGGGATCCGCTGAAGCAATCGTAGGATCACAAGATGATGTGTTTTCAATAGTGCCAGTTAGAACAGAAAGGTAATAGAAAATTCGGAGTGACTTCGAAGAGAAGAAGGAAGCCGAAGCTTCTTCACAATCACCTAAAATCCCCTTCCTCATCAGCTCAAACTGAAAAGAAAACAGTAGAACTGCGGAAAGAGCCAACAACATCAAAACATGGGTCAGACTATAAACACATATAGGGTCCCAGACAAAGAGGAACCACTATGTGGCAGACAGCAATAGCTTTGCTATATTCTCAAAATATGTGGTGAGATATAAAATTGATTCTGGCTTTATTTTGAAGCTACTTTCATGTTGTTATTTCAAATGGGCGCCTCGGCTTCGCTGACAGTGCTTCAAGCGGTCGCTCGAATTTTTGATAATTCGGCTCAATATGTGCGGCGTTATTCCGGCAATGGTGTCGAATGTTGACATCGAGCTCGTCCAAAGTGGTCAGCTTGTTAGCATAGACTTGGTAAGGACTTGATTTAGCCTCAGAGAAAATAATCTTGTGATCTCAAATCGCATGATCATGGCAACTTCTGGCGTTGCGTCAATTGCATGGAATGTAGCGCCGTCTTCTTGGAACCACAGCCCGGATATTTTTATTTTTTTTTTATAATTTACGCGCGCCTAAGGGGTTAGATACCCTTTTAATGTATGGTGGAAAGGTAGAAGGAGGAGAGAGGAAAAATTCTTTTTGAAGTGGTTTGAAACTCAGGTGTATTTGGTTTCGATATTCGCTCTCCAGGGGTGGGAGTCCGAATAGGACGGAGAGTTTTTTCTTCACTCAGAATGATTCGAAGGTTATAATTCGCACTAGGTTTTTGTGGTTAAAACTCTACAACAGCCAAATCTACGTGTCAGTGTTTTTCTGTCAGAATTTTTCTGTCTGAGTTCCAATTATACAAATGAAAAACTGACTTGTCATTCGCACTAGGTTTTTGTGGTTAAAACTCTACAACAGCCAAATCTACGTGTCAGTGTTTTTCTGTCAGAATTTTTCTGTCTGAGTTCCAATTATACAAATGAAAAACTACCTTGTCATGGGCAGTATTCCAACCTAGACCCTCCGAGTGAGAAGCGATTGCTAGTACCACTACACCACTGCCACCCGTAATTGATGTTGTCGAGCTCTGACCGCAGAGAGTCGGTTAACATAGCTCTATACCTGAGGTCATTGACGGTAATGGTGACTTCTACCTCATTTCGGAAGATTATTTTATTTATTTATTTATTATTAAAATCAAATATTAAGATATAAGGTCCGATGATGCAGCCATGCCATAAACCGCACCAAACATTCAATCTTTGTGAATGTATTGATGTTTGTCCCAACACTTGTTGATTGTGTTCGCTCCAATAGGCAATTTTGCTTGTTGGCATAGCCGCTGAGCCAAAAATCGGCCTCGTCTGAGAAGATGATTTTCTGGCCAGAATCCGGATCTACGGCCAACATTTCCAGCTGCTAATTAGCGAACTCACGGCATTGTCTACGGTCATCCGACTTAAATTTTTGCGTCAGCACAATCTTGTGCGGATGGAGGCCCAAATCCAACAGCAAAATAAGCCAATTGACTCTCTGGTGATGCCCAATTCAGCTGATCGGCCCCGAATCGACATTTTTTCGACAGTGGCCTCTACGGCGGCTATGTTTTCTTTATTTCGCACCAATTTCTGTCTGGTTGATGGCCTAAGACCCAAAAGTACACTCTTTTTCACGGTGCTACGAATTGCCTGCAGACTGAAACCATGATGACGACCGACCTCACGATAAAATTCAATTTTCGTAGTTAAAACTGAGCCGGAATTTCGATATTTTTTAAAAATGTCCACACGTTCGGAAAGCGTACAACGATGCCCGATGAAATGGCAGCTGGATGTCATTGCTAACTTTGACAGCTATTGACACATAACAATTGGAAATACTATCATTGCTATCTGGTCACCCTTTATATCTCCGCTTGGAAGACAGACGCAAGTTAACCTAATGAAGACTGAAATTTAATGTCATCGTCCTCCAGAAAGATATGGGCCTAAGACCCCAACTACATTCCCTTCTTGGTTCAGATTCTTGTCGAAACCAGTCTGGGGCACAGCGAAAGTTTGAAAAGTGACTTTCGATTGAAAGTTCCTGCATGTTCCGCTTTTTAAATGTGGTTAAATTGTATCACAGTAGGTCGAAAGGTCAATTAGTTCCTGACGTTCAAAATTTGTAGGACTGTGTTATTGACTAGTCGCATTTTGTGCTTTCTCGCAAAGTTTTTACGTTTCCTTTTCAACTATAACAATTCCAAAGACCTTGTGCAAATCGTCATTCATTATGTACCTAGTTCCCCCGGCTATCGGCTTGAAATATTTTCCAAGTAACCAGTGCATTTCCCTGTATTTTTTTTGAGTTCCGTATTCTTTTCCACGTGCTACTTTCATTTTAACTATCCGTCGAGCATCATTCCTAGTTATTCAGATTCGTTTGCTAACGGAATACAGACCGAATGTTTGAGGGTAGGCAAGTTGCTCACTTTTCTGCAAGCAAATTTCACTTGGATAGATTTGATTTCATTGAGGGCAATCTGCCAGGCCTTTATCCATTCATTTGCAATATTGAGAGCGATTTTTAATTTAACTGCTATTTCTTCGATCGTTTTGTCTTCTACTAATGTAGCAGGGTCATCAGGGAATGTGAATAATGAAGCGAATATTGTAGATATAGAAGCGGACCGAGCACACTTCTTTGCGGTAAGCTGGATGAAATTTCTTTAAATTGTGAAAACTAGTTTACGTGTCTTACACGAAGAATTCGATTCCCGATATATGTTGTCGATATATTATATTGGCTTAAAGCAAGATATAATTTTAATTTAAAGCTTTCATCTTTATTTTTTCAAGAGCTTTCTCATTTGTGGTGACAATGGAAAAAATTTCTTCCATCAATAACCGGCAGTGTACGCTTAGATAGTGTCCTCTCAAAAATCGTGGATACAATTTGAAAAGTCAATTCAGTTTATAAAATTTATTGTCACTCGGTATTTATCTTTGTTTTGACTTCAGTATCGATACATTGACAATAAAGACATTTCCGCAATGCAACTTTGACGTACTCCACTGACATAAAAGTACACCGAAGTATTAAAACTTTGTACAGACAGTCTACTAGCAAACATAACTTGGAAGTTACAGAGCTTGTGTCAGTTTCTATTGGAACAACGAAAATCCTGTAACTACCAGGAACCTGAAAAGTTTCCTTCAATTATAATATTTTAGAAAATTAATCAAAACTACCTTCCATGGCTAATCATCGCCCGAAGCACAAAAAATGAACAAAAGGTGCTAACAGCACATGTATATACAATACATCCAAAAAAAGCTGTCGATGACGACTTCTTAATGATCGAAGATCCACGCACAAAGCAATTAATAGCATTGAACCGAACCACGACCTGGAACTGCTATTCTTTGCACAATTTCTACAGTTTTCAATGCATTTTATTTTCTTACTAATTAACTCTTACATACTAACAAAAAATGCTTAAATGCTAGCTTACAATTACTTAACAATCTTATACTAACTTACTGGCCCCACACAGGCACTCTAAGCTACTCTAAATTCTTATATCTATGTCTTTCGACTTCATTTATATTTTATTTGGAATGTTTCTTTTATATACTTAGGGCTAAGAAAAAAATTTGATTACAAAAACTTAGCATATGGACATTTTATTATTTTTTATAAAAGCTTAGTATCTAACTTAAAATAAACCTTAGCCTACCTAACCTAAATGCACAATACACACATAAACACACATAGACATTATACACGATCATATACATATATCAGTATACACCTTTGTATACACTGATATATGTATATGTTTCTTAAATGCTAACCTAAACCTATGTAAGCTGGCCATCGCTATTTACAGAGCAAATAAATTGGTCAGCTCTGCCTCATTAATGAGGCTGGTCCGTAATTGGCGGAAACGACGACGAAACATCTTCCCCATCATTCAACCACCAGAAATGCTGGTGCTGCCGAACGACATCCCTCTTATCGCGATTCCCCACCGCCCTACTGAACCTGAGGCGATCCACACTGCCGTGTGCGACGTCTCTGTCGTAGTTGAGTCGTCTGTCCCCAGCTGTCCGAGCGACATGGAAGATTAACGGCACCGCTGATCTATCCTGGATCAACCCTATCTGATCAAGGTAGAGGAATGCTTCCGGTGGAACGAAGCCGTCAAAGCGCACACTCTCGTGGTAAAGGTAATTGGGGTAGTAAGCCCCAGATATCAGGTTATTCGTCGAGGTCATTGCTCTTGCAATGTGCCTTCGAGTCAGCTTAATTACGAAGTTGTCCACTCGTATTAGGTTCGCCCTGTTATAAAGGACCTCATTAGGATAAAATTTCTTGTACTCCGATTCTGGTGTTCTGTACAAGCGAAGACAAGCCCTAAGGCAAGCCCTCTCAAACACCCGAATCTTTTCCATTAAGCTTGCTCGTACATTGAACCACACGGGACAACCAAATACCAGCATGGGCCTGATAAGGGCCATGTAGCAGATTACCTTTACCCTCGCATCGAGTTGGCTGCTATAAAACAGTCTCTTTGTAAGGGCAAAAGCACCTTTAGCTCTGGCCAGAGCAGCATCTACATTTTTGCCAAAATACAGAAACTGATCTAGCCAGATCCCAAGGTATCTGACTACATTTCGACAGGCAAGAGGCTGTCCGTGCTGTCCAATGATTGAGAACTTTCGCCAATTTTTTCTGGTATCCCTAGAGGCTCCAGACAACGGCGTCCTAAAGAGAATGGTTTCCGACTTCTGAAAGTTGATTTTCAACTTCCAGGCATCGCAAAATCGTCTTATCTTATCGAAGTCACTCTGCAAGAGAGTATTAATAACCTCGATTTTGGGACCTGTTCTGTACGCTACCAAATCGTCTGCGTACACAATAGTATGGGGAAGTGAACCTATCAAGTCGCTTGTATAAATGTTAAATAGAATCGGCGAATTGACCGCGCCTTGCTGAAGACCATTTTTAATTTGAAATATTCCAACAGAAGTCACATCGCCATTCTTCACTATGAACTGTCTGTTAGTTAGCATATTATAAAGAATGTACAAGAGTGGTTAACTGATCCCCAGCCTAGTCAGCTTATAGAAAAATCCCTCTAACCATACGGTGTCGAAGGCCTTCTCCAAGTCAACAAGGCAGGCACCAGTGCATTGTTTTTTGCCTTTGTTCCATTGGATATCGGACACCAGTTTAGACGCGGCATGTGAGATATCATGTCCCGCCTTAAAACCGAATTGATTATCCGGAGCCTTATGTTTGTCCTTAACCCACCTAGACAGAGCTCTATTGATTACTTTCCCAAAAACCTTACTGATATTCGGAAGGAGACTTATCGACCGGAGATTCGCCGGATTGGATATATCCTTCCCCTTTTTGGGGATAGGTTGAACCACCGCCGTTTTCCAATGCGCTGGATAATGTGCATTATTCATTGCATTATTAAACAGGGTGGTGTAAATGTCCACCGCTTCTAGAGGAAGATGTCGAAGCACGATGTTCGGAATACCATCGGTCCCCACTGATTTCTTAGCCCTGATTGTGTCGAAGATCTCATGGAGTTCTTCCTTCGAAATGAACGGGGGTAGGTCACCCTCTCTGACATTACAATGACATTATTGGCCATATTTTCGTCGCTGAACCGGGTGAAACCAGAGCCCTCGGATCGCCAGTTCCCCATTTCATTTCGTATGCAGAAGTCGTGCACCAAGACGCGATTGTCCAGGTCGTAATTAGGGCCAATGGTATCAGTGGCCTTGTATACTTCCTGGAAAGTCGCCCCTATGGCCTCAACCTTCTCCTGTGGATCCTCGATCACAAAAAAGTCGTCATCATCAGCGGCCTCATTTGGATCAATACCTGCTATTGTCAGTAACCGTTCGTTGTCTGTCGTCCGGGCTATTTTAAGACACTGAAGGTCGTTTTGATTTTTTCTCCGAAATAGTTTATTTATTTGCGGAAACATATTCGAGTTGCTGGTGTTTACAGCCCGAACCTTGTTGTTCCAATACAAACTTACAGAAATTCTGTAATTCTCTTTTATTAGTGTTTGAATATTTTTAATCGACGACTTCAGTGTCCTAATCTCCGGGTCTTGTCGGTCAGTTAACTGCCTGTACAAGTTTTTGAGTCTTGTCAGAAGTCTACTTTTCTGTCGGTGCAGTGCGTCAATAGTAGGATTGCGGAACAGGTCTTCGTTAGTCGTTCGTCGATACCGCGGTATTGTACTGTCCATAGTTTGTTTAATTGTCTCGTCCATTTGTTTTAGGTAATTGTCGATCTCCTCGTTTGTGCACAATTTCTACCTTGCAGATGATATGCAAGCGAAAGTGAAACTCAAGTTTCACTGAGTTTAATAGCAAAGCGGAGGGAGCAACTAAAAGGTGTACTGATGTATTGCCTAATACCCAAGTCCACCCCAAATCCAGATGAATAGGACATTTCATCAAAAATACAAACCGTAAGTTGAGTCTAGATATATTTTTTGTTCTGTTTAGCACAGTTTCAGGTGGAAATGGAAATACTTCGAAATACATGACTACCCGGATCGGTGAATTTAAATGTCTTAAAGAAAAGGTCAGACATCTACCACTATTTGTCAGAAATAGAGCTAGATGCAGAAGACAATGTGTTAATCCTTCGAACGCGGAAATTAGTCTTTTCACTAAAATAAAAATCAATTTAGTATCGCCGGTGTTAGTGTTTTTTGTGTTTTTATATGACATCGCGGGGTAAAAAGTAATCACTTTTCTACGAACATCCACATCTATAATTACAGGCCAGCTACAAGTGAAACACAAGTAGATCCCCGCCCACACCTCTAACTTCACTCAGATCTGTAGCTACCTGACTACGCACTAGTGTCATTATTCTTCTCTCATCGGGGTTTCGCCATTTACGTGCGTAGTGATGTAGCTTGCCAAACTCCAACACAGTGCAATCCCTGTTCCAATTTTTTAATATCACGTGGTTGAAATTCCATCTGCATAAGCAAATTATTCAGCATTCACTACTACTTTCTCTGCAGAAGCTCCAACTTGGACAGCAATTCGACCTTTAGCGAGTTCGATGCGCTGTCTGTCTCCATACAAACAATTGTATTCCTGAATTCTCATACTGAAATCCTTATTGCGAGCGACCGAGTGGCTACGACATTCTGGACATACAATACCCGAAGGACGGTGTGTTGATTTCTTCACTGTGGAATTAGGTTGACCCAGCTTGTAAATGAGGCCACGCGAATACCAGACGTTGATAGTCATACCAACACCCTCTACTTGTTTTTGACCATCCTGACAAGTACACTGTTGATGTGCTTTCTCTTCTAGGCTTGGCGAACCATTGTGTCATATCAGCTAATTTCTCGTACACTGTATTGTATAGTTAGAGAAAAAGTTCCTAAAAGAACCGTTTGGCAATATAAGAAAGCCAACTGGAGCCAACTTAGCAGCTTCTTTAGGAATTTTAACAGGTCGTTATGTTTCCTCGATATCGGCGTGGATGCCGCTGCTGAGATGATCACAGGCAATATTCTCTTTGGAATGATATGCTTTATCCCTCATCGGATGAAGAGTATCAAACCAAAATAAAAGGCATGGTACGACTAGAGCTGCAAATAGGCTGCCAGGGCTAGAGAAATGTTTTTTCGTTCCTATAAGATCAACCCGACAGAGAAAACCCCAAAAAAGTTCATGCGAGCCATGACTGCAACGCCTTTCTCAAGCGTTTGAAATTTCAACACGAAGAAAAATGTCCCAAACGTAGTAAAAATTAGGTCGGTCATCAAAAACATCAGAATTTCTGTCTCATCCTCCATCCCAACGCTCATTTATAATGACATTCCAGCTGGCAGCTCTTTGGGCAAGACTAATCTGCTTGCTGCATACTTTGCGGCCAGTTCAACACTTCCAAATTGTTCTTTGTCTCCGCCAACACTTAAGTGCATCGAATCTCCAATAAGGCGAATCCACTTTCGAACTCGTGTAGTAGCAAGAGTGCTTAAAGATCTTAATGCACACAAATCTGCTTATCCAGATGGCATATCTCCCCTTGTTCTGAAGAGGTGTTCTATCTCGGTGGCAAAACCACCATTTGTCTAGCCTGTCCCGAAAAACAGGCGCATCTTCTTCCCTCTCTTCCTACAGACCCATTATACTTACGTCCCTTCTTTCCAAAGTCATGGATAAGCTAATAAACCGTCAGCTCTCGAACCGCGAAAACTTCTCAATTACTGGCAGTATAGTGCACTGGTGATTTGATATCATATCTCACCGAAAAGTGGAGCCAAAGAGTACATCAGTCTGGCGAAAGCAAGATAGTCGCATTTGATATTTCTAAAGCATTTGACAAAGTTTAGAATCAGGCTCTTTTGTCGAAAATGCGTGCATTTCGGATCGACGAATCTCTTTTATTTTCAAGTCTGATATTCACAAAATAAATGCTGGTGTGCCCCAGGGCTCCGTTCTGTCTCCGACACTCTTTTTAATTTTCATTAATGATCTCTTGACTGCTACTTCTAATCCAATATATTCCTTTGCTGATGACAGTACTCTCTGCTTTTCATATTCGTTCCCGGACTCACGGCCCTGCTCTTCGGCTATAGAACGGAAACGCCAGCGTATTCTAAGCCCATTACTATATGGAGAACCACCAACAGATTATAATTTAATGCTTCCAAAACACAATGCTGTCTGCTGTCGTTAAAGCGAAATTTAAAACACCAATCATTATCATTATGGCACTGGCATCGTCGTAACCGAAAAACTCTCCATTCTCGACATGTATGTCAATGAGAACCTACGTTGGAACGACCGCATATTCGATGTCGCCAAAAATGCTGCGAAATGTCTAGGTTTCCTCAGGCGATGTAAGAAATACTTCACCCCCTCTGATCTGGCCCCAATATATGTATAAGGCGTTTATCCCACATTAGGTCGGGTGCAGCCAAAACATCTCTGCACTTGCCAGATAGGATTCTAAATCATGCGGGAAAGCTCATAAGTGATACTAATATCACTCAAACAATGGATACCCTAGAACACCTACGTAATGTCTCGTGTCTCACTCTGTTTTATCGCTATTTTCACCACCAATGCTCCACCGAAATTGCCAGTAGCATTCCTCCGCTTCCTCCAGGGTATTCCGTACAACTGGCTTACGCTCTATTTCCTAGTCATTATAGACAAACATTCATCGGTACCTCTCTTTCCATCCTCTCTGATTTTCCTTCGCCCGCGCTGTGTGTAAGCACTTTAAGGGTACCCAAATCCCCTAAATTATAAAAAAATACAGCGATTGTGAGACACATAATGTGCTATGGTTCATTATTCTTGAGAGGAAGCATTATTAGAACTCAAACCTCTTCAAAGTCCAGGCGACAGCCTGCATCAGAGTTCCTGTTTGATGGCAACACCCACAGCACGGGAGATTATCCTCAGCCTGTTTCCGATGAACCTTTACCTGAACATCTCGCTGCATAATTCACAGACCATTAAACACGTCAATAAAAGCATCAACGATGCTGCGATGCTTCGATCGGTCGAAGTTTGACTTGAAACCGACACGTACGAGTATATAGGACCATTTGATCAACAAACAGCAACAAGGCATCGCACTCTCAAGTAAAGTTTAATCATTGGGACATATGAATCGTTTCTGGTATCATCACGGGGCATCCCGCCATTGGAATTTATACCCTCTCTGACCTTTAGGAAATATCTTATTCACAGAGCTGGATAATTCATCTAACACGAGGCCATAGAATCTCCTGCATACCATTATTGCTGTGGTATGAATCTTCTTTCATAGGTTTCCCAGCAGCAACAGCACAAAAGGTCCTCTGCTTGTGTAAATGAGCACTGACTTAAAGTCAATAGTCCAATAGTCAATAGTCACAGTCCATATAAACCTTAACCTATGTACAGAATTAAGATTCTCCTCAAATGGGCATAATGGGACACACGGGTTAGAAGGCTTCCAGGTTTTCAAAATTTATTTTTTCGCGCACTCTTTAACAACTTGTTGAAGAATTTGTATTTCATCTCTTATAAAGTCCATCATTTGCTCGATGTCATTTCTTCTGAAAATAGGCGTGATCCCTGAAATCCAAAGATTTGTCAAGAATTCTCTTCAAAAACAAATTGTACCAACCTCTGTGTTTGCACAACAGTCTGTACATATTCTGTATCTCATCAATTATTACTATCTTGGTCCCTTCTTGTTGTACAAGACACCGTTTAGTCTGAGAAAGGATCTTCTCCCATTTTAAGCAGTCAGCACTTGCCTTAACATAAGCTCTCTCCAATCTGGCGAGTTCATTATTAAGTCCAAGAACATTTATTGCAGCCTCACTACTTATCTTTATCATTTTCAAGCGAAGCTCTTCGATTTCTTGGAGTTTCTGCTTGTTGAGGCTGCTAATCTCCTCTTGGGTCGTCACTTGAAATCAATCAATGTTATACCAAGGTTAGAGACAAAATGTAGTATCCACTTACTCAAAGCATCACACCTATCGGTGCAGTCCTTGACCGAACTAAAAATGCCAAGTTCATTGACAACTTGATTTATGACCATCTCATAGGGTTCATATTCCTTAACGGTTCCTTTAAGAGTGCCCCGAAATTCAGACAGTGCCTTGATATCGTCCTTATACTTCTGAATGGATTTTCTTAATTCTGCATGAAGACGCTTCTCCTCGCCAACTTTAACTTCGGCACCTCTCCTCATGTCATCGCAGTATTTGAAGAAGTTTGTGGCTTCAATGAAACGCTCTCGACACTGAGAATGCATTTTATAGAGCTCCTCGATTCGGTTCTCATTGATTACACCCTGACGCCTAGTCTGGTCCAACATTTCAGCTTGCAATTGAAGCATTTCCTTATGCTCACGGTCGTTCTCAATGGCTAACAATTCAATTCCTCCTCCAGCGGAGTCCCATTTGGGTGGTTTCCTGTCAATATTTTAGGAAATATCAAATATGATCAATGGAAGTTGATATCCTTACACATATAGTTTATTCTGCTGCTTAGATTCGGTGTATTCAGGAGCAGCTTTTTCAGGATTTAAAGCAAGATTTCCTATTACATCGAGTTTAGTGGTTGGCTTTAACCGAGGCATTTTCAATAAAATTTTCTCTGAAAAATATATCGACTCCTGTATGAGAGAATAATCGATGAGTGCTTGATTGTGATTATCTGTAACGAAGAAATCGATTTCATTCACTGAGACCGTCGCTGCACTTTAATTTATGATAAAACACAGAAAACGCAAAACCAATTTCCGAACACAAGGACTCCTAGTAGCACGCTACAAATTTCATTTAAAATTTCAACTTCCACCAATCGATGAATTGGCAGAAGGATACGAATAAATCCTCATCTCCTCCTTTGCACCATCGTGTGTAGTCGAATCATAGATACTCGTGCTTCATTTGGCGTTCCCATCAACTTGTATCAATAGTGGAAATTGAATTGAAAACGACATCAATTAGCATCATTCTGCCTTCTGCAAAGTGCACTAAACAAAATCCTTTGAAATTCAACCCTCATCTCCCATACTTCTTCAACACAATTCGCTCCAACTAAAGGCAGTGAATTAAGTTTTGATTCCATTAGTACACGCGCTTGTACTCGTACTTCTCATTCCATTCCATGTGGTTCTCAATGCATTTTAAAATATACTATACACACGCCGCCAAAAAAAAAAAAAAACAAACTGAAAGGATACCTCTTCAGGCAGATAACTTAATTACTTTTCTAATGCAAGCGGTAGGTGGTATCTCTATCCATTTGTTTGATCCTTTACATGCACCGAGGAGTTCGTACCCCTACAGATCTACACAACCAACAATCGTAGGTAGTATCCCTGCAAATGTATCAAGTGGATTGCTAATTACTTGAGAATATCATTTGCTACTAAGCACTGGAAGAGGTGGTGCAGCTCATTTTTTTTTTTTTTAATTTGATCTCCCACCCTCTAGATATCCTGTTAGGTGATGGAGACTAGTGAGGGGCGAATGAGAATGAGAATGAAAATAAGAAGGAGAGGTGCAGCTGTAGTCACACATGTGGATAAATTGCTTAATCCTTGTATCATACTATCGGGTTTCGGGGCCACACAAAAAGGTTAATTAAAATGTACACAATTGTTCACATTCATTTAGTGTGTAATTGGTGTTTAATACCAGTCGCATGTTGTATCCTACTTACTTAATGCAATTTACACAAAGGAGGCATACATATCATACTCGTACATTCGTACACACATAGACCGCATATAGATAAATGTAAGAACGAAGAGATACGATACATAGAAGGTTGCGGCGCATTCAAATGACGATAGGTCAGGTAAATTGTTAAGGATACGAGTGTTTTGGGTCTGTTTGTACTCGTAGTCTACTGGCAATGCCAGACGACCTGGATTAACACAAGGATTTGGTGAGGATCTTCTTTTCCTTGCACTCAATATATTGGCTCTGGCAAAACAGTTATCTTGATTGTTGTATCCTTTTGCTGGAGGATGTTTTAGGTTTGTTGGCTGGCAGAATTAAAAGGCTAAATGCTTTTCGTATTAATTATGTAGGAGTACAAACTCGTTGTTCCTTTAATGCGGTCCATTGCCATAAGATTTTCTTTAGATGACAATCTAGTGCGGTATTTCTAAGCCTGGCTTTTGTTCAAGGCGACAATGTCACAATACATAGTGGTTGACGCACTTTTTTTGTGCATATGTATGTATATTGGCGAATAATTAGTTGATCTTCTTTTTTTTCTATTTATAATAAGTGAAAGCATCTGCAATGTATAGGTTACATGTCTTCGGTGCAGACGGCCCCAAGCCAGTTTGTGAGACAAAATCTAGTTTTCTTGAGACGAAAGCAGTAGTCCATCAGTGATATAAGCGACTAAAACTGGACAGAAATTCATGGTTAAGCTTTAAAATGGACTTTTGCTAACAGTAAACTGCTCTGGCTCCACCTGGACACCTCTATTCAGGAGTCAAAATAAGAAGAAAGTCAGAGGTAAGCAAAGGTGCAGTGCAGTGAAATATCACTTAATAGCCGACGTCGGACCCTTGATAATCGCGAGAAAAAGGATCAGGTCGACTGACATCTATTTAATGGAAACCAACTAGTCCTTTGGAGAAGACAAAGTCTTTTTTACTGCCAAAGCGAAGGGCAGGAAACGTCTTACTTTAACAAAATTTCAAATCACAGAGCGGAATTTGATTTTAATTGATTTTAATTATTGACTCAAGCAACATATGATAGGAAAAGTGAACGGGTTCATACGAAAATATGTGATAAATCAGAGAACACAACCAGCAAAGGTTTTGGAATTGGTGGGCAGAATTTGACTGTGCAAATCTGGTGATGTTATTATTTTAAAGGCTTCTGCTATAAGTAGCTTCAAAATGAATCACTGTCTGCAATCAAAAAATACCTACATCGTCAGCAACATTTGTAAAGGAGCTGAAAATGTCAGTTCTGCTAATTCCTTCTTATACCGCAAAACTTATCCATTTAAGCTGTCTGGTACATCACATGCCTCCCTTTAGGTAGAAGAATACGAATTGAACTATTGGAGTTTGGGTCAGATGGGTCATAGCTCAGAGATCAATCTGCATCGGGCTCAGCAATAGATGGAGTTAAACTTGAAGGCCAGTACAATGAAACAAAAAATATATAGGTGCAGCAAAGTGTAAGAATAACATAATCTGAAAAGTGTAGACGGTGCCTTGGTAATAGCCGATGAGGAATACCTCATAAATAAGTGCTGTACCATGACGTTTAGCCATCAGAAGGGACGACATCGCGACGATTCCATACATGAAGCAGGAAAAATCAGAATACGAACCGTGCTTCCTAGCATTATTGTAACAGCGATTAAGGCCCTGAAAAAAAAAGTCCTTCATCATTATCTAAATAACCGCAGTTCATGGTTCACTCTCCGAATAAAGGCAATATAATGGATTTCGGAAACTATGCTCATCTTGATATGGCCAAAATGGTAGCAAAAATAATTCTAGACAGGATCAAAGAATACATAGATTTAACTCTCGATGCCAGATAATTAGGCTTTGACCCTGGAATCAAGTAAGCATATCCGCTTTTTCCGCTTTTCATTGGCTACGAAAAGCATGAACCGGGAATTCATATGGTTTAGATGAGTTTATCCTTCATTTTGAACATACAAATTTTGATGTTTCGAGTTTCTTTTTCGCCATGACGTAGTGGGGAAGTTCAAACCAGAATAAATCACTCCCTTACTCCAAAGTGGAATAGCATGCGCCAATGGATGTATGCCTAAAAATGTACTTAATCACTCATACGTTAGCTGCGGATACCAGGTGATTTCCGATTTGAGTCTCATCCTCCTATCCCAGACAGGGGGCTCTGCGAAAACAAATGTCAAAAGGGAAATAGGAGTGAAAGTAGGTGTAGTTTCCAAAGTCTTGGATCACATCACTTCCTGTACGAAGCAAGTGATCATCTCAGGGGGTGCGGCCAAGTCTCAATTTAGTTGACAAACAAGGCAGCATAACTGTTGTTAACATGCGCAGACACTACACTGTCGATCGGATGAAAATCAGCTTTCTAAAAATCAAAAAGAAATGAACGTAACGCGAGACTTATGGAGTATTTGTTACAGAGTTCTTTCCTATCGAATAAAAAAATGTTAGCTATTGTAAAACGTCTCCATTTGAACTCAATCCTTCTCTGCTAACTCGAGATACCAGATGGAGCTGCCTATCTGTGGATGTCCAACCCTACTCTACCGACTTTAGTCGTCGTGGATAGAGCTGTCAAGCTGTCAAGCTGTTCGGGAAAAAATCTGACGATTTAAAAAAGGCGGTTCACCTTTTGGTCGACAGAATTGAATAAAAATCGTTGAATTCGCTAAAAGTAGCTGTTTGTGCCTTCTTCATAAACATCCGACTCACAGTGTAAAACTGTGATATATTGGATGAACAAAACGATGATTTACACACAAAACCTTGGAGAGTTGTGCCGAGGACAAGAGAAAACAACACTTTGTACCTGGTCATGATCATCAGTGACAATTGACCAAATACTCGACCGATTGATGGAACTGAGGTGCAAAGTCTCCTATCACTCTAGTATTAAGCAATTCATCATAAATAGGATCGAGAAGCCAACAGCGGGGATCCCACAAACACTCGTTGACAACAATACCGCCCGACATTAGATTGAAGACAACTCCAACTCCATGGAGTCATCCAGTAGTAACACAATGCTACATAGTTAGAAAGTGTTGGCAAGTCAGGATTTGCTTAGTACCAGAAGGGCAGATCCCACTCAGTTGTCGAAGTCGCGGTCACAAAAAGAAATACCGGAATATGAACGCGGCAAGTCGACATATTCATTGTCGGGATAATGCCTACACAATGGTGAAGTTCAATGGTGAGTTTCCGACGTGACATGTTTAGACCAAAAAAGTTGTATCATTCTGGATGACACCTTCATGTCAAACTTCATTAGACAAACGGATAGTGATGCCTTCAAGCAGTAGAGAAAGAGTAAAGAGAACATTCTCAATTTTAAGAGGATTAACTGAGACCGCATTTTCATTGCATTCAATCTTTGATGACATCGAACACATCCAAGGTTGACTGAGTATAGACGTCAAACCTATTCAGAGTGTTAAGCAGTAAGTCGACCAACATGTACCATAGCAGTGGAGGCAAGACCCAGCATTGCGAAAGATACCTGTTTGCGCCCGCTCAATGTCGATAAAAAATGCTCAGTGCGTACTCCTTATTTTCGAGTCCGCCTTTAGTTCAGCCTACCAGATTTTGAATCTTAGAAAAAAGATACATTTCGGAAGAAATTTTTCTGCACATGGAACTGGATCATTCTCTCAATGCTCTTCAATATTAGAACTGATGCTCTTAGCGAGCATGTAGTCATTTTTCCGATTTTCGGTATAAAGGCTGCTCTCACTGTTCGTCAAGGTTTCGGTGTATAGTCAAGATACTCTTCAGAGTTAGCTGCTGGTGGTCTATACATTTTTACAGAATAACTGGATATGTGCGATCGGTACCAGGCGACTTAAAATCACCAAGGAACGCAACAGCTTATTTGACGGCCACATATCTTGCCACAATTGATGATATCTATGGTATCTATGGATTGTTGTGTAACTCAGCTCAGTTGTGATCTGGTTCGGATTAGGTGAGACAGGCATTCACTGCTTTCGGTTCAGTGTAGGTCCCACTAAATCTATAACTGTTTCCACTTATTTGCCCCTTTTGCCTGCTGGTTTCGAGAGGCACCCTTCGAAAACTGAATAAGCTTCTTATATTATTTTTGCTTCAATCTGTAACTAAGTGTTGCTCCAAATCAGTCTTAAATGACTTGTTTAGAAGTGTTCGGGTTTCCTTACGTGGTCGTTGCAAATCTGCAAGAGTTATTCCTGACATTTTGTGTGGGCACCCTTCATGTTCTGAACAAAAGATTGTTTGAGAGAAATCCGGAAGATTGACGAATTTTCCGAGCTCCTCTTTAAAACGTACATATGAAGTTGATTTTTCGGGATTCCTTGTTTTCAACAATACTGAGACTTCACATCCGATTGGATGCATGGACCAACGTGGAAGCTGTCATATTTTCGATGCAAATGATGGCTAAGAACTAACATTTTGAAAACTATGTCAGACGATAGTATGAATGAACTCCGTTTGCTGAGCATAAGCACCGCCACATGTGATACGTTACAACTCTCTGGAACTACAGTGTTCCTTTCTTTTCAAAACAGGATGTCTGTCAGTCCGGAGCTGATTGATCATGCCAGGCAACTCCACTGCGAAGTACATACCTATGCCTTGCAATGGAGTCCTCTTACCCATCTAGGCAAGAAGAAAATCCTAAGAATACATGGCTCAGAACATGGTGTAAAGGACACTAGGAATAAGATGGAGATGGAGAGTAATAAGAGTAGAAAAGACGTTAACTCTGAGAGGATCAGGTCCTGCAAAAGCATACCGCTCTCTTTATTTCTTCACAAATTCCTTGAATACAGGGACACATACCATAAAATTTCTCGTCTTTCAATATTTTGGTCCCCATGTTCTGTAACAGAGGTTCTAGCATATGGCTCCCATTTTGAATTGTGACAATCAGCCTAATGCCATCCAATTATAGCTTGTTTACAACGCTGCTACACTTCATCATTTTATCATCAAATGTGACACTTCTCGGGCCGTTGCTAGCAACATACATACATACATACATATCTTCAAAAACCAGCTTCAAACCATATTTTTTATTTTTTGTTTAATTCTTCGTCATTATGACGGTCAGCCAAGCCATGCATAAGGCACAGGCAGCTGAGATTTATTGCATGTTTAGACCATACCACAGGCAATAGAGTCGCATTCTAGATACACATTTAAGATACCGTTTTCCCTTGTGCGCATTTACCTACCCCTATACACACTGCCCGCTCTCACACTATTCTTTTACCATCCTCATGTTTCAAACAAGAGAAGGAGAAATGACAAAAAAAAAATCTTTTAAGCCTTATCACCGGCCGTGCTCGCATTGTAACTATGTCATCAACCGAACACCGAACAACAGCTACAAAGGGGAAACGCCCCTCGCTCAGTGTACTATTCCCTAGTAAACGAATTCAATTGAAAATTGTTAGCAACCAAAATCGTTGTTCGAGTACGAACATTCGACGGACGATACATATGGTCTGATCCGCAGTCGAGTGTTCCATATGTCGTTACCATTACCGAGTATCTACTATCTACATGTGCAATACACGGGAATGTACCTCTCATACGACTTTATGGCCACTCAATTTGACCTGGTAGTTGGATGCAGAGCTGTACGAGTATGTGACCGACTTCATGTGTGTTGTGTATCTGTGTGTACGCGCTCAATATAAACTTGTCCCAGTGGATTACAATATTTCCCAGTATATAACGGCAAAATCATATCTCACCACCAAAGCCCCGTTAAACACCCCTCGAACGTCGTTTCTATTATTAACCTTGCGCGCATAATCATTTTTTTGTGTATTGACAGGCACAGAACGATGACAACAACGACGAAGACGACAACGTCAACGCAGGAAGACGATCGTGACATGATAGCCACTGATCATTGGTGTCGTCGTACTTTACCTAAAGATTCAGCCAGAACCATTTCAAGTCGCTGTCACCATCATCGGCAGCGCCACCATAGCCACAACTGTCGGTCGCTTGTGATTAGGGTGGGAACGGTATCATCATTCCCTGAGGTTGTTTCTGATGGCTGTGACAATGGTCGTTTCGTCGTTGAATAATGTACTCATATACGATCAGTCGGTTTGATTGGGAAGGGGACACCCAGGGTGAGGGTAAGACCGAATTGATTACGGGCTGATGAATTGAATGAATTGACCTGGCCAACACACGAACACAAAGACAATATTCATTACTCGCTTTGTATCTCTCTGGACTGAATTGGCTCACGAAAATGAAAACGACCAACGGACGGACGGACGATCGAAAGTGGCGTGTAATCTTTTGCACATGCGCACTTTTGAATATTTATGGACGAGCATTCAGAAGTTGGGTTTTCAAATTCCATTACCATTTAAACGAGCTCAGCTGGATGTGTGAATGTATTGGGTCGAGCGTTATGGCTTGCAGTGTCGTCATTTGGGTAAATTTGAATTTATTTAGAGCACTACCCCGAAAGACCGGACGTGCCATGATGACGGTTAAGAGTGTTTGCAGCTGTGTGGTAATGGTTTTCTTCTCTCTATACACGGTATACGAGTAGCATGTTCTGCACTTGAGTATTGGTTTAGTCAAATGGAAGGTTATTTTTGTTGGTGACCTTTGGTAATGCGAGACAGGGTTGGCAACCATCTGGCTACCTGGGAAATGCTCGGGAAGACTGTAAAAGGAATTAGAGCCAGAGATTTGATATTCGAAGCCGAAGCAAACAAAAAGGCTGAGAAGAAAATCCAGTTTGAGCCAGGCAGAGAATTTATTGCATGATATAGGGGTGCAGGTAAATATGTAAGAGTTTTCTCTTAATGCAAGGACATGATGACTCGACTTGCAGTTTTTCGGGTATGGAACATACATATACATATGTACCTACATATGTACCTGCTAGTTAACTAGGAATGTACCAGTTTTATTGTCCACTTAACAAATGAATACTCCGAACTTGGACCGATCCCTGATTAGTGACAAATTCAGTAGAAAATTACCTCTGTTTAGATTGTAAAAATATTTGCAACAGTTTTTTGAGATAATTAATTGACTTGGGAATACCAAGAAGATGAATCAACGTTGGCGTCAATGATCTGACATATTCCTTATATGAGACACTTTAACGTATTTTAAGCTGGAGATCATGGCTAACTGCTTCAGAAAACTGGAAGTAGCATTTGTTTACATATTGTATTGTACGAGTACATACAAATATGCACTAGACATTCAGAAAGGAAGTGCGGTGTCGTCATCACTTCCACAGCAAGCAAGAAAAAACTCAGTGAATTTAGCCTTCCGTCTGCGTTCAGTGAAGTATTACATCCTGTAACTAGCCTGGAAGTCCTAAAAAGAGTTCAGAAAGTCTCTAAGCGCAGCCTGGTTGCCGCTCCTCATGCAGAAGCTTACCCCCCTCCAATGATTCTTCACAATATATTTCATTGCCTTCACAAATGCGAATCTAACGTTGTCATCATCCAGAAAGACAATAGCCGTCCATGAAGACCGGACTACATTCTTTTCCTGGCTCAGATTCTGGCCGAAATCAGTCTTGGACACAGGGAAAATCGATTTCGTATTTACTCCAGTTCATGTTTTACCAAAGACCCCTTTCTTTTGAATCTAAAGATGCATTTGAAAGTGTAGCCCATGATATGAATATCAAGGAGAGGGAGATTCATCAAGGCGTCTAGAGCGGAGACAGGCATGGTATGGAAAGCCTCCACGCAGCCGAGATAGACCGTGCTTTGGAGTCTGGTAACAGCAGCAATTATGTATTTTCGTGAGAGCTTGTTCCACCAGACAACCAACGCATAGGATATAATTAGTCTTATCCATATCCATATCCATATCGGTAACAGCTCCCATGTATTGCCGATAGCTCCTTTGCAGTGCCAGAAGGTCGACATCACCTTAGAGGCTTTCGGCGTAACATGTTTAGTCCACAGAAGTTTGGTATTGAGGATGACTTTATACTTTAGAGATGTAGACGTCAAAACTGTTGAGGGCGTTGAGCAGTGAGTCGGCCAATATGTAAAGTGCATAGTAGTCAGCTTTCGCAATAAGTGTCCTATTCATCAGCATTGATTTTATCCACAAAAGTAGTGATTCGTCTACGCCGTGTTGTCTGACCGAGTTACACATGCCGTTAAAAGTTGCGTTCTCGAAAGCATCTTCATGTCGATGAAAATGTTCAACGTATACTCCTTCCTTCCGAGTCCGCCTTCAGTTCAGACTGAATCTTAGAGCTGGTTCTGATTAGTTTATCTGGGAAGTGATCCTCAAGCATGAAACGGAGAGCCTCTGCTTTCGACTCAGTGTAGGTACCATCAGATTTTGTGGGTGATTCCAGCCTTGTTGATTTGCCCTTTTGAGGACTTTGAGTAGCCTACTGGTTTCACCGACAGTTTCGATCTTTTTGCAAAAGGCACTCTTCGAAATCCAAATTAGCTTCTTATATTATTTTTGCTTCGATCTGTAAAGACTCCTGTGTTCCTCCAGACGTAATCTTAAGTGAATTTTTCTGCAGATCTGCATTCCACTAAGGGACGGGCGATCTGCAGGATCGCTTTCTAGCTGAGCATGACAGTTTATAACGCTTGGTCAGGTTCGACTGTTCACTGTTCGACTTGCCGAGCTCCTCCTTAAATCGCATGAATTTGATTTTCCGCGGATTCCTACTCTTCAACAAGGTCGAGACCTCGCATCCGATTCTGAATTCGATATATTATACCTATGGTCTGACATTGAGACCTCCGATAGAACTTTCCAGCCGATAATTTCCTTAGCATACTTGTTGGATAACGTTGAGTCGATTAATTGCTGTCTTGCACTCGTAACAAAAGTTGACTAAAAGCCAACATTGTTGACGACCAGATAAGACGATGCTTCCCACGCTGCATTTGCTACTGCCTCAGAAAGTATTCTGAGCAATAGCATCGCAGCATATGATAATTTCCATCTTCCTGGAATCACAGTATTCCAGAGGATACCGCCTTTGGTGGTGATGGTAATAACTAATCATAGGGAAAATAGGCAGATGAATTTGTGCCATTGTCCGTTCGTTTTGTAGCTTATGTCTGCAGCAATTAATCTTGGTTGCAAACTTGACCAAGTTTAGATGGTAAGAGTGAGTTCGGTACATAAAATTCTCGGTCTTTCTGATAGCTAGTCGTGCAGTGGTGTGAAACCCCTTAAACAGATGTGTTTATTCCACACCTGGAATGGAACTAATCTGAGTAAATAAAACAGATAAGTACTGGGGTGGTTCGTCTCTTATCTATACTCATTTGGAAACAAAGTGGAAATTAACCCTTCCAATATTCAGATAGGGACAGATAGGGATAGATTTAATGGTCTTGGCAGAAACTTTGTCTAAGCCGTCCTTGTTTTCCCGGTTATTTCTCTCCTTAAAGAGTTGATTGTCCACTTCTCAGTGTTGAGTCCAGTTTTCTGGGTGGATGTAGACGCATCAGCACATCCTTTATATCTCTGAGTTACCCGGATTCCAGAAGATGGTGGGAGTCAATTTTGATTGCTTGAATACCTCGAAAGTATTAGTCTCCAGGGGTGGGATTTTCGGCAAAGACTTGGTCAACCTTTGCAAAAGTTTACTACATGAAGCACTTCACTCTAAGAGCCTCATTTGCCATATAGTAGCCCTCTGCTTCAATTCAAACATTCTCCGTTTCGCTAGCTTTCATAGTTGGTGAACACAGTGTTTGTGCATAGAGTCTTCAGACTGTTGTCACTGCCAGCCTTCCCGATTAGGAACGTCAGAGAGGTGATAACGGCATCCTTATAGGTTCGCCGGTCTCGTACCCTTTGGCGTTTCCGCATTTTCTTTGTGGTGGGTTTTCCGGCGACATCCAAGTTTCGTCCACCCGATCTGCAACTGATTGCAGCACCAGTTTCATCCGGATCTTGTACAAAGTTGTATTTTAGAGGAGATTTCCGTCGACCAGTTCTGGACTGTAGCCCTTATTGGTTGCAGCACCGGTTTCATCCCGGCATCGTGCTCGGAGCCCGTTCCAGCTTTTCGGTTTCCCGAAACAAGCCGTCAAAAACAGCATTCTGACCAACCAATGGCCTATTCTGATGGAATTCAACCGTAACAGGCAGGACCTCCCTGGTACTCTCTCCATCATTCCAGCCCAATCTACTAAATGTGTTGTAGAAAGAGTCTTAGGAGACATCGAAATCAAGTGATCCAGCAGCTCCTAGGACAACGCTTATGTCGGCAGATTTTTTTTTTCTTATGTTGGTTGGGGCCTTCAGAATCCGTGCCCCGGTCGCAGTCGTAAAGACCACGGGTGGATTCTAGCAATTGCGAGTAATACCCGGAGTATAATCCTTTGAGGTCGCCTCCATACTTTTAACCGTTTAACGTCTAGTTTGGACGTCCTTGGCGCTTAGTTCGGCGTCTCACCTGCGTTTTTTATTCAAAACCTTAGGATCTTTGACTCTTAAGCCTTAATGCCACGACAAGGCACCCAAAGAAAGGAACGAAGGAGAGTACTTCGGCTAATTTGCTTTGCTGCGGAACGAAATACACTATAACTTGCAAGGAACACGTAAGCCAAGTGATCATAAAACTGTCAACAAAATTAGTCATGTTCTGATCGACGCAACGCATTATAAATGTTCGAACGTTACAAAAGTACGAAAGGCCTATACGAACCCGAATGACCACCTTGCAGTCATATATTTACGGATATCTCAAACACGAAGAAATACTATGAGGAGATTTAGCGTTGAACACCACAACTGCAACTGCATATACATGAAAATAACTCACCTTTGAGGCAGCACTTCATAGGATGACAAGAGCGGCACGTGCTCTTAACGAGCAACAAAGGAGGCAAGACCATCGGCTTCTCCGAAAGTGGAAAAATTTCTACTACAGGAATGAAGTTTAGAAGTTATACCAAAGGATTACCACCACGGGCTAACTGGACACGAACAGAAACCTGTAGAGATGAGCACAGAAATTTAGTATTAGTCATTGCTTAGGATATGAGAGACATTTTTACAAACTGTTAAACGGCGATGACGACCATTCTACTTGGGCGATAAAGGCCAAAGATAGTAGTACCTAAGGTTAAGTATAACAAGGCAGCCGAGAGAATAGAGAGTTACCCAACTCATTTCTCAGATTTGAGCAGAAAAACTATGACCGAGGATTTCCCTCATCCACAAGAATTCAGACCCTTTAAACTGCCAGCAGCGGAAACAATAGTCTCCTTAATGGTATCCGCCACATTGTGTGAATTCCTACACCATTTACTCGTGAGACAGCGCAGTATAACGTTAAAACTCACTACTTCGTAAAAGTCGGAATGTGATGTGATAGCCAACTTCAGCCAACTCCATAGACACAATTACAATAGTCCCAGCAACTACTTGCTTATGCTAATGACATTGACATCATTTGCATAACGCAGCTAGCAGTCACTAACGTAAATTTCTGTCAACAAGAAGGGACACACAACTGAATCGGATAGAACTTCACTACTTTCAAGTAGTCAGTGTGTTTGTCTACCTCGGCTTGATTACCAAATGACATCTAATGGGGAACTAGATTGGTAGCAATGAGTAATAGGGCTTTATATAAAACTCTTATCATCCCAGTCCTGCTTTATGGTGAAGAAACCGAGCTGTTAGCTAAGATGGAAGTGAACTTTATTCCCGTTTGTTTGATGGAATTTTTAGGGGAGGAGATAAAGCAACATCAACCCGATCAGAAAAGCGCCAATCAGTTCCTTGGCTAGGACATGTAGAACGAAAGAACATAAAAGCTTCTATCTGAGCCTTATGTGGCGTTTTTTTTGGAAAATGGGATTGACAGAGAAAGAAAGATGTTTGGGCTCAGTGGTTATTTCGCTCCGTGGGTGCCATCCAACATTTAATGGGGAGACCAAATACTTAGTGGAGGTTGGCTTGTTGTTGATTTCTAGTCAATTATCATCTTACTTGATTTTCTTTAACTGAAAAAATGAATATGTCTTTCGGGCGAGGCTGGGATTCGAACACCGAACCTTCCGATTTGGAAGCCAGTCCACTACCATTTGAGCCACGTTAATTATAGCACGTTTACTACATAGCATCTCTTTTTCAGTGCAGGTCACCACACCTATATGCTATAAGTAAGAATAAAGTCGTGAAATAGCTGCTTTTTTCACTTTACTTTTTGTCTAGTATGAGACCTATGAGACCGAGAAATTCAAAGAGTTACCATATAACTTGAACTTGGAATAGTCCAGGCATTGCAGATTGTCGTTAACCTCTGGCTGCCTGCTCCCCATATCCACCGACTCGGAGTACCTACCTGGAGGGAGTTAGCTAAAATTCGGGCAAACTTGAGGGACCGTTTAGCTGAGACCTAATTTCATTCCGAGCTGTATCGTCACCTAAGTACAATAAGTAAACAAGTTGGGGTTATTAACGATATCTTGGTTGTTACGAGTGATTTGTGGCTACACAGCGACATTGACTCTGTCAAAAGGGACAGAATTCGTTGGCTTGGACGGCCGGGCATGTTGGAGTGTTTCACTCGCTTACAGTCATAGAATTTGATAAGTGTGCGAAAAATTTAGAACAATGATAAAAGCTGGCAAAATGAGCTATCCTAAGATGTAGGGATAAGTACCGGGTTTGCTAATAGCCCTTATGTCAACTAGAAAGATACTTGGTAGATATGACCAATTCATCATGTAAGTGCATACTAGGATACATGGGAATAGAATGGGTAGTGGTGGAGCCAATGCTGTAGAACCGAATCTAGTGGCGAAACAAAACTATTAATTGGCCCAAATTCTGCCTTCTGTTTCATTTTAAAGGTCGAATCTATTAGCACCACTAGGTGCCCAATTTTTTTTTTTTTTCTAAGTTGGCTCATAAATATGGAATTTTTATTCTCAAGCTAAAAGTCATAAAACCAGTACCTATACATCTAACAATTTCCATGGTTTCCATTGAAATTCATAAGTCAATTCGTGCATATGTACGAGTATCTCCAGTTTGAATTGCTGCTACATCCTACTTTCCGATAACCCATGACTCAAAACTAAGTCAAGAAATTTTTAAAGACCATTTTCATTCTCTCACCGATAACCACTGATAATAAACTTCATAATCCTCCCCTCAACTAAAATAAAACACACCATCCAACAAGCCATTGTTTGGCATAAACGAATGCCTCATATGGACGGCGGGAGAAACGAAAACCAAATGCCTTCCGCCCAATAAATGTCTTAACAAACAACTTCCTAAAAACTAATTCTTATCCACAATGCACATAACCATTTCCACATCTAGACCGTGCCCAAGTAAATATGTGCCCATACTTGTAGAACTTCTTATCTTGTATTTACAACCACGATGAGAAGAGGAAAAGGAAAATAAAAATAAAAAAAGCATGAAAACAGTTTGGGCCCTATCTCTCCGCAAACCACTGCCGGTCTATATTCAATTAACCGTCACTACTACCCTCACACGACTCATCCCGTCGGGCGACTCAAATTTCTTCAAAAAAAAAAGAAGAAAAAAATTCCACCACTGTAACCCCGATTCACAAAAAGCCAGGCAGAGGCATAAACAAGCAAAGGCATACGAGTACCATCAGCTTGCAATGCCGCCACCACAAGTCACAAGCGATAGCCAGCAAGCAAGCCATTCAGCCTATCCAGCCCGAGCAGTTACTGCGCACAGAACACATTAAAGCCATGATTGTTCAGGCTGCCGCCCGATATCCGTCGCTGCCGTCCGTCTATCTATTTGCCTGACTCACACTTCGAATTCCCATATGCACACCACACTGCCGATGGCATTCGGCATTCCAAATGTCGAACAGAAATAGTTCACTCACTTCCCCGCGATAATAACCCAATGTACGACTACGACGACGACATCAACGAGCAGAAGCCCCGACCGAGTACATACCTCGAACGACGTAGTGGCCCGTTGTGACGGGTAATACACTTCTGGAGCGCAGTTTTAAGCCAAAGCGAGATAACACTATTTGCCAAATAAACCCACGCATACATCATAATTACACCCTCCACTGTACCCATACCTTCTCCTTAGCCATGTTGTACTGTCAATTGACGCTTTTGACAGCAGTACCCACTGTCAGATCAAAGCCGATCTTCTCGTAATCCATCTCTCCAGAGATAAGGCCAACCAAATCCATATCCCATACACAAATAGTCTGTGCTATAGCCCTAAATCAGGGGAAGCCCATCGAATAGAGATAAAATCAGAGGAACCCCATGCCTGCAATACACACATGTCTTATACGAACAGTCACTGGCAAAAACAATCGCACACTTCCGAAGGAGAAACGTCCTAAAAACACTCATTTCCCGCATTTCAGCAATTCACCAGCCCATTTGCTATTTACATGGCGATTGTCGCAATCTCATGGCTCTGTCAGCATAGACCGTATATTTGCGATCTTAGCTTGGTTCTATGCGTGCATTAGTGTGTGTTACGGATTATTTTGTTCAATTAGTGTTGGTGTACTTGTGTCTTCCCCTGTGTACATGTGTGTACATAGGGTAGTAAATGATCGGTTTTGCGTTTGATTCATGTGCACGATCCCGGGTGGTAGTTTAGTACTTTAGTTTGTTTCGAAACGTATTTGCGGGAGGGTGCCGTGCCAGCAGACACATCATACCTACGAGTACTTCAAAATTATTCATTTTACCGATTGTTTTTGTTGTTGTTTTTTTTCTTGTCACATTTTAATTTGTTTTGTTCCGTTTTTAATTGTGCTGTTGCGGTAATTGAACAACTATGAGCAAAAGTAAGTCTTGCCAAAGTCGGTTTTGGACAAATTTACTAAAGAAATCTTTATCTCATTTTAGTGGTTCGTCGTAATGCATCTGATAAGCTCAAGCTAATCAAAATGGTTCACAACAATCCGATTTTGTGGGATTCCCGTCTTCCCAATTTCAAGGGGGCCGAGGAGGATAAGTCTCATGCATGGCAGTTGATTGGAAATGAATTCGGTGTGCCGGGACGGAGGGTGGCCAGAGCGTTTAAATCACTTCGAGAATCTTATCGAAGGGAGTTGGCTCTGGTCAAGACAATGGGCGAAGGATTTCAACCAAAATGGAGTCTCTACACAGCGATGGATTTTCTGCGAGACGTCATACGTGAGAGGAAGTAAGTTTTGCATATTAAATTACGCTATGTATACGAGTAAATGTATTGATTAGTGTGGGATTTGGCTGGACTACCATTACCTGAAATCCGGCTTGGAATACCTTAGATTAAGATTCATTCGAGCACTTAGCCTACGTACACATTTACGACCAGATACGCTATGTAAGTACTACTTAGGCAAGTTGCTTAATCCGCGGCATAGCCATCTGCCATTTTCCAATGTACGAGTATGTACCTAATCGTCCGAGTTCTGAGAATTTCTTTTGTAAACATCCCCTCGCAAAACTACACGAGTTTGTGATATTTTTCCTCCTTTCTTTTTCCACTTTCTGCGTATCTTCGCGTTCTTATCGATTTTTCTTTTATTCATTTGGTTCTAAACAAAGTGAGGATTAGTCATTGTTGAATGAAGTTTGACCTAGAAACATTTTTTTCTCACTTAAATTGTATTTTCCCAGATGTGGGCTTCTGAGATTTGTTGACAAAATTTTTGTCAATGTCGCCGATCTTGATCATCCTATGGCCGATGGTGGTCTTTGATTTCATAGGACGCAGGCTTGTTATGTCGTTTGGGGTTGGTTTTCCCTTCAATCAGAGTCAACGGTCATGAATTATTTTTTTTTCCATATTTACGATCGCTTTGATTGCAAACGATCTTTTCTGGTTCATTCTGTGTATTCTCTTTGGAATTGTATTGCTTTTAGTTGTCTGTTAGTCAGATATACACAGCAATCACATTTTATACATATTTGTAATCCAAAGGTTTAAGGTATGCTGTTCTTACATCCATAGGTATGAGTCATGTTCAATTACCTTGCAATTAACAATTGTCTATCAGAACCCCTGATTATTGACAAAACAAAGTGAAGTGGACGTGTACTTATGCAGCTCATTCTTCAAGATTTTTAATTAGATGCGCCTAGGTACGTTTCTGAGACAGAGTAGCGACTTAACCAACTCATTTTGGGGCATGCAACATTCAGTTTGTTAGATATAACAAGATCTTTGTGTACGGCCTAATTCTAAGGAAGTTAGCATTCGAATACCCTTTTAATTGAAGTCCCGCAGTTCATGTGTACAGGATGTATACGTACATACATACAGACGTATAGTATCAATAGCATTACGAAATATGACATCAATCAAATGTCCTGCATGCAACCGTTTTCATGGGTGGATGCGTTAGACCCAATTTTCCAGGACTTTTTCGCATAATTCGGCCGATATTGTAGCAATTTTAGGTCGAATTTTCGACGTCAAGTCGTCTAAAGTTCCTTGCTTGTTGGTATAGACTAGAGACTTAATATCTTAGAAAAGAATTTAAAGGCCTAAGAGGCACAAGCGAGGGGGCCAGTTGACAAAGTTATTTCTGGGACTAAGACTATCACAGGACTTGGTCTTCAATGAATTGAAGCCAAGCCTTTCAGTTCCGGTTTTAGCCTAAAGAAATTGTTTAAAATAGAGCGGTAGCCGGCAACAACTCAAAACAAGAACGGCCCAATGACCTCTGGAATGAAAACCACACCAAACTATGGTTGTTGTAGGAAAACCTCGAACTGTTCGCTTGACCAAATGCAGCAATATTGCTTATTTTCAAAGCCATTTAACCAAAACTGTGTCCCCTCACCGAGTATGAGTTTTCGCTGGAAATTCCGGTCTTCGTGGGAAGATCGAACAGAGGCCAAACAGCAAAAGTTTATGCGGACGTACATACGAGTATGTGCGTAGCAAAGTCTTTTGAAAAAAATACGTCACGAGACGGTCCAGATATACCCAGATCTTGAGAACAGCACGGAATCGATTGATTGCGTTCTTGACATTCCGATTCGAATACAACCGTGATATTCCCTTCACTTTCGGGGCTCGCTGTCTCAAAGTCAACGCTCAATTATCCACCTATTGTCGGGGTGATTATACCGGCCGCAAAGTGGAGTTAGCTCACGTAACTCATGTCGTAACTGACTGCGATTTTTAATAAAAAGAAGTAGAATAGTTTGGCAATAGATAGGCAATCTAATACCTGTGATTTCTGTCAAAAGGTGTAATTGCTAATGTCTGAGAATCATTGGAAAAATTTTGGTGGAATTAATGAAAAACCTTGAAGTAGATGTAAAGGTTGGTTTACGAAATTTCATCTGTTAATAGCTAAAATGCAACTTGCGATGTTACAGAGTCTCTTATTACAATAACGCATCTGCCAATTTGTTCTTCGTAAACTTCGCTCTGATTTATATAAAGGTTGTCTATAGAACACTTATCTGATCAGTTTTCTAGACTTTACAATTTTGTGAACCAAACAATTATCATACTTGTTCTACCTCCTTTCCACCGGCATTTGGAGGAAATGATCAGTTACCTACATATGCAAGTACCGATCACTTTGCAATTCATAAATAGACGATTGTTTTCCAGTTGATTGAAACCTACATATCCTTGTTACTCTCCCAAATAAGGGATTTCATTTCCAGCTTGTTTGCATCGATTGTTTATTAGTGAGTTGATTTTCTCTGTTTTACCAAATATTTGATCATTTAAGTTAAGTTAGCTCTGCACAATATGTTGAACAAATCTTAACTTTAGATCTTTGGACTCTTAGTTCTTGCCTGCAAATCATCAACTATCAATTCCGTACTGATAGCAGAAGAAACTGATAACTGACTCCTCTTTCAATAATTGTTTACGAAACTATTATACTACTGACGGTAAGTGGTCCTCCTCAGGACCATCTTGAATCTCAAAATTCAATTCAGTACAGAATATGTCTTCATAAATCGAAGAGTCTTTTGTACTGGTTTGGATTTATAAATTTCTGTTTTGGAAAAGGATCAATTGCAAGCGTATATTTTCCACAATTGATGCAAAGTCAACATGTGCTTCCAGTTTACCTGGATTAGGGTCTAATGGGCTGTAAGGTATTTCACTCATTCAGAAAGGATCCTCAAATTCTTTTTGCCTTTTTTGGGGGTGGGATTTTCACTACGAAAAATTTCCGATCTGTGTTTGTGGGTATAATAAGATATTTAGAAGAATATGCAACTGGTTGGTCACCATTTGCGTGACATGAAAAATATGTTATTTAAGAAATGCCTAGAACTTGCGGTCTTCCGCGCAGTTCCAAATAACACTATTCTTAAGTAAAAATCGCAACACGCACGTGAATCAGAGACACGGTAATGAACTTACTCTGGTATGTAGCCATTTCAAGCAGTCTCACGTGCTTTTAAAGATTGAATTTTATTGACCTTGTTTGGCTGTTTTCATGATAAGTACCCTCCAACTTCGTAGAAGTCCCATCTAATAATTTTTTTTGTGAGCAATCTTTTCACTTGCAAGTGTTTCAATACGAGTATATGTCTAGCTTTAAGTTTCAGTCCAGCCACCTCCTACTTGTTGGCGCTAAAGCTCGGGATGCAGCTGAGCCTCAATGAACAGATTTCTTTTTATTTTTTCCAATCTTCCGCTCATCGCCTATTGTTGAGCTCACTAAGTTTAAGTTTCACTTAAACGTATGCGAAGACTTCCGGATAAAGTTTTGATGTTCATTTCTCAACAAGTCTCAGCTATCTAAGTTCGAGGAAGCTTAATTCATCCGCCTAACAATGTCAAAAACTGTGTAATTTTTCGCTTGATTTATTCGACGGTTATTTGTACACACAATTTCTACGACGTTTGAGTAGGGAGAAATTGTGCTCGACTCTACATACATTCCAATTTGCTAGTACAATCTAGAATTTTGTTTATTGTCGAAGAAAGTAAAAAAAAAATAGAAATGCACTAGAGAGACAATGCATAATAACCCTATAGAGTTCCACTACCTGCATCCAAATTTTCTTTTAGTTTTCACACATGCTGTTGTCCGCGTACAACCGATCTTAACTCAATGAATGCCAGATGATTATTGGGGTTAACATTTTTAGGTCTTAGAGAATAAAAATTGTGAGATTGCCGGAGGCAATCTGCCAATTTGGTGTGATGGAAGCCCAATTTCCCTCCACACGAGGCAATTTTCTTGTTAGTTGTAAGTTGCAATCAGAAATTATGTCAAAAATTGCCCTGTGCGTAGGCGCTTTTATTCGTATAATGAGTATGTGTCCAAGTATGGAAAGTCATTTACAACTTCGGAGATCTAGCTTCTTGTTGTTTAGCCTTGCTGATTAATCAGTATTTTTCCGTTTCTGTTTCAAGCTCGCTACTCACCACTGGCAGTCTGCTTTCTTTTCATGATGGCAGTATCATCAGCGTATGGTATGCAGTCCTTTGAAGGTGGCATGTATGCTACGCAAAATCCTTTCAAGTAAGTTCTGGAAAGCACCTAATAGCTCATTACTTTACCTAAATCCTCTTTTGGTGGCAGAAATCTCGGTGGTAGCATCTCATTATCATTTTGTACAGGTGGTCGAATTGTGTTTCTTCAAAGATCCGCAATATCTAATATCGAGTTTCAAACGTTTACAGGTCATGGTAGATAGAATCCTGTTCAGATTATTGCTGGGCGATGTAAAGGAGATTAATTTTTCTGTAGTTGGCATAGTTTAGAATGTCATCGGGCATACATTCGATATTTTACTCCTTACCACATGGAACTCCTATGTCTACGCCAAGATATCATAGATGCAAGTTTACTATTGGTAAAGCATTCAGGCAATCGCTTTGAAATACTTATTAGAATGTCGAGTACAATTACGAGCCATATACTGGTTTTCAATCGCTAGGTTCTCTGACATTTCTCTGAATTAGTCGTATTTTTTTTCTTATCGACTCAATACGATGCTGATCCTGGCACATTCGACGGAAGGTTGACTTGGAACTGGCCATCAACAAACAATTAATATTATTTGTTCTGTCTACTCCGTGCCATGCCAGGTTTCTACATAAAAAATGAATAAACCATTTAGTTCTTCCTTACGTGTTCTGAGTTCCTTAGTTTTGTAGGAGGTACACACAGAGTTTGTGTGTACCACAGGATGTCGATTTCTATTTTCTCTGCAAAACAAGGTACTCTGCCAACAACCCTATTTCTACTCCATTATAAAAAAAAAAAATTCTATGACTTCTATTCTAACAATTTCTATTCCTTCCTTCTTACAGAAGCACATCGAATAACGAAACGAGTTCAGGTCACAACAAAAGTATCAACACCAATAAAATTAATCGTTCCTCCGTATCGAATGATGACTACTCATTCCTTATTAAAACTGAAATAGATCATGATACTAATCCGGACAATCGTATCTCGAGCACACTCAATGGAAACTATGACGACATTGATGACATAACATCCGAAGATAGCAACCAGGTACGTCATCCAAATCGTGCACAAAACCATTCAATCAATGGTAACACTACAAACGAAATTGAAGAATTAGAAGCGATCGATGCAGATTTCCCATATCCATTAATCATCGACAATTCACCACCATCCCCATCTGGGAAAAGGAAACGTCACAATTCCTTCAGCGATGATGATGCTGCTCCATATGACCATCCTCAAATGAAACACCAACCCACAATTCGTGAGGTTTTAAATTCAAAATTCTGCGGCTTCATAACAGCTAAATTGAATAGCATGGAAGATTCGGAAGCGGATAATTTGATGAATAGGATTTTGATGCTGCTCGTTCAGACACAGAATAACGGCAGTGAAGTGATGCCAAAATAGGTTATAAGTTCCTTAGGCCATTATTATTTTGTAGTTTTCCAATCGTATTAGTCTTTGTACGTATGTATCCGTGCGTTCTGTTTATTTTTTGCTTTTTTTTCGTAATAAAATTTTGTGTTGTTGAGATTTTGGATTTTTCCTTTTACCTCAGTATCAAGGAGGCCACTTGAGCTATCAAATTAACCTCATTTCGTTTGTTTTCTGTTGCTGTTGTTGCTGGTTCTGGTGCTTGTCCTTTTTTAAGGGGGATCAGATCGGTGTTTGTGTTTGCCATTTGGGTCGGTATGGTATGCGTGTGCAAGAAAGGACCGACCCGCCTGCATGTAATTCAATAGGTTCTTGAATTTCTGTTCTATTCTATTCGTACATTCCCTTCTTCCTGTCCTATTCTTCTTGGGCAGGAGCAGAAAAAATGGGGGAAAAAAAAAAACACATCTGGCACACACATTTTACCGATTTGGTTTTGGACTATTTTTGGAATGAACCTGGTTTGAGGAGGGTAACCTATCCAGTCAGCAGCTGTTTACCAGTAACGACGATTTAAGTTATATGTATGTATGTATGCTCACTAACTCAGGCTCAAGGCTGTCCTTGTTGCAGAAGGGTAGGTTTAGCTGGCTGTCTTTGGTGAGAGGAATTCAAGAGTGTTTAGTGTGTTCAGTTTGTTGAAAGGACGTGTTTGAGAAACCCATTTATACGACGGACGGAAAATTTTCATTGTCATAGGGGTTGCTTCCGGTTTTAACCCTTTTTTTCTCTTGTTGCCTTTCACCTTCGTCTTTAGTACCACTGCCAATGGTAGTTCTTCTTTTGTTAGTTGGCATGAAGAAAAAAGGTAACGTTCCTTGTTGATTTCTTGGCAAAGCATGTAATAGAGTGTGACCCAGTTTATGTTATTGTGTCGTTCGA